>NW_019776034.1:17519-83912 GCF_001039355.2 Lingula anatina | reverse complement strand
GCCTACCCTCTACCAGATCTTATGATTGAAGATTGTCGGTGTGTGTGTGTGTGTGTGGGGAGGGGGGGGGGGCATTCTACCAGAGCTCTCAGTCTGGCTAATTCATCTCTGCAGGTGAAAAGTGCACAGAATTAATCTGCAGTCTTAATACAGGTAGGGGTGTCACGTTGTGAAGTATGCGTCAGAAGGCAGTGGAGTTGTGGAGGATTTATGTAAATCATTCAATTAATCTGAGTAAAATTGATTGTTGACAGTTCTAGGCCTATCTTAATTCTTCTTTGTCATAGGGACCATTCCCAGACCCTATCGTACTAACTGTGATCGATCTATCTCCGAGAGGATTCTTGCTAAATTGCAGTCAACTTAAGCAGCTTAGATGTCTGGCACGCCTACCGAAGCTGCGAGGGGGTAATTAATTATCGTTTATCAGCTTCAGCTTCAGTAGGCGTGCCAGACATCTTAGCCGCTTAAGCATAAAGCAATTTAGCGAGAAACCCCTCGGAGATGGATCGATCATGCCAGATCGATCTACCGCGGTAGGTATGGGAACCCAGTCTTACACTTATTTTATGATATTTTTAAATAATTAACTTGGATTTATGATAGGCTTTAAACACCTATAACTTTCGTGTCTTGAAGTTCTTTGTGTGTAATTTTAATCTAAAAACAAGCTGTCTTCTGAATAGGCGTCACTTAGAGCGCATTCTGAACAAACAGTTCTGCGGAGATTATAACAGAGTATAGCCATCAATGGAGGTAACGTGGTCTGAAGACAAGCTCATGCAGACATCAGAATAGGGCTAATAGCTATAACTACCGTATTTGTGGTAAAACAGAATATATTATATTTCTATGAGTTGTTCACAATGTTTGTATTGTGAACTATAGATCTCATACGAAGAGTTATTATCCCTTTAAATGGCGCGTGTAGAGGCCTTGACACCATCAATAGCTTAAGCGGCCTGCTTTTGAGTGGGGTCGGCCATACTTAGTCCGAGGATCAGTAATTCCTCGGATAATGTGTTCTGACTGCGCTCTAATAGGCCATGCTTGGAACACTCTGAGATACCGGACTTAACGGGATATTCCTTCAAGTATTGTCATATTTGCTAAATAGGAAAGATATGCATTGAAATGTATAGAGTTTTGGCTAGAATTTTGCACCCAATCAATAGTTCTTGGTCTATTGCTACCACCAAGAATTATTTTGTGGGTCTTAATATTTTTATCTGTAAATATAGACGGATAAATGCTAAATATTTTGAAAATTTTATATTTTAATATCTACTGAAAATACCGTGTTTTTAAAGATAAAATAGTAGTTCTTGATATTTATTGCTCTATTTCTATTACAGGTCGCTTTAAAATGGAAGTGGCGTCTATCTCTGACACCTCAAGACCACGGCGGATTTCCCACGTATTTTAACTAAGGCCATCACAAACCATTTCCCTCCATGGCCATGAAGAGACGCTATAGAAAAATACTTCTTGCGCTCCTGGTCTACGTATTCTGTGCTACGTTCGCATTTCATTTCCGCAAAGAGATTTTCTCCGACATAATCCCGGCCATTTTGCACGACCTACAATTTTCAGTATTTGAGGACCAAGATGGCGAGTGTGACGTCCCCCGTCTAGACCCCTATCATCCTAGTATTAAACACTTACTTAGGCAAAGTGCCCCTCTAGTGTGTGACATGCCATGGTCGCGTCCTCTGACTTACATCAAAGATGGATGTCTCTATGTTAATACCACGGAGATGAAGGTATGATACTAGTAGATAGAAGGTTTATGTGAGAAATGTGTAATAATAATAATGCTAATATTGATATTGGTAATAGTAATTATGTAACCAAGTTAAATAGTTTAAAGGCTTATAACTGTCATGTTTCTCAAATTTAACCATTTTTCCTACGGCTCTGCAAAGCGGCTTTATCGATGGTAGGATTCATCATCTTTTTCGTTATTTTGTTCTAACATTTTTAAACTGAGGTCAATACAGCCCGCTGTAGGTTCTACTAAGTGCGGAATATTTGCTTGTTTATTGGCCTTCCCAATATTTTGTAGTCGTCCTTTTTCCTTTAGTAATTCATTTACCAGGTAAATTAAAAGCTAATGTGAATCTTTTTCCAGGCTTCGTGGTTTTCACGAACCGAGACTTGCAGCTTCCAGTATATCAAACGAGTCGACAATTCTGACTTCAAGGTTCACTTCGAGGCTGAAATCAAATTTAATTTAAAGAAATGCCACCGGTTAAAGAGCGACGACACCTTTGTGAAAGTCACGTGTTATGGCGAGAAGAAAAATGACGTCACCTACACTAACTACCATGCTTACATCACATATGAGTCGGACAGGTCCCAGATGACTGATAGTGACAGGTCTGTTAGGACTAATAACAGTGGAACTCGGGAAAGTGGAAAACTCGGGTTTGAAGGGATAAATGAAAGTGGGTCTAAGAGGACTTATGAAAAACGGAACTTATATTCGAATTATGGCGGCAAAACTGCTAAAACGAACGTTATATTATTTGGCATGGATTCCATGTCGCATTCAAATTTCATTCGACAATTTCCACGATCTCGCCAACGTCTTCTTAGCTTCCCCAATTCAGTAACTTTTAATGGCTACAATAAAGTTGCCGACAACACCCTTCCAAACATTATAGCACTTCTCACAGGAAAAACGTACGAGGAGCTGACTTGGACCTTCGGAAAATATTTAGATCAGTTTTATCATTTTGATAACTTCCCGTTTATATGGAAACACTTTGCAGAAAAGGGATTTCAGACATTTTATGCGGAAGATTTCCCGGGAAGCACTTTTACTACTGGAAGAATAGGTTTTATCTCGCCCCCTACAGACTACTACATGCAGCCATATTGGATTTCTCTGTGGAACACCGAGCTATTTAATACCAGTAGAACGTATTGCCTGGGTGGCAAACCTCGTTATCTTCTTCTCATTGAGTGGCTGAAAGATTTCCTTGCTTTTAAACAAAGGAACAAAGAACCATTCTTCAGTTTTTCTTTCTTAAGCGAAATCTCTCACAACGATCACAACGACGCGAGGATGTTGGACGCCGGAATGGAGTCATTTTTAGATTTTTTATCAAACGGTGGTTACCTTAATGACACGTTGGTCGTCTTGTTTAGCGACCACGGCATCCGCTGGGGTAAAGTGCGGGAAACATTCGTAGGAAAACTGGAGGACAGGCTGCCACTGATGTCCATTGTTATACCGGAATCATTAACTCATTCCTATCCTGAAATTCTCCGGAATTTGAAACACAACGCCGAGGTGCTTACGACCCCCTTTGACGTTCATGCGACAATCGCTGAGGTGCTTGACCCAGACAACATACGTACAGCCTCTGCTGACATCTACAAGAGCGCTGTAAGCAGAGGAATGTCCCTGTTTAAGAAAATTCCAAAATCCAGGACATGCTCTCAGGCCGGTGTGGAGACGCACTGGTGCACGTGCTCGCGGAGGACCGCCGTCTCTCCCGACTCTGCATTAGCTCCAAATGTGTCAAAGGCGGTGATTGGTTACATTAATGGTCTGCTGACATCGAACAACCTATCAGCGTGCAGTTTATTGAAGCTGAGCGAAATCCACGAACTGTTTAAGATTGGGGTGAATGCCAAAGTGTTACGGTTTAGAACTTCCACGTGGTACGGCAACCCAGAATACAACGACAAGGCCACAAAAGAACCTTTTCAGGACTACATGATAACTCTTTCCACTCGTCCCGGCGGCGGGAAGTTTGAGGCTACAGTGCGCTATGACGTCACCAGAAATTCGTTTAATGTGACGTCAGATGTGAGCAGATTGAATGCCTTCGGATCTCACGGAGATTGTATTAAGTTAAATATACTGAAGAAATTTTGCTTCTGCAAGGATCTTGTTAAGAACAAAAATAGGAGTTGAGAATACGTTTTTGGTCACATTTTTCCATTGTGCTTACCAGTAGATACCCTTTGTGCAGTAGCCAGGTATAATTGGCCCCATTCAGAACAAGGAACTAACTAGTCCGAGGGTCAAATATGGCCGAACCACTTGAATACTTCCCCATGGGATATCTATTCAGTGTCTATTAGCGGATTAGACGACAAGCTTGGTGGCGGGTCTCCATGTATTTGACCCTCGGACTAGTTAGTCCCCTGTTGTGAATGCCACCATTGCCACCATTGTATCGGTAGAAGAGAAGATTTAGTAAACATTGCTCTCTAGCCAAATGCACTCATCAAGTCGGCTGTAAGAATTTTTGGGCTCCTTGACAACAAAAGTATCTTGCTACATAGATCGATCCAACTGCGCGGGCACTCGCTGAATGCAAGTAAGTTAGCAAATTAACATGCCTCCTGGCGCTGAGTAAAATACAGAAAAACTAGCGAAATAAAAGCAGACATATTAATCTGATTGCATTCAGCCAGAAGTATCTGTGGAGGTGGATCGATCTACGAACACCGACAGTTTCATTGGGAACTGGCCATGACTATCTTTATACCGGACGATTTATTAATTATTTGTATGCACATTTTTTTGTGATAATCAAGGATGGTTTATTTTATATCATTTGTTCAATCATTTGTTTAATCCAACTGATTTAAGTGAGAAAAAATAAATATTGTTATTAGGTTCGTTACGAGTGCTTTCATACTTCATCGGTGAAAATAACTTTGTTGGCCGAGGACGCATTCTGACGGTCCGTTTTCTCTTTGAGGTGAAATGCATGCCGGGTTGAACAGGTTCACAAATACAGGCTATATTTGAAAACAGGCTGCTCTCTTTCAACAATGATCGTGATCGTAAAATGAAAAAATAAAATGCAAGTTTAATTTTTAAAAGATGTCTTAATAAATAAATAACTGCAATTCCTCTTTATCCCGGTCAGTCCATAGGACTTTAAGATGCGAGGGATGCGGTAAATATTGATTTTGTTATTTAAAAGCATGTTTTAGGTACAGCAATACTTCATTAGTGAGACATATTCGTATTTGTTGCCTAAGAACTTATCCTGTTTTTACGTCGTAGCAGGTAAAGAGATTATAGAAATTAGCTTTGTTTAATATCTTTATTTAAAATTTTGCAAAGCGAATGTTCAAGTGTGCATTGCGGCGCATTTGGCACAACCACTGAATAGCACAACTAACACACTGCCCGCCTGGAGATAGTCTAGATTGCCCACTCTGATACACGGTCCGGTGTAACAGGAATGGTAGTCCTAGGAATGGAAATCCGGGCTCCCATATGATTAGTACGGGTTAGGGTTAGTCGGAGTATTGAGGTTAGTATATGAGACGAAAGTCACCTGTACAAAGTAATGGGGAACGGATTATGGTTCCTAGCGATATACCATTCTTGTTACACCTGTCCCAGTAAACTGTACCCCACTTTCGTCACAGTGACCTTAACCTGTATGAATCTAATGGAGGACGGAATCTGTTACCCATTTTCTTATATGGTCACTGGGACTGTATCCAGGTGTAGAGAAAAGTGCCTCCAATGCTCGAAAGACCTATGAAAACTTGATCAGCAAGTGCTGATGACGAAACGCTAGAAGCTAATAAAAGGTGTCCTACAATGGAGAGCATGTGACGTTTCTATTGCTTTTTTTTCTCTGAAACGATGGCGCCATCTTCTGGTTGGGTGTTTGCATTGATTCAATAGGGACAAACAAAATCACTGTTGTCTGTTAGATTACCTTAAATTGTTGTCACACAAACGGATGTTGACCTGTCGAGGTCTTTGTGCTTCGGTGCACTTCGCGGCACTTGGGTAGTAGTCTACTATGACTGAGAAAGACTAAAGAAATTCGATATTCTAAAATAAGGCCTTTATTCTAGCGAGAGACTGGACATATCTCTGTTTTTAATATGCATCTTATTTTCAAAGTTGCCAACATGACAGTACTTAAAATCTTAAATTTACTGTCTCAGCTAATTAACAACGGAAGCATACCTAAAATGGCAGTATGTCCTAAATAATGGGTAGAATACACGCGAATGTGTAGAGATTGGATGTGGATGTTTTCATAAATACTACAAGATCTGACGGTGCGGGTCGAATAAACTTCATTAATAACACAGTGATTATTTTGCACAAATTCATGAAGTATTTCTGTATTTTTTTATTATACCGATTTGAAAAGTTAAAATACCAGATTTTGAGTAGGACCACTGAAGCGGTTCTGGTTAATTGTCAACTTTGGAAATTTTCCATGTATCGCTACCTTCATTGGGTCCAGTGACATAAAATACTTTTTTTAATTTTGAAAATTTGCTTAGACTTTGGTCCATTACATATCAAGCTACATGAGTTTATATAGACTTGTGCCAGTCAAAATAAAACGTAACTATTTGTTTGAAACATTATTTAGAGATTTGCCCTTTGTTTAAAAGTGAGTTCGCAATGAATGGGGGAAAGAAGAAAAAGAAATGCATCCATCCTCTTTGTCTGTTTCCAGACAGAAAAAAGGGCATTTTAGTGTTTTACAAAAGGAGGCAAACCCCAGCGTGAGAAAAAAAGCATCTGTGTTTATTCAGATTCTTTCACAAACATTTATACATAGACGGGTATTCTTAAATACCACTTTTTAAAGATATAGTAATGCATGTTTATTCGAGGAGTATTGATATTATATGCAAGCTTGAAGGAGTCGAAAACACAAGTGCACATCTCATGATATTGTTTAAGATCTATTGATTGTTATTGCCATTAAAACAGGGAGGTATGACTTAACGTAACAGTGCATGATAATTAGACAAAGTAACTAAAATTCTGACAAATATTAGAGATTGGAAACTAATATTGAAATGAACAATCAACAAACACGAAGTAAACAGTTGTAATTTTTTGTGTGTGGTTTCCTTGGTCCAGCAGGGAAATAGTCTCATCAATAGACAAACGTTTTTTTTTTTAAATTCTGAAAGCTGTCAGTACTTGTTTAAAGTACTCCAATCGTTAAATGTCAACATATCTATTAGAAGATGAAAACACACGGTGG
The DNA here is from genome assembly GCF_001039355.2 of Lingula anatina. The sequence goes on along the minus strand of NW_019776034.1, from coordinate 76,905 downwards.
ATGCCCTGCACAAACAACCTGCTCGTATGTACAGATATTGGAGGTCTTCAACACCCACCACCAACCAAACCATTTTTAGTAGCCCATGTCAGAAGGGCAACATATGAGCCAATTCTGTCACATGTTCGTAGGACGTAACGCGCGCAAGGTCCAATAAATTAAATTTCCGAGAATGAAAAATGATCCACTGATAATTATCTATAGGCTGGCATTTATAAATCAGAAAATTCAGTACAACAACCAATGAATAACCAATAACCAATCAATAAATATTCCATCTCGTGTACAGTCTCTCAGCATATTTTCTTACGACCATTATTTGAAAGAGGGATAAAGTTTACAGACAAAATCAAAGGGGTTATCAGAAGGTATTCTGTACCATTGCCCATGGAGCGGGTCAGCAGTGTCCGACATAACAAGAACGATAAAACACGCGGTACCGTCCGCAATGCTTGCCCAGTTGGTGTACGTCAGGTTCTCCCCGGTGTGGTCCCAAACCCAATAGCTGCCGGTATTGATCCCATCGGTGTAAAAATGGGCTACAAAATATAACATATTTTTAAAAATAACTGTAGCACAAGTACGTTTTGAAATAATTGTGACCTTACAAGAAAAGTATGAAATGTCATTGATGTATAAATGAGATTGAGGCAAAAAGGGTAACAACAAGAAGTAGATTAAGCAATCAGAACTACAAATTGACATAAACAATAACAACAATAAAAATCTTAATACTCAAGTCATTGATAAACAATATGACGACAGTAAAACACAATAGCGTAATTATTGTGAGATGGTAATATGAGAATCCTTACTTCCACCATTAGCGTGCACATAATCAACAAGCACAGCGTTCTCTTCGGCGTCCTTAATTGTTGTCAGGAAGACCGAAGAGCCAAGAGACTGGCAGAAGGACCTGGCTTCTTCCCACACTTTGTTTGTCCCGTGGTAATACCACGCTGAAGGATTTCCCAGCTGTACAAACCCCTCTGGGACTGAAGGCAATAATACAGAACATGTTTTATAGGTAATAATGTAAGTAAAAAGTGCGCAAAGTATGCATATGATGTGGCTGGTCTTTCTCTCTCTCTCTCTCTCTCTCTCTCTCTCTCTCCTTTCTGGTTATAGACGGTAAAGCGGAGAGCGTAAAAAGAATAAAATGGCAGTAACAATCTTTCCAATCGTGAAAACAATATTTTCTTTTGAAATTACCAGTAGGCCCTATCATCTACTCATCCAGTACACAAATAACGTCATTGATCATGAACCAATGTAAGACGATCATCGCCATAGTTTGATTGTGTATTGACGTAGTCCAAAATATATCAAAGAAGAAGAAAAATGAAAACAGGATAACCACATACCTGTTAAATTGAACAGGTCACAAGTATCGGCCACGAAGCCTGCGGATACCTGGAAATGGTAAAATATGTATGACACATGTCACGTTCGTGATTGGTTGTACCAGCTGGTTCAGATTTTAAATGTACTGCTAAATGACACGATTGCATTTATAAAAAAACCAAAACAGAAAATATATTATAAATAAGTAAATAAAGAAACAAAAATGAAATTATTCAATTCATTATTTGATCCATTGATGAATAAACAATTTCATGAAATGTAATAGACCAGTCGATCTTTCGCACAGGGGATGTTCAAATATAGCCGTTCTCTTAGATATCATTTAGAGGACGTTGGCTCCAGGAACAAGGGGTTTTACAAAACGGATCTTCACAGTTTTATTATAAATTAGTTATTCATTTTGTAATGTAAGCTCATTAATTCAGTAATAACCAGGGATTTAAAATAAGTAAATTAAATAATAATAATAATAATAATAATAATAATAATAATAATAACACAGAATAAAAATCGAAAACAAAAAGCATTGCAAGTACAATGAACTGAAACATACTTGTTAAAGGCCATTCTAACTTAGATTACACTGCCCTTCAACAGCAATAACGTAGGGCATATCCGGACTTTTCGCCTTTTCAGAGATAGGTATCGGATAGACATCAAAATGTGAGAGTTATTCGACAATTTCAATATTGGTTGTTGATTAAGGATTTATTTGGGCGCTATTTTCATTATCTTGCCTGTATATGGTCTTTTTTGATACAATTAACTCGCCTGTTAAAATTCCAACTTGCTTGATTTAAATGAATTGCCACAAGAGAGAGAGAGAGAGAGAAAAAAAAAAAACAGAGGACAGATTCCAGTTTCCTCACCTTTTCATAGTAAGAGTATCCAGGACGCCAAATGAGATCTGTTCCATACATATCTGATGTGACATTCACCAGTTCACACGATATGAATTCGGCGTCAACGAGCTCCAAGTTAAACCCCTTACATGTCTCATCCAGGGAGCAATGAGACGCACACCAAGCCACACCCCTTACAGCTAGAGACTTGAACACAGAAGAGTGAGAGATGTGGGTCTTGCACCCCTCTGGGTTGTAATAATGGTGACCCGTGCCACATACCAGCGCCATGATGGAGAATGCCATAGACAGCGCCACAATGAAAGACTTCATGTTGACTGCAGTCGGCATCATCCGTGTAGTTTTCCTAGGTAAATTTGTAAATTTAAATCCTCTGTTCTCTCCCTTGGAGTTGTCTCGATACTCATCAGTTTTTTAACGCGATGTTTTCTCTCAACAGGTATTAAAATCCCGTTCAAATATAGATATGGTGTCTAAGGTTCACGTTCCGTGGCTTAATACGAACCAAGTTCCAGCGCTAGCTGCAATAAGTGGTGTTTGAACCCTCTTCACTCTCTACTTATACGGAATGAATTAAATATTTAAAATAAATTTTACACTGATTGATCCAAACTTCCTCCTGCCAAGTTACTTTAACAATAGCATTCGTCGTCTGTTAGTTTTATATTCGATAAAAAAACGAAGTTTTGACACGCACATTTACAGACACAACTGTCCCGCCCGCGGCAAACTCCATGGAAGGTTATTTGAGTGTAATTTAATTTCTTTTTGGGAAAATGTCAATATCTTTCTCACAAATAATTGCTTGACCTGTCTCTGCACTTGTATGTTTTGGGCTTTGTAAGATACACGTTCTTGTATATTGACTTTGGAACATTTTCAAACGGGTATACAATACGCTGTTGACTATCGTTCAAATACCTGTTTTCTGTAAGGTAGACATAATGTTATCGAAATTATCTTGCATTGTCATTTTACATGTACAATGTAAGGGTTTGTGCCAATACAGGAAGGAATTGGGTTGAGCTAATGACGGAAAGACAAAAAAAAAAACAAAAAAAAACGCACTGTTCAATAATATGATACATATGTATTACTTATTAGTTACCTACAGCTATTCTTACTGATGATGACGACGTAGTTGTATACAATGGGTACTGTTAAGATTAGAAATACGCTCCTTTGTCTTTGTCTTCAAAATGTCAAATTTATAAGAAACCATTAAAAACAATGCTCTTGGTGAATGTATGTCTGTATAATTCTAGATTTGTGCCAATACAGGAAGGAATTGGGTTGAGCTAATGACGGAAAGACAAAAAAAAAAACAAAAAAAAACGCACTGTTCAATAATATGATACATATGTATTACTTATTAGTTACCTACAGCTATTCTTACTGATGATGACGACGTAGTTGTATACAATGGGTACTGTTAAGATTAGAAATACGCTCCTTTGTCTTTGTCTTCAAAATGTCAAATTTATAAGAAACCATTAAAAACAATGCTCTTGGTGAATGTATGTCTGTATAATTCTAGATTTTTTTATGGCCAAAGTGAAATAAAGATGAATCATGGTTTTACTTTGTACGACTTCGTATTTATAATTTCTTAATGCATAAAACTCAATGATAACTCATACGATTCCTTCCATTGGTCATAAATATCAGTAATTAAAATTGTATAATACATTAAGGCGTGCCGTATATAAACAACACATTAGAACTATATGTAACACATCTTGGTCGGTACACTCGGATTGAAGTGGAGAAAAGTATCTCACATTCTTTTCACAAAAGTTGGAGAAACATTGGAAACGGTAAGCGATATAAATTTGACTACTTGACACAACGTTTTATTCCTTAACTTTATATATAACAAACCATTAATCAATATTTAACTACGGTCAGTGATTGGGTTTTATGTTCTTGGGCCAATTCTGACCAGTTGCCGATTTTCTAGCTTTTCATTGTACTTTACTAATTCCACAAAATAATTTTATAAGCCGGAAAATCTTTGGTCTATTTCCTATCATGGTTTCCGTGTCATAAAACCGAGGAAATATCAAATTGCACTGCGTTAAAAGTGCTTCAACGCACTGCAATGTAATTGGCCTTTGGCCAAAGAAGAATAAGGTCCAACAGCATAGACCAATCTTCGAGCCAATGATTCTATGGGAAAACCTGCTCTTTAAGATCAAGGATGGAAAGAAGAAATAGAAATCCATCCTCTCTATCTGTCTCTAAAAAATTAAACATTTTAGGTAAGAAGAGAAAACTTGGACGTGGGTAAGAAACATCTGTGTTTAATCAGATTTTTTTTCACAAACAACCATACATAGACGGGTAGATATTCTCAAATTTATTCTTAAATATCACTTTTTAAAGGTACGTCAATGCTTGTTTGTTTAGAGAGTTTTTGCTATATCTTGAAGCAAAAAGGAGTCGAAAACACAAGTCCAGATCCCATTATATTGTAAGAGAGATATTGATTGGCTGTGCCGTAATAGCAATGAGGTGTTATGACTTAACGCTACATGATGATTACACAAAGCCACGAAAATTCTGACAAGTATTTGAGATTGAAAACTAATACGAAGTTAACAAATGTGCTTTTGTGTGTAGTTTCGTTGATTCAACAAAAAATGTGTTAAATAAAAGTTTTATAAAAAAAGTTTCTAAAGGCTGTCAGGACTTGTTAACCCATATCAAGATGCCCGAGTGAAGTGGAACGCACATACAACCACACTCATTTAAAACGTTGTTAAATAAGTCTCCACTTGAAGAAAGATGAGTAACATGTAACACAGATAAAATCTACACCGAAAAGAGACAAAAACAAGTTTCCATTCCTATGCCATGTATATTATAACATCGTCTCCTGTTTCATATCGAATTTGCCTTTTTGTATTTTTCCTTGAGTCATTCTCATTATTATTGTAGGCACAACACAAGCTTATTAGGAGAAAAAGGGGTAGATTTTACAAATAAAATCGACGCTTAAGTCACAAGAGGGTTTGAGCCATTTTCCGTGAATCGGGTAAGTGGTGTTCGACCGAACAATAACAATAAGGCATCTGGTCGAGATTTGACCAGACGAAACGCCTGCCCAGTTAGTGTACGTCACATTGTGTCCAGTGTGATTCCAGACCCAATAGCCGCCGCCATTGATACCATCGGTCCAAAAATGTCCTGGAATAAAACACAGAATCAAAGAGAATTCTTTCTCTAATTGCTGCAGAACTGGTACTTTAAACATGCATTACATAAAAAAATAATCATCCTCGCAATATTGATATTAATGGCTATAAAGTAAAATAAAGAACTACAAAACGACATAGTAATAACATAGTAATAGCAATTACACGAGAATAAGATGATTATAAAACATTACTGTGGAAAAGTGATATAAACTCCTTACTTCCACCATTGGTGTGAACATAGTCAACAAGCACAGCGTTCTCTTCGGCGTCCTTAATTGTTGTCAGGAAGACCGAAGAGCCAAGAGACTGGCAGAAGGACCTGGCTTCTTCCCACACTTTGTTAGTCCCATGGTAATACCACGCTGAAGGATTCCCCAACTCTACAAAACCCTCTGGGACTGAAGGCAATAATACAGATCATGTTTTATTGGTAATTATGTAAGTAAAAAGTAGGCGAAGTATGCATAGGATGTAACTGGTCTCTCTCTCTCCTACCTCTCTCCCCTTTCTGGGGATGGACGGTAAAGTAGAGAGCGTAAAAGGAATAAAACGGCAGAAACAATCTTCCCAATCGTGGAAACAATATAACATTATCTGCTTTTGAAATTATCGGTATAATTTACTAATCCAATATACCAATAACTTCAATGATCATGAAACAATGTAAGACGAGCATAGCCATAGTTTGATTGTGCATTGACGTTGTCCAAAATATATTAAAGAAGAAGAAAAATAAAAGGGATAATAACATACTTGTTAAATTGAACAGGTCACAAGTGTTGGTCACGAAGCCAGTGGATACCTGGAAATTGTAAAATATGTATGACACATGTCACGTTCGCGATTGGATGTACCAGATGGTTCAGATTTTAAATGTACTGCTAAATGACACGATTAAATGAAAAAAAAATTAATGAACTATTCTATTTATTGATATTCTTCTTAGTCGATAAAGATACGCATGGAATCATAAAAAAATCTTATGCTGTAGTTAACGTTATGAAACTATAAAGTTACTAGGCAATGCTTTTTCAAAAGGTGCTATTGATGTAAGGCCGTCACAAGTTTTTTAAATGCAAAAAGGTACATGTATATCATTTATGTTATAGCCAGCCACTAAAGAACAAAATATCAAATACATTTTTATTCAAAATGAGGGCCAATACAATCAAAGCAAGCAAGCAAAAAAAAAAAAAAAAAAAAAAAAAAAAAAAAAAAAAAAAAAAAAAAAAAAAAAAAAAAAAAAAAAAAAAAAAAAAAAACGGAATCGATTCATTCATTACTTGATTCATTGACAAATAAATAATTTCATGAAATGTAATAGACCAGTCGATCTTTGGCACAGGGGTTAAATTTAGCCGTTCTCTTAGACGTTATTTAAAGGACGTTGGCTCCAGCAACAAGGGCTTTTACAAAATAGATCTTCACGTTTTCTTTTTTAATTTAGTTATTTATTATGTAATATGAGCTAATTAATTCAGAAATAACAAGGGATTTAAAATCATGAAATCAAATAATATTGAAATCACAGAATAAAATCCAAGAATTTTCCCAAAAAGTATTTTAGGTACAATTAACTTAAACATACTTGTTTGAAGCCATTCCAAATTAATTTACATTGATTAACCTTCGACACCAATTACGGAGGACATTCCCAGCTTTCTCACCTTTTCGTAAAAGGAGTATCCAGGTCTCCAAATGATATCTGTTCCATATATATCTGATGTGACATTCACCAGTTCGCACAATTTGAATTCGGAGTAAGCGAGCTCCAAGTTAAACCCCTTACATGCCTCATCCAGGGAGCAATGAGATGCACACCAAGCCACACCCCTTACGGCGAAAGACATGAATACAGAGGAGTGAGAGATGTGGGTCTTGCACCCCTCTGGGTTGTAATAATGGTGACCCGAGCCAAACACCAGCGCCAAGATGGATAATGCCATAGACAACGCCACATTGAGAGACTTCATGTTGACTGCAGTTGGCATCATCCGTTTCGTTTTCCTATGCAATTTTGTACATTTAAATTCTCTGTTCTCTACCTTGGAGTTGTCTTGATACTTATCAGTTTGTTAATACGATGTCTTTTCTCAATAGTAATTAAAATTTTGTTTAAATATAAATGTGGTGTCTGGGTTGCACCTTCCGTGGCTTAATACGAATCAAGTTCCAGCACCAGCAGCTGCAATAAATGATATTTTATCCCTCTTCACTCTCTACTTATAAGGAATGAAATGAAATATTTAAATTTTATTTTACAATGATTGATCAAAACTTCCTGCTTTCAACTTACTTAAACAATGGCATTCGTCATTTGTTAGTCTTATATTCGATAAAGACGTAGTGTTGGCAGGTATATTTAGAGCCCCAACTATCCCGCCCGCGGCAAACTCCATGGAAGATTATTTGAGTGTAATTTAATTTCTTTTTGGGAAAATGTCAATATTTTCCTCACAAATAATTGCTTGACCTGTCTCTGAACTTGTCTGCTTTTGGCTTTGTAAGATATAAGTTCTTGTATATTGACTTTGGAACATTTTTAAACGGGTACACAATACGCTGTAGTTTATCGTTCAAACTCCTTTTTTGTAAGGTAGAAATTAAAACATTGAAATTATCTTACATTATCATGTTACAATGTAAGGGTTTGTACCAATGACGGAAAAACAAAACAAAACAAAAAAAAAAATAAATAAAAAAAAAAAAAAATAAAATAAAATACGCACTGTTCAATAATATGATACATTTTTATAACTTATCAGTTTCCTACAGCTATTCGTAAAGCAATAATAACTCTTCATTTGAGATTCAATATTCTGCAAGAAATACATTATAGACAACGCATGGAAATATATCCTATTGTATTTTACCACTAAAACGGCCGTTATTGTAGTAAAACTAAAATCTGTGCTTGTCAATAGGGCTTTCGATGCCTTTATTCCTGGTCATCAAGGCATCCGTTGCTAATGACGTAAGGGTGTCACGCGGATTCTCGTGTTCATTCGAGACCAAAATAACATGGCGCGAAGCGAATTGATGCAGACGCAGACGTAAGTTGCAAGTTTTTGTACAGTGCGTCGAATAACGAAAACCCCAGAATAGCACAATTGTGGATATAAATGCATTTTTATCAAAAAGACAAATATATTTCATGAATCTTATGTTATTGTTATATAGTGTTGTTGTTGTCTGCTTTTCCCGCGGTTTTAAGTAGGTCACCAGTGACTATGCAATGTCAGAGAGGGCTCCGTCAGTTAAAATCTCTTAAGAGATTTAACAAAAATCCGTACGTTTAGGAAAAAAAACCTGGATTAACTTTGTATGCAGGAATGGGGTCGTTGACCATTGGTAAGTACCGGAAAATTGCCGTTTTTTTCAGGAAAATCCATTTTTTGGCCAAAACGAAGAGTTATTATGACTTTAACTCATACGATTCTTTCTAGTGGTCATAAATATTATTAATTAAAACTGTATTATATATTTAAAACGCGTCGNATTCCAGCCGAATCCCACGAATATTCGTAACACTATCGTACCTGTATCGTAACTGAATCGTGAGCGTGTCGAATTAGACCAGAAAATTGGCAAAATCTCACGAATCCTGAAATTTGTCAATTCCTGGCGATTCGTCGGGTTCGTAATCTGTGTGAAATAGGGGCCTTACTTAAAGGTACCTTAAGGTGCTGAGGGCCATGGGAACCAGAGTCAGCCACCTCCCCCAAAACACTTGCCAGTTAACTGCATCTTAAAAGAGACGCAGCGACAATGCTTATATGATCAAGAACACCTCAGCATTTAGTATCTTGTCCCTCTTGAATGTAATATGGGCGCCATTGCTGGCGGATACAGGACAAAGGCACAAACATGTGGCCGCAGTGCAGCCATGTACACATTTATAATTGGTCCACGATGCAGCAAAGCAGGCCTACAGCTCACAGATCAGTACGGTATCTGTACAGTTCCGCTGAAGGGACAGAAACTGGCGCAGTTGCAGCTTAGAGACAATTTCTCTGATTTATAGCACATCAGCTTGACTTTGAAGGCCTCTTAGATGTCTGTCACCCTGAGCTTCAGAGATAACTTGCCACTAACCTCTTCACTATAGCCTATCTTCATCGTGTCAAGTTACTTGACACGATGAAGATAGGCTATAGTGAAGAGGTTAGTGGCAAGTTATCTCTGAAGCTCAGGGTGATGTCTGTATGCACGATGTCATTTTTTCTGATGATTTAGTCTACTATATTGTTCCACCTATGGAATTATTTTTTTAATCAGCGTTCAATTGCACATTTTTTGCCTTCGGTGCTTTAAGGGTGCTTTCCCAGAGATTTAGATCGATCTAAAGATTAAGTTTTAGATCGACCTAACTCCCTGGGGGTTCAGGCTAAATTGCAGTCAGCCGAGCGGACACCATAGTTAATTACCCCCTTACAGCTTTTAGTAGGCGGGACAGACGCTTAAAGATGCATACAAAGTCAATTTTTTGTCACAAAAACCAACCAAATGCCAGCATATAGTTTCAAGTAGTATAACTAAGAGAATTACCAAAAGGCATTGTTTAATTTTACTCGAAAATGATGTTTGAACATATTTTTCTGCTGGCATTCTAAGCTGTATGTCAATGGGGTAGGAAAGTAGGTCACTGAAGTAGGTTAAATTTACAACCATAAATTTAAAGAAAGGAGCAGTCTAAAGGTCTTTTATGGCTGATCGAGTGATCTATTCAGTTTATCCCTTGGCATGTCGAATTTATTTGAGCCATATAAGAATCTAGTAGAAGTGGTTTACATGTGTTACTGGGAATCCACACTCCACCGATGCTCGGTTCGTATTTACCTTTAAGCCGGCCAAGCTGACAGTAATCTAGTGAGACTCCCCACAGGGATAGATCGATCTAAAAATCTATGGAAATGGAGTGTAAATGACATAGTACTTTTTGTTACGTAGGGGTTCGTTGTCTCGCGGTTCTAAAATGCTTTATCTTGTATCCGTATCTTTGTCGATCTTGATTGTAGGAAATTCCCTAGTTTTCTGTAAGCTGGTAAGTGGCTGTAAATTATTTTCCACATGACTTCGAGCCTCTGCAATTTGACCCTAGTTAAAGTTTGACTGGGCCATTGTCATGCAGCATTAAGGTACCTGACCCGGGGTGTTTAGATTAGTAATCACCTGTAACAAACCGAACTACTTGTATTTGTATGTCTTCTAGTTTTTAGTTACATAATCAATATTAAACGGAACGTTTTGATCCCACACAGCGCTGCACTCGAGTATACATGTACATGTACATCTGCCTGGTGAAATGTACATGCATCTTTTGCACGGTTGCTCACAGTTCTAGGAGATGCTGTCGCAAACATCTTTGTGAAATGCAGGGGCGGATCCAGAGCTATTTTCTGACAGTCTTTCAAATTATCTTTGTTGATCCATCGTGCATTTTTGACCATCTTCTGTCAGAAAAAAATTAGATGCCCCTCAACGTAAACTTGAAAATCTGACCCAGAAGACGGTCTCAATCCGCCCCTGATTTTAGGCTTCGTTCACATGCAATGTCTATTTTCTAAATTCTATTTTCTATTCGCGGCATGTGTTGTGATCACGGTCTGTGCCCTGAATATCCCGCGGCGTAATTACTGGCAGCGCGAGCCAGTTACTATAAGTTACTATAAGTAACTGGCTCGCGCTGCCAGTAAATACGCGTCGGGATATTCAGGGCACAGACCGTGATCATAAGATAGCGCGAATAGAAAACAGATTTTTAGAAAATAGACATTCCATGTGAACGAAGCCTTAATGTATGCATCATTTTGCACGATTGCTCACAGCTCTAGATGCCGTTGAATGAATCTTCAACACGAATTTTGATGTTATTTATGTGTCCAATCCATTTAAAATCGATTGGAATTTCGATCCCAAAATATGAGTTGTGTGGCACTTGCTCAAATACTGATAACGTTATTAGATAACAGAAAAACCTTGTGGTGCAGGGGCGATTTAGGCTGTCTTCTGGGTCTTCTGGAAGACGGTCAGATTTTCAAGTTTTCATTGACGGGTATCGAATTTTTTTCTGTTGGAAGACGGTCACAATTGGAGGATGGATCAATAAATATAATTTGGTAGACTGTCAGAAATTATCTCTGGATCCGCCCCTAATGTTGTAAGAGACTACGCGCACGAAATATGTCGCATATTTTCGCATTGAATTGGCTGTCCCATTCTCTTGTAGGATTTAAGTCATCTTGGAATTTTCTTGTCAGATATGACGAGAAGATTCAGATGTCATCAGCAAATAAACGGACTTGAAAGTTAATGCATTTTGGAAGATGGTTATTATTTCACAGATAAAGAACAACAGACCCAACTCGTCTTCCTGTGGAACTCTAGATTTCATCTTCTTAAATCATTCTGCCAAGTGAAATTATTTCTGCCGATCTTTGCATGTTGATATGCCACAATGATAGGATATTTACAAGATTTTCTTTTGTATTTAGTTGTCACCCGAAGAAGAAAAACAGCGCATCAGCAAGCGGCAGAGAAACAGACTGGCGGCTGTTAAATGTCGGCAAAGAAAGCGAGAGAAAATGCGGCGCCTCATCAAGGTGGGTTAGGATTAACATGGTGTAAATATGTTGCCATGCTCCGCTTACGTAAACGACCTCTAACGACACTTCTCCATTAACTAAGAGTTACAAGAGGACATCAAGGGTGCTTTATGCTAGATGGGAAGGGTGTGCTTTGGTCGATATTTCACTGAAGTATTCTGCTGTTATCCAGATAATTGATAGGAGAATATCATATCTAGAATACTGTCGTTTCGATATTTAAAATCTTTTTTGTATTCATTTTTACTACAGAGTTTTTCTCAATTTTTGCGTTGTTTTCATTTCAGCTTACTGAAGATCTACAAAGCAAAAACACTGTACTACAGTACACTAACTTAAAGCTAAAGGAAGAAAGGAAACGACTTGAAGAAACTTTAAAAGCGCACCTCAAAGTTTGCAAAAGACATTTAAATCGACCGGCAGACAATTCAAGAGGAGTCATTATCATCATAACAGACAAAACGAACACTCCCTGCCCCCAAAAAAGATAAAAAGGTTACATAATCTAGAAGGTGGTTTCAGTGGGGTGGGGTTGGCATAGGGGGCTTAATGTCATTTTGTATTTAATTGGACATTTGGAGACATTTGTCTGAATATGGTACAAGATTTAGAGCTTTGAGAAAAACTTCTCACTGTGAGCGTGCGTGCATGGGTGCATGTGTGCATATATTCATTTGATTAGGTTAAAAAACATTGAAACACCAATATTCACTTATGCAGTTTATATTCAGGAAATTATATTTAAAATAATTCACACTGATTTTTACATAATTCTCATCGTGAAAAAATTAATCATTTTCACACATTTTCACACATTTTTTTCATGAAAATTTGACTGATATGCTTTATATAAATAACGTATCACAGATAAAAACACAGTAAATATCACCTATCCTCAAAATAATATTTTGCATTATCTATTTATCATATCTGATAAAAAAACAAACTACTGATCTTGATAAAAATCTTCATTTATGTTTTAAACCAACAAAAATACAAATCTTGTAAAATATATTAACATATACTAGTACTTCACCACTGGGAGTAATGGGCATAGGTAAGTAGTAAGTGATCATAAAATGCATAGAGGGTGTTTAAAATAATAAAACATAAAAAACATACTATAAAAAAGATATGAATAAACAATCTTTAACAGAATGTGTTTGACTCAGTGTTATCTAAAACACCTTTTCTTAGGACGGATGTGTTTATCAGCAGATTGTGTGCACTTTGAAATGTGGGCGGAGGAAACTGCAAGTTACACTTGCACATGTGTGAATAATAATTAGTGATTCTCTAAAGAATATTAGACATATTTCACTTCTATCACATTGCTGTACACGTGCAATATCCCACTTATAATAACCTTATATACATTTTAAACAGTGATCCTATTTTTACTCCATGTATTTCTGCTTGGAATGTGATATACAAATCACCCACCCACCATCTCCTGAATCAATATTTCAAAATATTTATACCTGTTAAAAGTCAGGGTGACATAGCAACATCTTGTGACCATCAACATGTCTGTATAGTCATAGAGCTATGAGTAAAGCACTAATAAATAGAATAAATACAGATATCAGAAAAATAGCTGCATATAATTATATAAGGCAACCAAGTGAAAGCACAGGGTTTGTGATATAATTGTTACCAAGTGCTATTTGTTCATTTTAACTGTTCTATACATGTAAAAGCAGCCACTGTTGTTCCTATAAATTAAAACTTTTTGCCAAGCCTCATGAAGGCACTCCACAGCTGTCAATGTCATGGTACTGATTGGGTTGGACATTTCATCATTTTGGTGGCACTTATATTAATCATCTAGTTGACAGAGAAGAGCCACCCCCCTGGTTACCCAGAATTCTGGGGAGTGGTCTGTGGGGAGATGGACGGTGGTCACAAAGTTTGTGGAGTGACCAGTTGAGGACAGAGTTCCCGCCCTGGCTGAGGTACGATACAGTGGACATTCGTAGGATTTCTTCTCAGGATCTTCCTCTTTCGTTTTGAAGGCATTGTCGACTGGTGAGTCAGTCTGTTGAACAGGAACTGTAGTGGAGATCTGAAAGTAAACAGGACCACAATGCCTCAGTTATTACTACGATACACTTTAATGTGACGAGATATTCAGCACATTGGCACAGTTCCAAAGCTTAACACAGCAATCTAAATTTGGAAAAACGATCCGATTGACGTTTTTTTTTAGTGCCCTAGAGAGTGCAAAATGCAGCTAAAAAATAGAGAAGAAAATGTTTACAAAAGCAAATAAATACAAACTAAGGACATAAAGAAAATTCATACAGCTATATTTAAAAGATGAGTCACACGAGTTACCTGAGCAGGTAGAAAATGTATCTCTGGCAGTCTACAGAACCTCTGTCCTGGCAGAGAGTCCATCACCGAGTGGTTGCTAGGGTCCCACCTGGCACCATCCAGGTACAATCCAAACACAAGAACCCCTTCCTTTGGTGGAGGAGGACCCTGGAATGTAAAATATTGTACACTGTGATGAAGAATAAAACGTAATTTTTAATTCTAAAATGAATATAATATAATATAATATAATATAATATAATATAATATAATATAATATAATATAATATAGTCTTTTTGGTTATTTTATATACTTTTTGAAATGCCTTCAATATTCTGAATCATTCTACTACTTCTCCCACACTCCATACCTGATCTTGAACCCCCCAATATCTCACCTTGAACCCCAACCCCCGTCTTACTTTGAACCCCCCACCCTCATATCTCACCATGAACCCCCACCCCCATATCTCACTTTAAACCCCCACCCCATATCTCACCTTAAACCCCCAGTCCCTGACAGGAATCTTCTGCTTCACATCATTCAGGCTCTCCTCGTTATCATGTGGGTTGGTGTTGATCACCTCAAACTGGAACATCAAGGAATCCACAGACACTCCCTGCTTCCTGGCGTGATTCTGGAAGACTCCAGTTAGGAAACCTGGAAACAGAACAGAGATTGTTAAAATAATATCCTTCTCTTAAAACTAGAGGATCAGAGAGATTNATGATAATTACCCAGTGTGTAATTTTAATTCTAACTGTCGGTTGAGACAAAAAAAAAACATATTTCAAGGGTCCCAAGTTAAGCTTAATAACCTTGTACTTAATACTCTGAAATAGTTTTGATTTTAAATTCTGACAAAATGCACATGTATTGATATATAATCAAATACTTGTCATCTACTTCTCCCTGAAACCTTGTAATACCTTGAGGGAAGAAGAAACCAGGCAACCAGAAGCTCCTGGGAGTCTCTCTGGCCTCTGTCTTGATGAGGTCATGGGCATCCACCTGTGTTTGCCCCCTGGACATGGGCTGTGGGGGAGGAGGGGGTCTGACCACCCTGTTAGCAGCTTCTACTACAAGGTCTGACCAACTGGCAAAGAAGTCCACCCTCTGGATTAAATCCTTCACCCAGGAGCCCAGAGGTTTACAACTTTCATAGGCAGCTTGCTGAAAACACACAGATTACATAAATGATATATATAATATACATATAACAAACCAATCATGTACATTATGTTAATACACATCTACTGAATTCTTACTGGTCAATTCTTGGTTAATATAGCATTTTTTGTCTCTTCCAGAGATTCAGAGCCTATAATATATCATAACTAACCTTCCACTGAGCTGGTACTTTCTGTGTCAACATGGCGTTATAAGCCTCCTCTAGTGGCTCTGACATCACAATCTCGCCCTTAACGGCACGGCACAGCTCGCGCAGGGACTTGTGGATGATTTCAAGGAGGTTGTTGAACCTGTCGATCTCCTGGCGCAGGACAGTGACCAGAGCAGACTGGAAGATTGGCTGCAGGGCCTCCAGCTCTGGGTGAGAGGGGCCGTCTGCCACTGGGGTGGGGGCGTGGCTTCCTATCAGGCAAATAGTATCAGAGCATAGGTACATGCTGAATATTTGAGACAAATATAAGTGTATTCAATATGGATGTTTAACCCAAATGACTCTGACAATTGGTGCAAATCCAACTGAAATAATTTGCACAAGCTGATACAAGCAAAAGACTGGCATAATATGGATTAATTCTTTACATTTTTTGGTCATACGTACTTGCTCGTTTTTCTCCTGGCACTGCAGCCACTTTGAAGACATCAGACAAACAATGAAACATATCTCTCTTGCTGGTTGACGTCTGCTTCTCCTCCTCTTCCTCTTCCACGTCCTCCATTGTCTCTGGCAGGCTCCTCATGATATCTGCTGCCATCTCTAGGACAAGCTCATCACTACTCTTGTTGGACCTGTCAGATATATAAGTGTTTGTATTGAATTATGAAGAGTGAAGCAACTTTTTCAAATCGCCAAATACAACTGTTTATGTTAATTTAGTGGATATAACTTGTTTTATCAAACTCAATGACTGTTAAGGGATATGTCGCTTCAGATATTTTCTATCTGGGATCTCGTACCCTATCATCCCTCCAGACAGCCTGGGCTGTGCTCCCTTACCCTATCATCCCTCCAGACAGCCTGGGCTGTGCTCCCTTACCCTATCATCCCTCCAGACAGCCTGGGCTGTAGACTTATAATGGTGTCCACCAGTTCTTTGGCCTGACTCTCCAGGTAAGCTTTCTCGGCATTCTGGTTCATCCCAAACACCTCGGGGGAGTCCACAGGGGGGAGGCCATCGATGTACTGCTTCACCTCTGAGAAGGTAAAGCTGGGAGGCAGAGGGTGGTACACCTGGACAGGTAACATATACACAGTAAATGGGCATCTTAGTAACACAAATAATGGTTACAGTTATAATCTGACAAGAGACAGAAATTAATCAAAAAAGCAATATAATATATAGAATTACCGTAGAGCTAATTCAAATGTTATTTTTTTTTTCTAATGTCATACTTGAAAACTATTGGGATGCTCTCTTTTTAGATAATTTTAAAAATCAGAATATACAGCATTATGTCAGTAACCCTTACTTTATTTCAAGTATAATAAAAATAACAACTACTTCACTGAATCCAATCCATCAGTTATTATACACCAGGCATGGCAACAGAACACAAACCTCATCTGGTGAATATGTATATCCAGGTTCCAGGGCCTCAGCACAGTAGAATCTGCGTAGAAGACTGTGTAGACATCGTCTGTCCCAGTCATCTGTCACTCTCCCACCATAAGTGACCTCTCCGGTCAAATAACGCAGGGCGGCCCAGGGCAACCCCTCCCCCTCCATCCCCAGCAGCAGGTCCAGTTGAAGAATTGACACCTGAAATTTGTGATTGTGTATTAACAGTGCATGATAGATTTCAGATTATATAGAGAAAATATAAAGGGGGCTACCAAAAAAAAAAACAAAAAAACTAGTAGTTACATTAATATTAGCTCCATATGTACTTACATTTCTGAATCACAAATGAAATTGATGCCTTTAAAAGCTTTACATATTGTGCATACAGTACTCTAATTTAGCTCAACTCACCTCTAAATCAGAATCATTAAACTCATATGGAATATTCCACCCCAAGGCTCCATATTTCTTCCTTTCGTGTATCACAGCATTAAAGAAACACAGACCAAACAACAGGTTCCGCCATGACGCCTCCTTGTCCACGTCATCGTACAGTTTCTCACTAACAGCACCTGTTCCGCCAGTGCCAAATGACCGGGCTAGGTTGGCTTTCAGACCTTGTGGAGACTCCACAGTCATCTGAAAACAAGGCAACAGTAATAATTGGCATAAAACATGCAGTGCTTGGAAGTGCTTTAACTGTCTGGTAAGACACCAGATGATTTGTGCTTACTTGGGTAGTATATGAATTATCAGGAATTTGCTTAATTATGTCTCTTAATTCTTTAAATAAAACAATATACTGCAACCAAAAGGGTACTGTGTTTGATCTATATGCATATAAACTGCTAAGGATATTTATAAAACAAATATTGATCATAATGTGGCAGAGACCCATGTGGCAGTATCACATACCTTGAACCCAGTCTGTAGTATAGAGATGGGGAAGGAGGGGTCTGGTTTGGAACTCAACCACAGACGGAACTGGGGATCCACATCAGCTTTTGGCTTGTTGAAACTAGGAAACAATATTACACGCAAGTATATAGATGATCATCAAATTAATATACCTGTTACTTCAACTCAAATGAAATTTTTGAGATGATAAATGAAAGTGATTAAGTAAAGCAGATGAAGTAAAAATAATCTGTCTTGTTTGTCTTGAAACAATTGTGTGTTAATTTTTTAAAGGCACATTTATTTGACTGACTGCTATTAAACCATGGATCTATGTGAGAAATACATAAACTACTTTAATAGGAAGAGTGATCTAGTGTTAGCGAGAGCTCTTATATCATTACATAACATTACTATTATAATCATTATTATAATTAGTCTCTTACTTGTCCACTATTTCCTGTAGTTTAGGCATCCAGGAAGCTGCAAGATGGCAATTCTGCAAGAACACCCATCTTCCCTTCAAGATCTGAGCCTTGGAGATGAGTTCCTCTGCCTTGGGGCCCTGCCCCCTCCCCAGGGAGATCATGTCCAGATGCAGGGTACTCCCCCTCAGTTCTTTAGCAAACCTCAGTAGCTGACCCCCGGGGTCTGAGCCTGGGAATGAGAATAAGAGTAAGTGTCAGGCGCTTGCACTGCTTATTGATATTTACTCAGACCAGGTTAATAGTTTGATACAACATTTATAACATTTATCATGTATTGAATAAACTTTGATAAAACTGACTTTAACATTGCTTATTCTAATCCCACCATTCTATATGAAATGTGCTGCTTTTTTGTTATAAATATAAACATGTGAAATATATGGAAATAAATGCTGCTGTATTAACTTTTTATCTTTTTGCCCAGTTATGTTTCAAATCATACATATATGTAACTATATTGCAAAAGACGGACCATGAAAAATTGTAAGTTGTTATAAAATACTCCTGGCAACATTAAGTGACAAAATCCACTTCTACAAAAACATTTACCTGGAGACAGTATAAAGATGAGTGGAGTCTTAGCAGACGATTCCTCAAACACCTCTCTGAGATCAAAGGCGCCAGTGGACAGGAACTTGGACCCCATCTGGTCATTGACAAACATGCGGACAGATGCTACCAAGGTTTCAGGTCTTAGTGTTTTAATAAGTATTAGTCTCTGAAACCTGCTTAGATTTTCCCAGTGGAATATTTCCTTGTACATGTGGTTGATGTTTTCTTCACCTAAGAGAAATAAATGTAAACGATCTTAAATCTTCAAAGATAATTGTCTTATGCAAGGGTATCACCAGTACTTTAATTTAAGTACTTTAATTACTGTAAAAGGCAATGTTAACAAGTTCCCATTAATGAGATGATAGACAAACACTTTATATAAGTTGATTGATATTTGGTTATTAAAGGCCACTATTTTTATACCAACCCCATATGGAATTTAAAAATCTCAAATGAACTAATCATCAATGTTATCAAACAATAATGTGAATAACTGATGACAGTGGTATAAACTATGAAGTCTGTCCATCATTACCTTGTGCAATGACAGCAGGATCAAAGGCAGCCTCCATGATATGATAGGGGTCCTCCGTCCTGGCGAACAACTCCCACTGTACCCTGTTACTCATAACGCTACGGAGCAGGTGGTCAAACACAGGCATAGTGGCCTCCATGTACTGACACTCTCTCCACATAGAGGGCGTGACCCATCTCGGTCTCTGAAATACCACCCCCTGGGACTGGGACTCTAGACGCTGCATGGCACTCAGACCTGGGAGGGGGGAGAGAATAGATGGGTTATCAATAATAGAAGTGCACAGTACAGGAAATTGAATGTGTGATGATATGATAATCAATATCCAAAATATTGAGTTTTTAAAAACTCCACATAAAATTCAGTAGCTTCTTAAACTCTTACACATAAAAAAGATCTAAGAAACCAACAAAAGATGGAATTTCCCTATCCTACCAGTATCTCCTATGCGTTAATAAGAATTCCTTCCACAGGTAGATTCCGGCACCACTTACCATCATGAGCCTGTAGAGTGTCTTCATCCATCATACTGGCCAGTACTGAGCCCTGTAAGAACACCATCCACTCTGTGTCTTCTATCACACCAATCTGGCTCACTATGTCTCCATACTTAGCATTGGACCGCATCACACTGGTGTTCAGCATAAAAGAAAACATCAGCTGGTGATTGGAGAAAAGTCCCACCGATACTGCCCGGTAAACGCTGTACGTCAGCCTGTCAATCATCTGCTTCATGTGTTTGTTTAGGTCGTGAGCCGAGGGTCTGAGAGGAGGGTCTTTTTCTGTCTTTTGGGGGGCCAGGTCGGGGCTGCCTCTGCTTGAGGGGCGTAGGGTGCCACGCAGGTGACTGCTGGCTCTGTCGGCCGAGGACGGGCGGTCCTCAGGGGTGCTGATACAGGTGATGAACATGTTCTGGAACCAGGGCAGGGAGAACTGGTACATGACGTCCACGGAGGCAAGGTCAGAGAGGGCAAAGTAGAGCACAGCGCCCCTGGTGGCTACCTGGAGAACAGAACAGATACCTGTCATATTATAACTGATGCTTTCAGGTAACTTACCATTGCAACAAAACACATATAAATGTATTTCTCTTTGAATTTCTAATGTGTCTGCAGTGTTGTTGTATCATGCTGACAGTAAAATTCCAAACACTATAATAAAACTAATAATGTACATATAGCAGCAAAATCTAGGAGAATACATATGTATCCCTAGGATGAAGACAGTCAAATTTTATTTTTCAAAAGTTAGAAAAATAAAACAAAATTAAAGTTTTCTAAAGTATTTATCAAACTTGACTTCAACATCTATAAGAGCTTGCACTTCATTGTTGTTTTCTCATATCTCATTACGTAACACCCAAAGATCCCATCCTTCACGTACAGGTAAATACTTGAGTCTGGCTTTATTCAAACTCTTCTCTGTCTCCTCTGATTGCTGGACTCTCTGAGATATTTCACCACTGGTCACTTTACTTTTCTTCAGGGTGTCCACTAGGTCTTGGTCATCTAGGATATGGCCTAAGAAGATGGGAGACAATTAAGATATTATATACATTATCAAGGTAAAACTCTTATAAAAATTCTTTTTTACAAAAAATAAAAAGATATTATAAGATATAATTCTAAATTCCCCTACCTTATATCATTTATCAATATTGATAATTTATCAATAACTGATGTGAATCTTAATCATGACACAGTGCTGGTTAGGGATATTGTATGTGATGAGTGGGATATTGTATGTGATGATTCTCAAAACATAATTTGCTGTTTTATTTTTATTTTTATGTGAAATCATACATCATGGAACAGTGATAGAAAAAAAAAAACTGGTGACATCATCTTTCAACTCAGCACCTAACTATGTAGGCATAATAATGCTAATTCAAATATGCAAAGTTCAATATCACAAACCAAGCCCCTGTCAAACTCCCATTGAAAGAAGCCAGTACCTTGAGATTTCTGCAGTAAACTCAGGGACTTATCCTCCAAGTCTCTCAGTAGTTGCAAGTCATGGGCGATACTGGACAGTAGCTCACTTCTCTGGCTCTCTAGCTGAGGACGTTCCTGAAAGGGGGGACAAATGTGACAGGTTATAGCCAAATGTTTATCAATCTTAAGTTTCCATGTTTTTGAAAGAATAGTCTGAGTATAGATACTTATATAGATATCTTATCCCTTAATTTATCCTTTATTTATTTATATTTTTGATGTAAGCATAATAGAGTTGTGATAGAAGTAGCTTAGACAGCAAACAATGTTAATTTGTAACACTTAAAGCTGAATGAATTATTATTATATAACAGCTTCATTCAAGAATAATCAAAAGATCACTTTCCTTGTAAATTGTGATTTTTTTTTTCATTTCAAAAGATTTATATTTATGTTGCATTATAAAATCACAATACATAACTGGGCCCTCCTAACCCCCCCAATGCCCTTGTACAGTAACACTGAGCTATGTTACTAAGATCAGAGTAGCCTAAATCTTAAGGCAGCAATATTACATCACACCACCAAAAGTTTGAATCACAGAAAATTATGTCAAGTTAAATACATTACTTCCTCCTTAATTGTCCCTTGTATTCTTGTATTCAATTTATAGCAGATTTTAACAAATGAGCCATGGCACACTGCTTGCCTCCTCATAATAATTATCTCAAGGGCCTCCAATTAGTCCTACCCATGTCTGCCTCATGGATTATTGACGAGGTACAAGCTCTAATACCAGAGAGGGCACACAGAAAGTAATTAGACTAAGTATAAAACAGCTAGGGTGGATGAATGGAAAATAAACAAGGTACAGATGGGGCTTGTGCAAAGGATGGCACTTTAAAGTCATCAAAAGACAGTCACTGGGGCTTCTACAAGGGATGGCACTGTGAAAGTCAACAAATGACAGTCTGACAAAGTTGTTTGTGTCCGTTCTTTACCTGTTTGACCACCATGGACAGAAGCTGTTCCTGGAGACCGTCAAAAGTGACCGTGAAGTTGATGATAGTGACCTGGATGCAGACAGCAGGTAGGTAGTGGGGGTTACCCATTGATGTGGTCATGTATAGCCTGGAATTATCAACTTAAATCTTGAGTTTTCTGATAACATTAATTGTGTTGTTTGTATTATATATATATACATATCTGCTGCTAAGAATAATTTCAATTTTTTTGAAAACTCGATTAATTTTAGACAGTTAGAACTCCGGCACTTCAAACACCAAATTTTACAATATTTAAATGACATGCAATTTGAAAATAAGTTTAATATCAATGAATAGTAAAATTAATGGCAAACCAGTGCTTTTCATATCTTTCATGTTAGCATTAAACACAAATACTGGCTGACTTTTCTCAAAATTAAGTAAGAATATGCTGAAATACAAATATCTTTTACTTGGTACCTGCTGCCTCATGGAAGTGGTAGCTATGTTATAAAGAGAGTGCGCACTCACCTAAAGTTTTCATTGTATTCAATCTCTGTGTCTCCCAGTTTTATCAGCTGTTGTCCTCCTCTTGTGAACGTCTCCTGGAGAAGGATGGGTTTCAAGGAGGGGTCCAGGGTCTCCGTCACCTCCTGAAAGGTTAACGAGGAAAAGATTAAACTGATATACACACATGCATGCACACGCAAATTCAAGCACATGAATGCATACACTCACACATGCACACACACACACACACAAACATGATTATACAAATAGCAACACATGTAAATAGGACCCATCATACTTTTTAACCTGTATTTGCTGATAGACAAGTATCTACCATATTAAATTATTTATTCTCTTATTTTCTTTTTCTTTCTCATACTATGTAAACAAACAAAGGAAGCATTAGAAGAAGCATAGACAGCCAATAATGTTGACATGTAACATTATGAGTTGAATGAATTATAAGAATTTTGAGAATATTCTATAGTATAAAAAAAACTGTTTGCTTAAGAAAATATTGTTTCGTATAAACTTAATATATTGAATTTGTTAACCAATAATTCAATAGTAATGTATCATTGATAAATTTTATATAAACTACTACTAATGCTGATCAAAACTATCAGTTATCTAAGATCTTAAATTTATCACTTCCCTGAGAACATCAATACCAAATGTCCTGATATGTCATCTTCTTTGACTAACGATAATGGATCATATCCCTACAGATTTCAGTTGGAGACCATTAACTCTTACTATTTCAGGTCAGGACAGATTGAGACTGACTTTAGTGCACTATCTTCTTGAAAGCCATCTAAATAAAGCAGGATATTCTAAGGAGACACTTTCAAATGGATGATTTAGCAGCTAGGATTTCACCTTTCTGATCTAATTATTTTCACTGTAATCCTGACCAGTGCCTGATAACTAAGTTGCTCTAGTTGCTCAACATAAATATATTTTACACACAGGTGCTTTTGCTAGATGTATGCTAAACATCTCAGAGTTAAAGATAATAAACAAGCCATCAGTTACTATAGAACTCCTACTGCAATATCTAACATTGAAGTTTAAGTAGAATTTTTTCCTGCGAGGAAAAAAAAANCTGATAACTAAGTTGCTCTAGTTGCTCAACATAAATATATTTTACACACAGGTGCTTTTGCTAGATGTATGCTAAACATCTCAGAGTTAAAGATAATAAACAAGCCATCAGTTACTATAGAACTCCTACTGCAATATCTAACATTGAAGTTTAAGTAGAATTTTTTCCTGTGAGGAAAAAAAAGCGCTGCCCATTATGCTCCCATAATTATACAAATTCTGCCAATGCACAATGTTAGGAACTATTGGGTATATACATGTAAGTATCCATACCATCATTTAATCCAAATAGACAATTTTGTCAGAAGCAGTCAAAGCCACCCTTAAAGGCAGAGCCAGGATCACACCCAATTATTGAATTTTGAAAGTCAAATGATGTAGGATACAAAGTTTGGCTCCAGTGAAATCACATTAGATTAATAACCAGCAAAAAACTACAAGGCATATCTTAGCATCCTGGGAATTATCTGGCTGCCAATAAGCAGAAAACCACATTATTTGACCTGAACATAACATCAATTTCTAAGAATATTTCCCTCCCCAAGCTTTGCCAATTCCAGGTCTGAAGGATTAAAAATGTTTGGCCATGCATGTCTGAATTGATGAGCCACACATGATATATTATTTTAAGACTAAAGTTGAAGTAACCCTGCCCCTGTGGTCTCCCCTCCCTTGCCCCTGTGGTCTCCCCTCCCCTGCCCCTGTGGTCTCCCCCCCCTGCCCCTGTGGTCTCCCCTCCCTTGCCCCTGTGGTCTCCCCTTCCCTTTCCCTCTCAAATTAATAATTGCCAGGGATTCCAGACTTGTGCCTGAGCACAACAGTGAGTGAGAGAAAATATGAGTGATAAATGATAATAATTGAACTATCATTTATCCGTTATTGCAAGTCATTAGGGTTTCCAAAAGAAATACACATAAAATATCACAAATATGCCATTTTTCATAGGACAGAATTAGTAAATGATTTATAGAACTAAAAACCATTTATCAATTATCAAAACTTAACTGATAAGACAAGCTGAATGTAGTTTTTGTACTTTTTTAAAATATCGTCACTGATGGCCTTGAAATAACCAGATATCACAACATTTTCCTACTAGGGCTATACATAAAAAATGCATGACTAAGAACAAAAATCAGATATTCTGATCCGTAGCCTAAAAAAGAAGAAAAAACAACTTCAGAGAGCTCACTTCATCTCAGCCTCTCTTGTTGCTATTGATTCCCCCAGTTAACATAGGCGTGTGTGCGTGTATTGATTGGACATTGCATGGGAATGGATAAACACACATAATCTCCACGCATCACTAGATTACCCGACTCCAACTCCACCGCTCACTCCACTGTGTGTGTGTGTGTGTGTGTGCTGGTAGACAGGAGAACAAGTTATCCAGTAGTTAAACACCAACATTTAGGTTAATTAAATCAGTGAATCTTGGAACTCAGACATTGACTGGATTTCTACGGGAGATGAGTGGAATTTAAGATCTTTTGGTAAGTATGCACATGTAAAACTTGTTTAATTGAGGAAATTTGTGGTCGTTGTATGTCAAAGTAAATACTGGGTGGAGAAATAATGGCAATGGTGTGCAGATACTGACTGTTTATCAGGAGCATTTTTGTTTTGTTTTTTTTTATTTAAACTAAATCTTAATTATTAAATATGATCAGAAGGATGCATAAAATATTTTTTTTTAATTTGGAGAAGAGGTACTTTTTTGTGGCATGCCACTGAGTTGCAAATCTGTAAAATCTATAGAATCCTGGATTTGTTTTTTTCTCTTTGCAGTTAAAATTAAAATCTTCTACTGGGATAGGTTATACATTGTCTTGTTGCTAGGTAAAAAAATATACATATTGGATCACTTTATAATATTCCACATAAACATAAACTAAATATTTTCATTTTTTCAAATTTGACAAACATCAAAACATAGCTTCTTGGTGGAAGTAATGAACCATTTTCATGTGGTCCAGGAAACAGTTTTCCTTAAAAGTTGTCCCATGTCTTTATTTTTTAACACAAAAAAAGCAAAACTAACAAGAGTATTCAAATAAGTGATAAGGGAAGCTACATGACTTTGCTTTTCCACTTTGATATTCCCCGGACTGTACACGTACTGTTATCAAACTACGAGGTCTATATCTGTTTGCAGGGGACGTTCCTCAGCGTAACTCCATTAACCACATTTCCCGCTACGAAATTACACACTCTCCAACGGAACCATCCAAGATTAAGATATAAGTCTGTCTAGTCTGTTCTCTATCACTCCTAGACTCATTACACTCATATCTCACGTTCTGAATTATTAATCCAAGCAATATATTCTTTTCACAGTAAAAATATTTGAATTCACAAAAGAGGACAGACTTAATGAAGCAGAAAAAAGATAAAATAATGCCCTAAAAATTCCAAGATAATTTTCTGAGTGACTTTCCATGAGGCAAGCCTGCCATATTGACAGATAGGGATTTCAATTTTCTGACTCACTCATCTATGAAAGCATTATTGGGAAAATGCGTCAAACGGGATTATTTTTTCACAGAAATTACCATTTAGGAATAGATACAGCTTGAGAGCAGAGTTGAAAAATCCATAGAAAAGTCATAAAACCATAAAAGATGGGTGTTTGTTCTTCAACATGCTGAAGATTTCCCACAGCTCCAAACAAGGACAACTTAAAAACACTTTAAAAGGGAAGATGATATACACCAGTTCTAAAACTTGACCCACAATTGATTCCATTACATTCAAGCAGAAAACAAGCAGAACACCCTTTTTTTTTTTAGAAATTTAAACCATTCTGAAAAAGAAAATGAACTATTACTTAAAATTTTAGGACTATTACCAAATAAGATATTTAAAATCCATGTTATCAGAAGAGGTACCTAAGGTCACAGGAGAGGAAAAATTAAATAATCACTCCATGGTACCTTCCCTCAGTACTTTTTACCCAAGTCCAATGTCAACCACACTTTGTTCATTTGAAGTATTACATCCAAACAATTTTCTGCACAATTTTCCTCTATTCTTTTTTTTTTTTTTGCATGGGCATCCTGACTTGAATTACAATTATTCCCATTATTTGTCATGGTGATATATACACTACCATAAATAATCTTTAGTTTCGTTTCTTTTCAGACACTGCAGTTAAGCCTGATCTGAAAGTTTCTATGTCATTTTGTATTGTATGATAACAATTCTTCTCTTCTTAGTCACACATTTCTTCCAACAGTTTAGAGAGGTTATGCAGGCACTGGATTTAACAGAAACCTGTTTCTAGTAGCCCCACAGCTAAAAAAAAAAAGATTTCATGTAACAATGCTCCCTTCTTTATGTAATTCTACTATACTGTACTGCTACTTCAACTGTACTGCTTATCTTTGGTAGTCCTTTCACGCCATGCGAGTTCAAAAAAGATAAATTTATTGAACAGATGGACTGAAAATGAGTGTAAACTACCTGTCATTTATAAAACAAGATCTTAGGACAAAAACACCAAAGTTTAAGGATTGCAAATACAACTTTCACTGTGAATAGTTTCTGTGAATATTAACTTGATAGCAAAAAAGACACAGTGCAGAGATGACAATGTTTCAGATTACATTCTTGGAAGAGGTAGTGATCCGTATAAAATACAATTACACGTCTTAAATGCTTTACTTCACACAATAACTGCTACTGAAGGGTCGTTGGATATCCCTACAGTAATGGCTATTTAAGCATTTTATGAATGGGTGCAACTTACACAAAAGATGCAATCTTATCAAGAATATTTTTAAAATCCAATTAGGTTTGTATCAATTACAGCTCAATTCACAAGTTAGAGCGTCAGCTGGAGTTGATTCAGTTAATGCTTGGTAGGATCTTAGTTTTTGGCTCAAAGCTCTAAATGGGATGTTTCTCTGGCACAGAATATAATCTGAGCATCATGTTTATTTGTTTTATTTGATCAAATTTGAAGAAGCATCTAACAGTTTTTTGGCTCTAGTATGGGTAACAGCCTTAGTAAAAAAAATGCGACCATTAAAACTATGTTCTGGTTATGGCTATAAAATAATATATTTGTAATATTTTCAGAGACGTGGATACAGAGGATATTTTGAAATACTGACAGCTTCATCCAGTAGCTGCAAGATGTGAACAACAATTGACACACTGAGTCTACTGTGGTACATACACAACTTGAACAATGTCATCGATGATATTTCCCTCTCTGTATGTCTCCTTAGACGGGACCAAGGTGACCATGATAGATCTTATCATATATGGATTTGCCTTTGGATTAGGAATATGTTCTCTGGTGCTTAACTGTGTTGTACTGGATACCTTTAGAAAATCATCTCGACTTCATGACATGATGGGCTATTTCATAACAAACATGGCGGTTGCTGACACTCTAATTTCCATATTTGTCATTTACAACAACTTGTACAATCTGGTAGTATTTCAGCATGCAACTGAATGCTTGTTTAGATTTGGGATGCTGAATGCACTGAACATCACATCAGTTCTCACTTTAGCAGCTCTCACATTAGACCGTTATTTAAAAATCGTTCATCCTTATCTTCATGAAAAACATGTTTCATCGTTGGGAGAAAAAATAGCCCTAGCCATCATCTGGGCTGTTTCTCTTCTGGTGGGCCTTCTCCCCCTCATGGGGTGGAGCAACATCACACACGGAGAATTCACCTGTAGTTACTTTGGAGCTTTCACAAAAGGCTACATGATTCTTATTGTAACCATGTTCTTCATCCCGTTTGTCTTGATGATCATTTTATACACACATTTGATCCACATTTCAATGAAACATGCTAGGATGATAGCGTCTCAGAACACAGGGGGATCACACCCTAACAGAGCCACATGGAAGTCCACGAAAACCGTCTGCCTCATTATTGGAGCTTATTTTCTGTGCTGGGGACCATTGGGTAAGCTCCATGTAATATTTATCTACAGGGGATCATTATTTAGAGAATCCATGCTCTGCCCATTGATTACTTAACAAAACTGAATGCAGCTGATGCAATTACTTAAAAATGAAAGATTATTTGCTTCTTTTTTCTTTATCAGAAGAAACCATCAGTGGGGCCTTGAGTGATATTTTTACTTGTTCTTGATTTTCTGACTCACTTTTTGAATAACCTGTATCAAACTCTTGAAGACAAGTTATATCCCTCTTAACTTATCAGAAATCTATGCCTGCTGAGTATTTTCATTTTGATGAGAAGTAAAAATGCACGAAACTGATGAAAACAACAAAAAGAGGACGGAAAAAGTAGATTTACTTCACAGTTTGGAACTAAATAATTTCAAGATCATTCTGTACTAAAGCAAGGATTTTTTGATATTTTCCCCCAAACCACATTTCTATATATTAATGACTACAATCATAAACTTCACCTATACAGAATTTTAAAGTCACAGGGCAGGAAATGATTGTTTTTCATATTCACAGCAAAATTTAATTAAATTGAAAAAAAGAATATTCAGAAACTAATGCTTGTAAACCTTGTTCTTTATTTCACTGAAAAAAAAAATGTCAACTGTCTCCGTATCTATTTCAGGTTTTTACATCATAGTAGTTATAAGTGACAGCAGAATAATGGAAGGAGTCAATGAAGGCCAAGTCTTGGCTTACCTCGCGCCCATTGCCTTCAGTAACAGCATTATCAACCCTATGATATATGCATTCAAAATCAATGAAGTCAGAGACAAATTTAAAGCTTTCTGCTGCTGTTTATGTAGAAAACACAGGACTAGTAGCAGTGACACCACCAGTGTGTTAGCCATGTCACAAACTAGCAGCAGAAGTCCGCGGCACCAGACAAATCATAACAACAACAATTCTCTGCCAATGACTAGGAAACAAGGCAATAAGAATAACTCTTTGCCAATGCAGAGAAAACAGGAGCATGTCATGACAAAAACAATTAGCTGCTTCACCGTGGCAACCAATGTGTGACAGAATTTGCAGAAAACTATATATATTTTTACGTATATATATTATCATGCAATTGATGGAATGTTCTGTGGCAAAACTTTGTCATTTTACCAAACATATGATGTTTCTGATGTGTTAATTAATAAGCTAATTTATCTGTGCATTTAAAAGATTTTATAGCTTTCCTCAATAATAATGACTTGAATGCCCAAAAACATCAGCACAGTCAGATTATTCCTTGTATTTCTTTTCTAAAAACTGTTTTATTTACTATTTAATGTATTACAACTCCTTTACCAAAGCTCACAGGGGAAAATAATAAAATCTACTTCTCTTCACGCACCCTGCTGCCATATGCAGGGCGTTATAGAAAAAGACAGAATTTTTTAGCACAGGATTTTTCTTAATTCAGATGTGTTGTCTGTTAATTTGTTAACTTTCATATTTCCTTTGTTGAATCTTACATATGTCCGTGAATTATGTATACATTGAAATAATACCTTTTGACAAAAATTATCCATCACCACTACTACCGTATAATGATAGTGTCTGGCACGCTTTCATCTAACCAGGAAGCTGAATTTTCATCAAGCTCTGATAACTTTGGATAAAAGAAAGCTTTTATCTTCTAACAAAGGAGTTTCTTTATAATATCTATATTTTATTAGTTGCTGATTATCAATAGTGAAAGGCTTGAGTCTTGAGAGAATTAATGAGAGGCATTTTGAACTGCACCTTTATATGTAAACAAAGAAGGTTATAAAATATTAACTAATATCTCCAACAAGGGAATCTTTTTACACCTAAAACTGGTAATTGTCTGGGATTGAAATCAAAATAGATCATGTTGCGTTTTCTTGTTCCATGTTAAAAATAGAATTTAATTGATAAAACAGTTAAATCAGGGAGAATAACTGTATTTCTCTATAGGCAGAGAGGCAGCCAAGCCAATTCAAGCCCACCAACTTAGAAAAGATAACATATGACACGATATTCACCGAGTGACTAATAATAGGAAATCATAGTCAGTTTTTACAGATAAAGAATAAGCTATCACACTGTGGGTGAATGGGTAAAAGTGCCAAAACACAGCGAAGAATGGCTTGAACTCAAAACCTTTTTTAAGGTCAGCTAGCTGCTAGCTGTCTTCACTTTTCCTAGTGTTTTCTTTATGCTGCAGAGATTAAATTCCCAAAACCCTATAAACAACCATAAAACTTTCTCCAAAATACAGTGAGTACTAAATTTGAAAACATTTTCTAAAATTTAAGTGTATTTCTTCAGAATTGCAAGAGGACATTTAATCTATATATTTGCAACTTAAATGAGCACTACTATTAGTAGTTAAGTAGCAGTAGTACTGAGAACAGATTTCTACTTGGTGAAATCTGCATGATTGCAGATACATTTACGACTGACTTTCACTGTGAACAGGAAAAACTATAGTTCCTTATTATAGGGTACAACTAAGCAACCTTTTTTTTTAAATAAAATAATTTCATAAAAATACATTAAATTTAGCAACTGTGGCTGTGCTCTAAGATCTAGTCTGAGAATCCCAGGTCAAGTAAAATAAATCAAGATAGGGGCAGGGGGGTTCTCGATTTTGTTAATAATATATAACAAGGTGAAATTGACTGCTGTTCATTTTGAAAAACCCAGTTAGATTTTCCATTGATACATTTAACCCAAATGCAATCAAGTTATAACAGTTGCAGAGTTTGCAGAGATCACCTTGATACAAACAAAACCACCAGCGGTTTCCAGAACCAGAAATTGACAGCTTATGAATTAGACATGATTTACTCTCTATGGCTGCCTTAAAAATTCATGAAGTGTCCATTATTTTGCCTAGCTGCAACAATTGAAGACAACATATCAAATGGCAGATCAATCCACAGTTTCATAATACAAGACTGATAATGATGGTTTTAGATGATTTTCAACAGAAGGTTCAATATGAAGTGTCAAACAAAGTGCAAACTATCATTCCTGTTGACAACTACCAACAGGTAAATAGAAAAACTGGACATAAAGTGAAACACTTGTTAAACAGTCTATTGTTGATAATACTACTGATTTTGTGTATGTTGTACATAATAAATAAGATAGCACACATTAACAATGTGCTACAAAGAGCATCATTTTGGCATGGTAAAGTTCATCCTACTCAAAGACAAGAAACAACAACAAGGAACAGCCACATAAACTTCATTCAAGTGTCTAAAGTACAAGACATTTATGAAAAAATAACTTCAAAATGATAGTCTGTATGCGTGCTGTAACATATCAGCCAGTCTATCAAATCAATGAACCTACAGCCAAGTATGTACATATTTACTCCAAGAACCAGTGTTAAGCACACATGCATGTGCACACACACACACACACACACACACACACACACACACACACACACACACACACACACACACACAGAGGACAGGTTCTCCCACTCTCTCTCTTACCTGTAACAGGACAGGTTCTCCCACTCTCTCTCTTACCTGTAACAGGACAGGTTCTCCCACTCTGATATCTCTTACCTGTAACAGGACAGGTTCTCCCACTCTCTCTCTTACCTGTAACAAAACAGGTTCTCCCACTCTGATATCTCTTACCTGTAACAGGACAGGTTCTCCCACTATGATATCTCTTACCTGTAACAGGACAGGTTCTCCCGCTCTGATATCTCTTACCTGTAACAGGACAGGTTCTCCCACTCTGATGGCTCTCTCCATAGTCCTCATGTAGTTAGGGTCCGAAGCCTGGACTATCTTCAGCTTAGTGCCCTCCATCTCAGCAATCCACCTGGAAANATTTCAAAGTTTGTTTAAAAAAGCAAGATCTTGAGGGAGTACTTAATTAATAAATAGTTTTATAACTTATTTCCCAAGGATATCTCAATATAAATGAATATCTTTCATCAGTCAAAATTTTTCTGAAGTAAAGAATCAAAGTCAAATATTTTCACAGTATTTCTTTAACTTCACCATTTCACCTTGTAATTAAGACATGAAGTTAACTCACTTGCTAGCCTGCCCCTGGGGGTCAATGAGCAGAGGCCACTTTCTCCCCTTCTTCACAAAGATGGCATTCTCTGTGGACAATGTGTCTGTTGGGAGACCTTCATTTTGCCACTGAAGGACCTGAATATCAATAGTAAAATCAACCATTACAGTTAAACCATTTATTTATAAATGCCTGGAGACAAGTGTGACTAATTTTTCAACATTTTGTTCTATGTCCAGCATACACTTCTTATTATTGAACTGTGAAGGCCTTTTTGATTTCAAAGTAATCTGAATTACAATTATCATTCAACAGAAATTCTATTAAAAATTAATATCATAAAATAAATAAAAAGCTAATAGGTGGACTTCCCACAATGTCATTTATATTTATAGCATAATTTAAAAAACGAAAAAAAAAAGTAACACCATTTTTGTGTGCAAACAAACCTGGTTGGCATCAGCAATAATCTTGACCAGCTCATATTCCTCAGAAATCGGTATTTCTGCCGCCCTGCATCGTTCCTCCCATTTCAGTATCAGCTCCCTCCTGTATTTGGCTGTGAAGGCCCCCAGGTATGCCACGGCAGCCGCGGACACCAGGGTGTCACCTACCAGACCTTGGAGCTTGAAATCCAGGACCTTCACTGACTCCGCCCACCTCACCTGGAACAGAAAATTTTATCATCAATGACCAAAAAAAAAAAAAAAAAAAAAAGAAAAGAAAAAATGTAATGATAATAACACACTTCAATGGGTACTAAGTAGATCGTCATTCTGAAACTGTATCTGGAGAAGTGTCCTAGGTAACCCCAACAATTACCCAACAGTCTCAATTCTCGAACCTTTGAAGAGTGTGCACATATAGATATATTATCCTATCCTAACTAAACAGTCAGAGAAAAGTAATTGCCTTATATAGCATATTTAATCATGCATATATTTACTACTTTTACTGAGCTTCTACAGTTATAACAAAGTTTAAGACAATATAAAAATGTTTTGAAGGGTTTCAGTATTGTGTTAGCATTATGAGTTATAACAAAGTTTAAGATGCTGTCACAGTGTTTTTACCTTCTCGTCTGCCAGGGCGGAGATGAGCACAGAAGCCCTCTGTATCCTGAGGGCTGTGGTCTTCTTTCTCTCCTTCAGAGACTCTCTCTGGTTCACGCTGTCCTGGTACTGCTGCTGGAGCAGCTTTAGGTGGTCTTGAATCTACGCAAATAGTAATTTTATAAGATATTTTTGGTAATCATAGCATTACTATTGTGTGGTAACCAGGAGTGGAGAGTTTGAAACATGAGAAATAAGTTTAAAAACTAAATGACAGTAAACTGATCAGTTACAGAGGTTATCAAGATGAATGAAGAAAGTGATGGATATAAATTTAAGTAAATTTAAAACTGGGGAATGAGAACAGAAAGATGTGCGAGACATCAATCAACAAAGTGGATACAGACATCAGCACCCTGGACAGTCATAATATATATTCTTCATGGTTGAAGATTTGAAGATTTGTTTTCTTCGTATAGTATTGAACTGCTTTGCAGGACTTTGACGTAAGACTATTCATCATTTTAGTTAATCTAGGCAATACTCAGCATAAATTCATGATTTAATATATTTCTCTAAATTTAAGGACCTTTGATATAACTCTACTTCTATCTTTTGCTAAAAGCACTCACTCCTATGAGTCAAACAATTTCTTACCTTTGATAAGCTAGACTGTTTCTGTGCTAAATTCTTCTGTGCCAGATGCAATGCTTCTTTGGCCTCTTCTACCCTCCTCTGCTTAGGTTTGACCATCTGAAACACGAGGAAAAAATAGATAAAAACAGAGAAATTAAGCAACAGACCAATAGTACTGATAACACCACCAGGTGCATGATTGCCACTCACTTCCTTCTTCTGAAGAAAACAGAAATTCTGGCTTTTTATTCATGGTTGTTTAATCAAATTTCTATTAATAGCAACAGCTGAAGAAACAGAAGCTTTCCAGAATTTAAAAACACATCAACTCTATTAACACAACCTCATGTATTTCTCTGTCAGTTTTTTCAAAACACGCCCGAATGAGAAGATATTTCAGATGATATATCAACATCAAATCTATAGACCTGGAAGCACCTGTTGACCTCACCTTATACACTTCATTATACCTCTCCAGGGCCAGCACCCACTCACACATGGACTTACAGGCCACTGACACTGTGCCCACCTTGTCTGGGGTGAAGTCTGCATGCTTTGTGTACTTCTTTAGTTTGTTATAAACCTACAATATATAGTGTTGTGTGAAAACAGATAAATAACAAGTTTATATTTTCATTTTTCCTGTTTTGGCTTAAATCACTGCTGTCAATTAAATGTCGAAAGAATTTTTTTAAAAAATGCAAATAAAGAACAAGTGAAATGTTGCACAATATCTTTAACAGGTATTAATTCCCAAATTAAAATTCCCAAATACAAGCCAGTTACTAATAAAACCATCACAAGAATCTAATATAAAAGGATTACATTTTTCATCTTAAAAACAATGTTCTTTGTAACAGATAAAAATCCCACATAAAAAGGAGTAAAATATCATAATATACCTTATCAGGTAGATTATTCTTATCAAACTGGACCAGCCTCTTGAGAAATCCCGCATCCCCAAGCACCTGTTTAGCTGTGGCCCAGTCTGGTTTCTGCTGCAGTAACACGCACACGGACGCCATGACAGTCATGACCAGCTCGGGAGGGTTGGTGTACACACGGATCTCAGCAACGTCTGATTTGTCCAAGGAGTCCAGGGAGCCGATGGCTGTCTGCAGGGCCGGGATCACAGAGTTCAGGTCTTGCTGACATTCCTAAAGAGAAAAAAGGCTGTGGTTTAAGAGAACATGCTCGTTATTTGACAAGACAATTATACATGTAAATGATTTAATGGACCACTGACTTGCTTTCCTAAATTCTTTGCTTCAGATACTCTAAGTACTCCTGCTATGCTTCAAGCAACACACAGAGCTAAATATTTCCTCCTCATATATAAATAACAAGCTCTCTTACATCAGCGTAATCCTGCACAATCTGCGTCTCTTTCTTCATGACGCTCTCTTCCTGCTCCACAATCTCCCTGACCTGGTCGACGGCCTCCTGGTCCTTCTCAAGCTGCTGTAGTAACAACTCTGTGTCCTATAACAACAACAACAAAGTCATAAAATAACAGTTATAAAAAATAAAAACTCATATCTTTCACCAAAACATTTAATTGTGAATATTCTCAGTTATATGTGTAATTTTAAAATAATGCATAAACTGCTAATTATAAATACCGTAACACGAGCTCAATCTGTGCCTTTAATCTAAGTTTTTCTTTATGTGTGTTTTATGTATATTTCTTTGAAATAAATAAATAAATAAATAAATAAATAAATACACTATATTAAAAACATTCCCTCTAATTATACGAATACCGTTACCTTAGCTTTCTCTTCAATTTTAGGCCCCAGTGTCACCAGCTCCTCCTGCATAGTGCCCACAAGTGAGTTGGCCTCTGAAAGCTTGGATAAACCAACCAGCAGACGGTCCCTAGGTTTTATTTGATAAATAAATTCTAAATGTGTTTCAACTCTTAATCAAAGGATTTCTAAGCTTCAAAATCTCTAAGCTTATGCAGAAATCATATACTACATTCAATTACATTATATATATATATATATATATATATATTTATTCATACTTTCTGCACCAGACTGAGCTGGTGAAAATGTACAGAGATATAATAGCAACAATAATAATGATGATAATAATAATAATAAAATACATAGATGAATAGCACCAAAATTATATATATAGAAATGTACCATTATTATACATACGTATCCAGTATTTCATAATCATAAGCTAGGTGCGGTCTTAATGCCGAGTCAACTTATATTCTCTCTCTTTTTTATCTTTATCCTACATGTAGTACCTTAAGTTTCTCTCATTTTCTAAAAGTTCAACAGTATATTGTAGAATTATTAAAATATCACATAGTAAATATGTTTGTACAAAAAATATAGCAGTGAACAGCAATTAGGTACATCAAATTCTGTTAAAGACTGTCAGAAATCACCTGTTGTCCATGAATTCCTTCTTGTTCCCCCTGAGCATCATGGAGTAGACCCTGATCAGCTCCATATAGCTGCTGGGGGTGGTGTAGTACTTGCGCCTCATTTCCTCCCAGAATCGCAAGGTGGCAGCACTGACACTGTTGTGGATGTTAACGCAGACCTGGGCCACTCGTAGCTTCAGATCCTGGATTACAGCACAGATAGTGAGCATAAGACAGTGTGGGACGATGAACACAAACAGACTGCATAATATGAAAGACAGAGAGTAGATGAACACCAACAGTGAAAAAAAAAAAACATATTCTAATGTCCAGCAGGATCCATGGTTTCTTTCTGTAAGAAGTCATTGGAAGCTTAAGGTTTTTCGCAGACTGAGATTAATAATGTCTTATGTAATGTATTAATACACATACAAAAAAATTTAGCATCTTCAGTGCTGTACAGAGAAAATGTTTACACATACAAAGCAAACAGACAGTTGAAGAAAGGTATGGAATTTGACAAAAAAAAAAAAAAAAACTAACATAAAACGGACTCAGAAATGGAAAGAAGGTATGTATGACAAACAACATTCAGAAAAAAACATGAATACCAGTTTGTGACATAATTTTATGGTAGTTCCATCTGATCCTTGATTTAAAATCTGGGCAAAATAAGGGCTTCAAAATGGTGCTCCATTATTTGCAATGCTATCAGTGATACACATACATACATGTATAGGTGCATATCTACAATCTGAACACAGTGTTGCCAATCCATACATTGTCAATATACTATCACATTGAACTACTTGTAGATACAGTCATGAGTGCTTAGAAACTTAACTACATTGGGAACTGAATTTTCACATATAAAACAAGTCTTAAAATTGTTTTAAAAAAATCAAATGATGCAAAATTTCAATGCCTAAGTTACGTAACTTCCAAAATGTGATAATAAGCAAATTGCAACAATTACCATTCATGTAAAATGTAAAAAGTTTCATTTGTTTTCAAAAAATAAAAGGAAAACAAACAAAAAAAGTGCTCATGAAAAATAAAAACACAACAAACCAAGCATGATGCTCTAAAATGCAAGATGTCTTTCAATTCTACTTTACCTCCACCATAAAATAATAAAGTCACATGACACCTTTAACAAAATCCCTTTCTTTTCAATCACTTGTAATGGTGCAAAGATGCATGTGAATGGGCAAACAAAACAATCCAAAGCAAATGGACTATGTGTAAAGCAAAGTGCACCAAACTTACATACCTCCAGT
Source organism: Lingula anatina (assembly GCF_001039355.2). The sequence continues at coordinate 38,489 of NW_019776034.1, read as the reverse complement.
TGTTCATTTTGTTCATACTGACAGAGAGAAGGCAAAGACAACATGGATGATAGAAAAACTACATGCACTGCGTATAGTGGGTAAGCATATTACAGACTTCATTTCAAATGCAACATTTACATTAACATTTAGCAACATTTTACCAAAAAATAAATACACATATACTAAGGCAAAAAGAGTACAAAAGCTTAAGAATGTTTCTTTTAATGGAATTCTGCCATAAAAATCCAGTCAATATCAGACCTTATTAAATATTACTATTACAACATTATGTGTAAAACAAATGCAAATACCATAACTTGTCTCTATAACTTTTGTATGTTTTGTGATAGTATATCTTTATGAAGTGGATATATATATATACAATGTAGCTGAAATACATGTAGTAATGAATTAATTCTAAATGAGCATGAAGAACTATTAACAGATAACCACATCTGTGTAAGACTTTCTGAATAATAACCCCCTTAAGTCACCAATTCTACTCACGTTTATGGTCTGTCCTGACTCCGCAACAAAATCAGAGTTAGAGAAGTAAACTGAGGCCACACTCAACATGGCCTCCTCGTTCCACTCATCGTACCAGTCGATGGTGCAGCAGTTGATCAGCGATGGGTTCATACGACAGCGGTGGCGGAACTTATTTCCAGCAGGGCTCATTGTTAACACTATATGGAGGTTCCTTCTCACTCTCTGAAAGTAGACGTTTTCATTGAAATATTGTTTACCTGCTTAATAAATTATTGTTTCTGTACACTTGACATCATACAAAGGCAAGGTTTCTTTTTTTTCTCCTTAACATTTTGATACAAAACCAAAAACTACACTAAAAATTCTTCACTAAAAATTCTGCAATGATCTTGAATAATTAATACACCACGAAAAAAGGATAAATGCATTAGTAAAATGACCTAATGAATGAATGACAGCTTTAAAAATTTTAAAAACAAATAGTTTAGAAACTCTGGTAATTTCCCGCCAGCAGTCTACCTGTATAAAGAACTGATAGACTGCAACTCTGGTGTCAGGTACGTCTGCCTCGGTGGCCGCGGCCTTCAGCTCCATCACGATTCCATCCAACTCCTCGTTGTCAAACAGATCAGGAACCTCCCCTGAGTTCAGGATACAGTTGATGTCTTCTAGAAAACTCTCCTGTAGAATTTTAAATGGAGATATATAGAAAAAGTTTACTGTAAACTCTTTAGCAATTTATAAGCATAGACACTCTCTGTATCCTTCAGACTTACTAGTAATATTAACATTCTAATATTCAAATAATAATATTTTCAAACAAAACAGGATAAAATCATGGTTTCTTTTAATGTTATATCAATTTATTTACTAAATTATCTCTTTTTTTATGTTTTTTTAATGAAGTAATATATGATAATACTGATTTCAGACTCCATAAACCCCACTCTTTGCACCTTAACAATATCACTGTCAGTTAACAAGAAGACAGTATTGTGTCCCTGGACGCCGGCCAGTTTGTAGACCGCCTTGAGGTCATCCCTGAAGTCCTGCATGTTGTACCCCCTGGTCAGTGTTAACTTGAACAGTTCACAGCCGGCAATATGGGCAGACAGCTGTACAGTGGTGGACTTGCCTGTCCCATCTATACCAACCTGAAATATAATTAACACACAGACTGTTGAAAAAAATAGACAATCTTATGTGTCACCTGAAATATGATCCAAATTTACTTTATAAACTCTAAATTAATGTAAGGGAATTCTTTTCAGATGCTGGGTTGGGATACTGGTTATCTAGATAGAAGACTGTATTTTTCAGGGTAAAATGTGAGAAAAGAGGGATAAATTGTGTTAGAGAGGACAGCTGTCACACCTACCACAATCAGTGCAGTAGAACACAGTCAGTTCCTACCAGTTATTTTTACTGTCCATACAATATATGTAGTTTAATCAAATCTAAAATCATACTCCACTCAAAATAATTTTCTTTTCTTTTCCAAATGTCATAAAATTCTCAACATTTACCATAATAGGAACTGGCATAAGAGTATATGTTGCCTATTTTATGCTAGCTAATTGGTATCTTATGGACCCCCCTGTATACAGTTTAAAACTAAGAATATACTCCATGCAATATGGCTTTTTTCTCCATTGTCATAATTTTTTCAATATTTCCCATAACAGGAACTAGCACTGGGTTGTCTATCATATTCTAGCTAATTGATAATACTGTATACAGTAGAACTGGAGAACAGTCAAAATGAATCACAAACAAAAAGTTCCTCACCAGCAGCATGTGTCCGCCTGGCTGTCTAAACACCCTGGCCGCCCGCGTGATGTGCTCCACAGCCTCTTTGAAAAACACAATCTGGGATGCCTGGAGAAATAACACCACAATCATAAGGAATATTTAACATAAACATAAAACTATCCAATACTGGTTGATAAAAATGTGTTTATTTTTAAGAATTCTTAATATTGTCTCTGAGATCTTTTATTTTGGTAAAATTGTTCACAAATTTCAGGAATCCTAAACACAGATGATATCTTAAGTCAACACCTCAACATCCACTTAGTAAAAGCTGTACCTGTACATTGCCGATGTTCTGCTGTGTCATGAAATGCTCTTCCAGCGTTCTGCATAACTTAACAGTGTCTGTGATTGGACGATATATCTTTCCTGTTGTTGCATCGTCCATGTGAGAAAAGTCGCCAAAAAGCACCGGTGTGTGCATTAGTGACTCTGCCTCCCACTGAACCTGGAGACGAAAGAAAAAAAAAGAAAATTATTTGATTATTGATGAAAGCAAATCATTGAGAATAGTTTAAATCGTATTGATTGATTTCCCCCCTCCAAAAAAAAGACTAAAATATTCAAAGAAAAGTATCTATTATTCACTCAATACATGTGATCAGTTATGAAAAGGAATATATTGAGAAAGGTCTCTATTAAATTGATCAATCACAAAATAAAATACTTCATAGAAGTTTCTTTTTTTTTTTAATCTACCCAAAGGAACTTCAATTTTTCCCCAACTGAAAAAATAATTCCAGCTAATCAGTGTTTATCAGTATGTCTATATTCAATAAATAATAATCTAAGTTGTTGTCAGCCATTGTGTCATATCATCTGCTCTCTCACCTTGAAGTAATCATGCAGTGTTTCAGACAGGAAGCTGAAGAAGGCCGCCCTGTCTGCACTGTCTACTAGCCTGTCGTGGAACACCCTGGTGGCCTCGTGTGAGAACAACTGGGCACAGTTCTCCTTGTTGACTATCACCTGCTGGTGTGCTTGTAACAGACCCGTGATTACCTAGAGGACAGGGATATATCACACTTATATTACTATCACCTGCTGGTGTTCTTGTAACAGACCCGTGATTACCTAGAGGACAGGGAAATATCACACTAATATAACTATTTTAGGCTTATCTTTTGCTCTAAGGCGTCTACATAGCAAAATTAGGATACGCCTTGAGCATTTGGCAATACATAAACTGACAAAGCAACTCATGCACATTACTCATCAAAGTTTCAGTTATTCTCCTGTACACAATCAAACCCTCTCATCCCCAATACTTACATCTGTGAGATCCCTGATATTAAAAGTATAATGTGACTTGGCCGGAGTGGGCAGCATATTCATACACATCTTGTAGTACATTGCTATACTAGCTGACACCAGAGAGAATAGCGACTCCTTCACCTCCGGCATGAAGTCGCCATCTTGGAAGTACCTGCCCAGCTGGACCTGGTAGATATGCTGAAGAGACCGGGTGGAGGGCTGGGGCACTGCTAGCATACTGTAATGATAAATGAATAAATTAATCAACCAATTAATTAAATCTTTCTGAGGGCATTTCAATCATGCACCTCGGGTTTGTCAAGACAAAAACATGTATGGTAAAAGAAAAAACTACTCTAACCAGACTTAACATGTTTTTGTTTGTAAAGCATGATGTTAAGTCTCTTTAGACTTTTTTCTACAATATTAACACAAGAGACACTGAAAAATCTTTTTCACTTGATTTTTATGTAAATCAGATGTATGGCTTTGCAAAACAAAAACTGAAAACTGAAGCTGTGATATTTCCCTACCAGAAGTGTTTGAGAAGTCTGGGGCTGACAGGGTTTCTGCCTCCACCCACGGGTCCACACGCCCCCACAAGGGTCACATCCATGATGTCCTGAAATATATCTTCATTTTAATATTTTATCACACACACCCCAATCAAGACACCTGCTATATTGCCACAGAAACTTATCTTTAACCATGATGTTATAACAAATAAGTCAAAAGGTAGTTAATGAAAAATATTAATAAAAAATTGCTGATTTTTGTGTGGGTATAATTACAGTTGTCTGAAATCAAACCATTTTTTACATGTAATTGTTAATATAATGCTAACAAAACAGGCACCTGAAATAAACAGGCACCTGGCATTTTCTTTAATATCTTTATGAATTATATCTGACATCAGTGACATGTTTAGTAATTCTAATTAAATTAATCTAATTAAACTTTTTTTTACCTCTCAATAGGAACCTTTTTATGAGATTCAAATCGTTATACATGGATAAAGTCATACCTTCCACAACATTCTCCTAGTGTCAAAGAAGCCGCCCAGATCCAGAAACTGTCTGAGAAGTTCCAGTGGAGGCTGAGCTCCATATTCCTCAGGGGCTGGCATGTTGAAGTCATCAACAAACACCAATACCTGGAATGTGAGATGAAAATTAACAAAACATCAAAAGAATATCTTTCTACCCTGAGCTGCACTCTGATGCCTGCCAACATTTGACTTTCAAATCACTACACCATGGTGCTTGCTCAACAGACTTTGACATTCAGTGATATCTGATTCAAGTTTACCTCCTCAATCACGATTATGATTATCATGTGTTTGCCATTATCAAATACTAGTTGTGCCACCATAAAGAAGCATGTTACATAGTTTATAATGTCAAAGTTACAATACCATAAGTGTAGTTACAGTTACTACCTACATGTAAAATTAATCGAATTCAGTGAATTATACTCTTTTTCTTCCTTATAAAAACTAATCAAACCATCCATTTTCCAATCTAACAGACCAATAGGAAGCCTCCCAAACCTTTTTCCCCTTGGGTCCTCCCAGCGTATCCTTGCCCTTCTTGATCAGCCTGTGTATAATGGAGAGCTGGGTCCTGGCGGAAGTCGTCTGTGCGCTAAACTGTAGCAGACTGGTGGAGATACCTGTGTTCTGCTTGGGTTTGTTGGTTCCCATCAGGAGATCTAGATTCTTCTCTGTGTCTATGTCTGAAATAATTTTTTAAAATTATAATTAATTTAATTGATTTCAACTAAAATGTTGAGTTTTACATATAATTGAGTTCAAATAGAAATTATAAAATAAAAAAATTACATTAAGATCTAATTTAGTTCAAAATAAACACAAAACACTATAAATATGTTAAAGAAAATGGAATTAAAGTTTTATGAAAGAACATGTCAGAACCCATTACTAATCAGTACACAGGTATAAAATTGCATCAATATATCCTTTGTAAAAACCTAGAAATTTATGATATAAAAAACAATGCACAAAAGACACCTGTATGAAACAGTCTACAGAAACTTTCAGTGTCTTACCTTCCTCCATGGCAAACTTTGTCAAGCTGCTGATGTTTTCTAATAGCGACTGGTTCTTGTCAGAGAAATTTAGCACATTTCCCAAAATAGTTCCATTTTTTGTAGTTGTCCCATTGTCCTTGGACATTTCCTTCAACATGTGCTTTATGATGGCAGACTTGCCAACACCAGATTCACCTGTAATGATCATGATGAAAAACATTATTTGTCATGATGGTACTTAACTTCAAACAGCAAGTTATTTTCTTAAAACCATTCGTTGTATTTAAAGTCTGCCTGGCTTGAGAATAATTAGTAAAATAGTTTTCCCTTTATTAATTTATTTAATATTGTTCATGTGCCTAAATAATTTCTCACCTGTGAGCAGAACTGGGTGACCATTCAACAACAACAGTCCTGTCAGGAAGGAATATCTCACAGTATCCACTGTGGTGACAATCTCGTTCTCCAGACGACCCTCTCCTGGTTTGGCGTGCCCCGTGGACAGACCCATGGTGTCCCCTATTGTAATCACAGCGCCTTTCTCAATCAGGGAGTTTGTCTTTGGTACAAGCACATCCCAAGGTACAAAGTTTCCAGACTCCATGTCCAGGAAATAGCTGAACATCGTCTTGTGGCCGGACGGCAGACGTACACCTGGGCAAGATATACAGTAATAATTGTGGTATTCATTGTCAAGAGCAAAATGTAAATAAATACTTAAGTCTGTTGGACTAGGTATACTTTTTTAAATTAGGATAATTGATTTTTTTTTCTTACCTACTCTTCAGATTCTGCAATGTTTGAATTATTACTCAAAAATTAGTCTAACAACAAAACAAAGATAAAAAATTGAAGGCTATTCAAAATTCCTCTCATTAAAAGAAAAGAGCTTTCTCTCAACAATATTCCCAAATTTGTTCAAACTTATCATTTATAGCATTAATTATTATTGCCCTATATCAGATGTTTAAATGTTACCCTGTTAACTATTAACACTTACCAAGAGGTGGTTCGACCTCCAAAAGATCCCTGACAAATCCATCAAATTCATAACAGATATTGATATCAGGCTTGTCCTTGTCTCCTTCCTTCTTGGTCACAGCAATGTCGTCGTCCATCTCATCAAACCTTTGCAGACTTCCACCAAACGCCCAAGTGAAGGCAAAGGCAAACAGTTTGCCAAGGAAGATTGTGAATTTGCCTGGATTTTTCTGCATGTAATATTGTTTTTGATCCCTAAATGATGAAATTAAACTGGCTGTTTATTAAGAAATGGATGCAAAGACAAAATTGTGTATAAATTAAATCAGATAAAGTGTCAAAAGTCCCAGATAATGGTTTGAACATATTTCTATTTGTAAAACAATGCACTTCAATCAATTAAATTTATTTACTTGTGAGGTTGGTCCTTTTTGGCAGATGCTCTGTCTTCAATTTTCTGCAATTCCTCTTTAATCTTAGCTTGTCGTCTGCTTCTCTTTTTCATCTTCTTGGTTCCGCTGACATCGGTTCTAGAAGAACTTCGTGATTGGCTGGAAGTATGGCTGTCTGCACTGGAGGGACGCCCTACTTCTTTATCTACACAGAAAAATTATTAAGTATTTTACACCATGGTCTTACAAAAATATTGAAGACGGCTAAAATGTCATAAAGAAAACTGATTCTTTGCAGACTACAAATCTATTTATATCTTAGACATTTTTCAATCAACATAACATATCCATCAGAAACACATAATTAATGAATAAACATACAACAAAATGTAATGAGATCAATAAGACATTTTGAATTATACTGAGATCATTTCTTATAATAAATAACATTTTCCTTTGTTTAAGTCATGGCTGAACACACCTGGGTCTCCAAAACCTCCATTTTTGCTCATGAAATCAAAGAAGGACATGAGAATACTACACAGACAGTTCACCATGGACATAGCGGGGACAGGGACGGACTGGAACTTCTGGTGCTGGAGCATGAACTCCAGTCCCTTCTCCACCGTGTGGTCAAACAGAGCCTGGAGATGGTGTTTGCCGCTCTCTGGAATCTCCTTGGGCAGCCTCTGCAGCCAGGTCTTCACGTATGGCTTCCAGCCAAGGTCAACCGGGTCCTAGAGTAGAATGACAAAATAAAGGCATAGTTTTTTTTTATCTTTTTTTAAAATTTTTTTCTATTCATTTTTTTTTCTTTCTTTCTTGCTTGCTTTTTTTCTTTATTTGTTTTTTTTTACAGGGGAGGACAGTGACAGAAAAAAAAATCAATTGTTTACTGTACAAAATTAAGTTTACATAAAATTAGTTAGAATAAGTGCATACCATATGAATTACTACACATACACTGATGATGAAAGAACCAAAACAATATCACTAAATATATAACAAATATATTTTACTTTGTCTTCCTACTTACCAAATAGACCATGGCACAAATATTGATGGTGGCATGGAGGTCATAACTGACTATATGATTATAACTGTATAATGCCTAAACATTGTCTCTAACAGTGCATACTTTTCACACTCGCTGATGATGGCAGGACCAAAACAATATTACTAACTTATATGATAAATATATATACTAGGAGTACCTTCTGAACTCACCATATAGACCATAGCACATCTACTGATGGTGGCTGGACTGGCCTGTGATAAGTTATCCACCTCAAACATGAGTCTCATGCCAAAGCCGAGGCTAATCCTCTCCCCATTGGCCAGACAGAGAATCTTACTGTCATCCAGCACTGTGTTCAGATTCTCTACCCAGATGGTATCCACTGGGCCGTCTAGAACCTACAGAAGTCATGGAAATATTAGATTATTATCATTATTATTAATTGAAAAGATATTTACAGCTGTAAAAAAGAGGGGGGAATAACACTTAAATTTTTTAGGAAGTGTTTTTTTTCAGTTTTAACAAAATTTGTTATTTAGAAAATACTGGTGTGCAGCATGACTGCACCACTTCCATGATTCTGTACCATGGAATTGAGAGCGAGAGAGAGAGAGAGAGAGCAAGAGAGAGAGTGAGAGAGAGAAAGGAAGAGAGAATGAGATGGAGCTAGCTATATCTTACCAGCCACTTCCAGTCCACAGGTATCATCTCCCCCTCATGCATGGTCTCGTGATCAGGGGGATGGTCAGCAGCGTCCCCTGCCACCGTCTGGCCATCTGTCTCCCCTACTTCACTGATAGGACCGGGACTGGAGGGGTTGGTACTGGCAGTCTGGAAGATAGAAAGATACTTAATGACCTTACTTTTAATAATATAGGATATCTTTAAAAAAAATGATTCCTTGGATTCAAGTAGAGAGGGAAGGGGGTACAGGAAGGGGCAAGATGTCACTGGATTGAAATAGAGAAGGGAGGAAAAGGAGGGGAAAAGATGCCATTGACATTGGCTTTGACATCTTTGGCACCCACCTTATTACATACCAGTACTCATCTTGCCATTCTGACATACCAGGGTATATCCACCTGGTAGTGTGCGTATGGGCAGTAGGACATCCATCCACATGCACACACATATTAACACGCATATACATATATATATACACACATGCATTTATGCACACACGACCAAATACACATGCATTCATCAAGGTGACCTACTGTTTAGCTGGTGATTGTTTGTTCACTAAAACAATGAATAAGGATATCAGTGTAGACATGACTTGGACAGGTTTTATCTATGGTTGTCTATGTGATCACACTTTATCTGAGTGAAGAGAGGCTGACACCTGATACCACTATGATGTAAATATTAACATCTACTCTTGGATGAGCATTATCACTAAATAAACTTTACAAAATTGATGATGCCATGTTTGCCTTTACTAGCCACAGCCATGATATGTATAACAACCCCCCAGGGCCACCATCCAACCTACATTGTACTCCACTGTCCTCTCTTTATTCACCTCAACACCTTACAAGATACCAACCAGAAAATAGTTCTACATAAAACATGGTTCCAGTAAAATTGGTTGCTTTGTGTACCAGAGATTTACATACATATGGTCAAAACATTTTTTATAATATATATTTTAGCTTTACATGTAATTGTATGCATTGTCAGAATTGTTAAATATAAACTTATGAGAAAAATGTGGCCTTAAATTTTGTAAAAAAAAAAAAAACAACCATAGATTCCAAGAAAGTATAATAATTATCTAGATTCCAAGAAAGTATAATAATTATCTAGATTCCAAGAAAGTATAATAATTATCTAGATAATATAGGTAATCATTTATTAAAGATGATCAAAGTAAATACAAGTTTGTGCATACAACGTGTAGAACCGTGTATGACCTTGAACTTTTGGTGGGTCCACAGGACAGTACAGTCTGACAGATAAAGCTGCTATAATAAAACTATAGAAGTCAGGTGATTGGCAGATACAGAACGGATTATGTCTACGTGGTTAATAAATGGCTGATAAGAGCTTTATGCATGTAACCCATCTACACACTGTAAGCTTACCCCCCCCCCCCCCAAAAAAAAGGGGAAAAAATCAGGACATTTTACTTTGTCACCAGACAATATCAAATAGGCAATATCTGTCTTCAAGTTTATTGAGTAAAAACTCACCAAGTGAGAGGATATGAAATAACTTCTGTGCAGGTATTATTTCGCAGATCTCAACTCATATTACCTGTATTCAATCATTAAACTGACACATTATGCTTAATACTTAGCATTTTCACTTGAACACAGCACAAAGTGACTGGGACAATGTGATCTTTAAAGGATATGAAGACAAAAGATGACTTTAGGGCATTCTCAATCACTTATCTTTAAGAAAGTGATGTGTACAACAACTGTTGTCCACTTCATGATAGCCCATCTTCCTAAGCTCTAGTAAGGAGTTAATTTATTTTTGCACTAACAGTTGATTTAACTGCCAAGGTTTGCACCTATTTAAAGCTATACTGTCATCAGTCCAATATTTTATTTTCTGATCCTTATAGATAAGATTACCCCATTTAATTACCAACCACATCAGTCTGGGTGATGTTTGTCCTGATAGAAGTTTTACTCAGGTGACAGGTATAGGGTCTCAAAAATATTGCTTCCACAAGATATCAAGTCTAAATTGTGATTCAGAAAAAAATCAAAGCAAAATGACAGAGTTTTTTTTTAAATATTATTTCTCGTATGAACTGAGATTTGAAAAGTGATTTCATTCTTTGCAAAACCTAACTTGTATCAGTAAGTGTGATAACAAAATATTGCGAGAACCGTGTATGACCTTGAACTTTTGGTGGGTCCACAGTTCCATGTACAGTATGACAGATAAAGCTGCTATAATAAAACTATCAAAGCCAGGTGATCAGCAGATCCAGCAGGGATAATGGCTGCGTGCGTACCTCCATCAAGAGAGGATGGCACAGCAGACCTTCGCAATTGTCCTAAATGTAAAAAACATATGACTGCACCAAGACTTCTTCTGAGTTGTTGGCATATTTTGTGTGAGAACTGTCTTGCTGATGCCATAAAGGGGAAGAAGTGTGGAGAAACCTTCCAGTGCTTTGTGTGCAGTAAAAATGTCCCTGTGCCTCGGGATGGTGTGGCTGAATTTCAAGTGCCTTTGTTCCTACAATGTGAGCCCGATGTCAGGACACCGTTTGATGAATTGGACAGTAAGAAGGGACATCTCGGTAATCAAGTTCAGAAAATGAGAGTAAAAATCAAAGAGAAAAATGATACCATTACTGAGCTTGACCGCCAGGAGAAAGAACTCACAGCAGAAGAGGAAGAGGCAGAAAGAGAAATTGACACTCACTCCGAGGAGCTTATTAAAGGTATAAACAGACAGAAGGAAGAAATGAAGAGTCAACTTCGTGCAAAAATTAAAATTGAACAGTACTTTGTTGATAAGAAACGTTGCGATGTGATCAATTCAAGAAATGGAAAGGAAATGATAGCAGAAGTGGCTGTTCACTTGATGGAAAATGCGACACCAGAAGAAATGATGCTGTACCAGAAGTCTCTCTCTTCTACTATGGATGAACATGAAGCAGAGATAAAGGATACAATTTCCAAGAAATATAAAATTGTGTATGTCCCTCACAGTGCTAGTGAATCACAGATCAAGGATATGTTTGGGAAAATATCTGGAGGGATATTCAGCGAAGTTGGAATGAAACTTGTGGCAGCGTTTCGTGCCAAAGCTGAAGTAAATGAGAAAACTCCAGACATAGTGGCGCTGGCAGTTGACAATTCCATGAATATAGTTGTACCAGATATGGAGAACAACAACCTAAAACTATTTGACAGAAGTGGCAGATTGGTATCAGTGTGGTCAGGTGATGGTAGACCTAAGTTAAGTGGCCCTACAGGTGTGTATTGTACCAGTGGTGGAGAAATAGCAATATGTAGCCTAGGCAATAAGGGAATATTGTTCTTAGATCCCAAGCAGAATTTTACAAAACGTAGAGTCATCAAAGACAAAGGTTATAGTTTTAGAAGTGTTGTCTTTTCAAATGACTATCTTGTGTGTACAGCAGGTTACATTAGTTCAGCTTGTGTGGTGATATTAAACATACATGATGATAATGTAGTGAGAGAGATAAGGAAAGACAAAGATGGTAGTGACCTTTTTTGCCATCCTTATGGGATAGCCTTGACCAGGCAGGGTAATCTGGTGGTGACAGATGATAAAAAGCACTGTGTCTTTGTACTGACCATGGAAGGGGAGGTATTACACAGGTATGGTAGGAAAGGGTCAGCTTCAGAGGGGGATGACTGTTTAGATTCTCCAAATGGTGTGTGTGTTGACAAGCTTGGTCACATACTGGTCACTGACAGTGGCAATGACCGTATCCACATGCTGTCCCCAGAGGCTGAGTTTAAATATCATTTGGTCACTGGGAGGGATGGTCTGGTAAAACCCCAGGGTATTGCTTTAAACCAGGAGGGACATCTCATTGTGTCAGAGGGCAGTACTGGTAAGATTAAAGTTTTTGATTACCTAATTTAAGACAGGTTATGAAAAGACATGAGGTTCTCTTTGTATGAAGTGGTACAGTATTCTGTATGGCATCAATCTGTCTGGTTCTTAAGTGTAATAATGACACGGAGTAGTGGGAGGTTAACTCCCTTTCACAGTAATAATTATAATATATCATGGAAATGCATGTTTTGAAATCAGATGTGCTGACTTTGTTGTACTCAAAGTACAGACAGCATAAAGTGTATACAGATATCCAATAACATACTCAATTATTGCTTTATAGGTAGGTGCTTTGATTTACAATACAGCTTCTATATGTATATATTTAGGGTCTCTGCGTTAGTAATCTTTTGACTGTAAACTTGATTATTAAATCCAATGTATTCTGCTTATTGTATAAATCGTATTGTATTCAATTTGGATTCATTCATTCACTCAGATTTGCTGTCAATTATGTGATTTGTTAAGTATTTAATATATAGCAAATAATTGGATGTGTTTTTGGCCAAGATCCATGATGCCTGGAGTGTTAATTCCAGTCAGAGATCCATCATTATAATAATAATATTAAAAAAAAAATGTATTTACTGTTGTTGATTTCTTTCTTTTAAAGTATAAGTGAACCACAATTAACTTTAAAGAGATATTCTTTAAACAAAACAATTGAAAAAGTATCATTTGTATGTTTAAAAAATAATGCATTGAGTTGCAGGATTACTCTTTTGCTTATTTTTTCCAAATTTTTTTCTGAATTGCATTAAGTAACACAGATAACTAATATTAATATTCATTTACACATAAGCCAAACAAAGCACCTTCGACCCTCTAAATAATAATAATAATAATATTAATAATAATAATAATAATAATAATAATAAAGAGCAGTGCTGGGGAGGGTTAAAACAGACTGCATGCAGCTTACAGGTAAGGTCAAGTTTTCAGAAAGGAACAAGTCAATTATTAACAAAAGAATAAGCATGGAAAATTCAGTCTCCTTTTCTGTACCTGATGTAAAGGTAATATGATCCTTGTGACTATATGACTACCACATTTACTTTAATCATACAAATCACATGGTTTGTACTGAATTCATCCAAGAAAGAGAAAGGGGAATCCCCTCACCTGCCTGGGTTACATACCACATGGAACCAATGACTGACTGACTGACCTGGGTATTAACTTTTAAGTTATACTTATTATAAAAAATCAATTACACTGTGGTTAAATATAAATGTTGCCCTTAGAGCAAAAACAGACAATGGGTCTAAATATTCAATTTTCATGTTTTATACATGTACACTTTGTGTTTAAATGCAGGTTCATTCCCACTCCCAGTGAAATCCCCTCGGATGTCTTGTGATACTTAGTCATTAACTACATCACATGGAATAAGTCACGTGAAATAAGAGATATGAAATTTTATGTACAGAGAAGAGACTGAATTTAATAAGCTCTGAATTGATGAAAGGGAAAGGTATGTCACAGTATCTACTTCTGTGTGTTTGTATATGTTTGTTTATATGTATTGAAATAATACAAGATAGAAAGACACCATGGTTATCTTAAGAAAAGTTACTTTTAATTAGAGGTCAAACTTACAAATTTTACATTTTAGCATAAATTTGTGTAGTGTAAGGTTATAAAAAAGTACTGTTATGGTTATTGCTGGAGTTTGTTCATTACACAAACAATAATGCTTTTTTCACTGTGGAGTAAAGATTAATATAACATGGCAAGAATATTGCCACACTGAACTAACTAATCATATTTATGTTGTTCCCGTATGTTGACTTTTACCCCAACCCCCATTTTTTCTCTCCAATGTATTAATTCTGGGGCATTCACAGTATTTATAAAAATTCCTTATTCCATATTAAACCACTAACCCACTCAGTTTGTATTCTTCTGTGTCATAATTTTCGCTGTAACGCATGTAACTTAAAATGTTTTACAAACTTTCTGAGATCAATTTATTCCATTTTCCCATAAGACAATGCCTTTACCACATGATTAGATGAGCAGGAAAAAAAAAAAGAAAAATCAAAATTGATAAAGAACAAAAAAAAAAATCAACAATTAAAATCATTACCCATCATTTCAGGGTATGGAACCAATGATCTATGCTTGCAGATCTAGAGCAGCATCTGTGACATCAAAAGCAAAATCTAACGACAGTTTAGCCTCTCTACCCACTAGCAAAGAATCAAAAGAAGGATTTCTTCAGAGCTTAATTTCAAAAGTCACTTCCAAGAAGGACAAGTTGCCAGACAGTCTTCATGATGCAATTCAAGAAGGCAGGGTCCAAGATGTCAGCAAATTGCTTCAAAACTTTGATGCCAAATACATATTTGAGAAAACAAACTCAAACGGTGATCCTCCTCTCATCGCCGCGACACGGTGCGGACACAAAGATATAGTGGAGCTTCTCCTGAGGTATGGGGATAATGTCAATCGCCAAAACACAAGTGGCATCACACCTCTCATGATAGCCAGCAGAGTTGGAAACCTCTCTATCATGCAGACATTACTGAGAAATCCAGGCATAGCTGTGAACCACACAGACTTTCACCACAAAACAGCTCTTCTGTGGTGCATGCAGGCGTCTGATGAACACTACACCTTAGAAGCTGTCAAAATTTTACTTGACAATGGTGTGAATCCAAGTTTGGAGGACAAAAGTGGGAACACTGCATTAACGTTGGCTAAAAAGAAAGGATTTTTTGCCATAGTTGATGTACTCTGCAAGCATATGAATGAACACAAAGTCAACAGTACCAAAGACCAGCTTACATCTTCAGGGGAATTTGAAAATTCTCTAAGCTCTATAACAACCATTTCCTCACATTCATTTGGAGCTTCTTCCTTTGCCTCTTCTCACATTGACACAGGAGAGGATAATACGCTGGCAAAAACCATCCAAGTTGTGGCTAAGCGGATAGGGACAGACTGGAAAATGTTGTTCAGAGACCTCTATTTACAGCCAGGACAACAAGCAAGGAGCGTCTCTGTGAAGCACATTGAACACAAGGCCCAGGGACTATATGACATGGCGTATGAAGCGCTGATGGAATGGAGGCAGAGTCAGGGCGATGGCGCCACTGTACAAGTACTGAGGAACGCACTCTTAGAATGTGGCAGGAAAGATATTGCTGATATGATCAGAGACCATGAAAACTGATATGATTTAACAGCATACAGACTGTCACTGCATATATTCGATTCATTTCTAACTTACCCCAGAACTGCACAAATGTGTCTCTAGTAAATATTGTTGTTTTATTTTTTATGTTTTTTTTTATGGTTTGTGTAAGTTATGATTGCAAACAATGATTTAGGATAAAAAACTATTAGTTGCCTGTGCTCATTAAATGGGCCCAGGGGAGGTCTCCAGGTCAACACTATATAGCCCCTATGGGATGAAGAGACCGTGGGGTGTGAAATAATTCAAAAAACCATTAGCAATCTCATGGATCATGAAATATTGATCTCCTTGTAGCTAAACAAACATAAATGATGGAAATTTATACAAATGGAAAGATTTTCATAATAATAATGACTAAAATATCAAGATTTTTAACACCTCAAAGTGTGATGTCATATATATGCATATCCTTCTTGCTGCTATTATAAAACAATATTATTATAACCATTCCAATGATGTAGTATAGGGTTTGCCACTAGGAGTGATGTAATTTAAAATAACAACAACATCATATTGTAGAGGTGACCCCTGACATCATGTAGTGCAGGACATTGTTCGCAATATCAAACACACACACACACACACACACACACACACACACACACACACACACACACACACACACACACACACACACACACACACACACACACACACACACTGTGGTTCTCAGTGAAATATATATGAATATGCATACAATGTAGTTCTCAGTTGAATAAATAAATATATACACACACACATATACAACGTAGCTCTCAGTAAAATACATAAAAATATGTATACAATGTAGCTCTCAGGTGAATAAATAAATATATGCACACACATATACAATGTAACTCTCAGTTAAATATAGATAAATATGTATACAATGTATTTTTCAAGTGAATAAATAAACAACACACACAATGTGCTCACTGTTAAATGATAGTGCTAACAATAAAACCACTATCTAAAAACATTTCATTCACACTCCAACTCACCACATCAGTGGCCCCAGTCAGTCCAGTGGCACTGGTCAAGGCGGTGGCCGCAGTGGATGGACGGTCCTCTGTGGGGGTACTGGCCACCTCTCGAGCAAACCTCCTCACGGCGTGAGCTATCAGGCCATCCGTCCACTCAAATGTGTTGGGGTCAGTCTCCCCGTACAGCTCTCCCAGTTTCACACACTTGGGGTTGATGGTGAAGATTTCCACACGGCCTTTCTTAGACCGATTGTGCTGATTGATAAGAATACATTAGTTAAGTTCTCTTGACTTAAAGCATCAATCCAATGACTTAATGCTTAGAATGTATAGTCAATTTTAATTTAATTTAATCTAATTTTAATTTAAAAATAGTGTAAAATTTAAAAATATCATCTAAGTTTAATTGCATTGATAAAAGTAGCTATAACCAGCTAATATCAGTCAACCTTTACACTGTTCTTGTAATTTACCTTGTTAGGAAATCTCAAATTACTCAGAAAATTTCTAAACCTCAAAATTGTCAACCTTATTCTACATACCACAAACATCCCAGGTTTCCTGAGAGGTGAGTCCATCAACCCATCCTCTGCAGCCACATCAGTAGAGATAGAGGGTAGCAGGACCAGAGCCCTGTGTAAGATACTCCTGGCGGTAGACTTCCCACCCCCCGTGGGGCCCACTAACATGACCCCGTGGCGCACCAAGATCTGGCTGTAGAGCTGCTTCACTTTCTCTATCTGACTAAACCAGTGTTGGAGACCCTGGTCTCTGATAGACATGGAGATGGCTTTCTAGAAGGTACACCAAACAGGAGATATACAAAAGATATATAACATGGGATATGTAATATGGAACAGGAGATCTATAATAGATAGTAGATGTTAAGAACCAGTGTTGTAGACCTTGATCCCCGATGGACATGGAGATGGCTTTCTGGAACATACACAGATCAGGACATATATAATAGATAGTAAATGGAAAGACTGATACTTGTAACACAGTCTGTCTCTCTTGACTTGTAGTGGTGAAGTTAGCAGCTTGTCTCTCTATTTTTTCTGTAAAACTTTCCATTGAGCAACTGATTGTTGAAAATGGCATCATTTAGTCGTATTTACAGAGCTGATTCTGAATCAGAAATGACAAAAAAAAAAAAATTCACATTATTTTGTCTCCTAATATTGGAGTTACCACACCTGGGAATAGGGGCCCATACTAAAACAATGATTATGGAAGACAGTGTACTGTCCTGAATAAAAACCAAACACAGAAAGAGAATATTTTTACCTCTAAGATCCCCTGGTCTTGCTCAGGAGGTATAATTCCTGGGAACAAGTCTGCCAGGATGCTCTCAAACAACGGCACATCCTCCGCCAGGAATTTCGGCAGGTTGGCGTCTCTCAGGGAGTGGATCAAGATGTAGGATTCTTCCTTCTCTGTCATACTCTTCACTCTACCATCAGAGCTGGAACACAATCAAACAATCTTTTACCCCATATAATAAATAATAATTGATTTCATGATAATTTCTGTCTTAGATTTAGAGAAAATGATAATTTTGTAAGAAATACACGTCTATGTATAGTTTTGATCAATTTTTTAAACAAAGATATTTTAATACTTCTGTCAAAAATAAGCAATCATCAAAGTACCCCACTACCTGAGTTGTGCCTGTCTTTTCCTCTGCCCAGACATCACCAGCACTGACTTGATGGCTCTCATACCAAAATCATAATGGTCCTGGGATAGGAAATGTGTGGAAGAATATAATTAGATCCCTTAATGGCCTACACACAGTTTAAACATTTTCCAATCCCTTTGAAGATTTGCCCCTGAGCATTTATATTGTCAAGAAATTGCTAAATCCCATCTAAGCTACTAAAATATCATGTTTTCTGAAGGATTTTATCATTCACTTTTAACAGTAACGTAAGGGAAAAGTCCAATCTCAAACTGTGTTTTATTTATACTCTTTTCCTGTAGTAGCAAAACAAAACAAAACAACAATGAAAAACAGTGTAACCATTAAAGTTAGTCTCTTTGACAATATTCAACCAGTCCTTTACCTGCTGCGAGAGCTGTTTGCTGGCCAGCTGATACAGATTCACAATCTTCCCTGACAGTGACTTGGCAGCAGTGAACCCCTCTGAGAACAGCATGATCTCGGCAATCTGGGTGTAGTCTGGCACCATCATGGCGACAGAGCGGAACAGGTACTTCAGGTTGTCTGGGAGCTCCACACGCCCTGCGTAACTAGAGAAATGTAAAATGGAAATTATAAAATTGGGATATTGGGAGAAAATTCAAACATTTTTTCAAGTTGAGCCTGCACCTCTTGTTAATCAAATAAAGTTCAAAGATTTCAATCACAATTGTCATATAAAGGGTGAAATAGACTGAGTGAGAGTTAATAAAATTCTCACTGAACGTCCTATAAATATTGACCAAAGGACAATACCTAAACTATATTTGTATGTGACACTTAATTACAAAACAAAAACAATGAAAAAAATTAAAAAATAGCAAATATGAAGAGAGCCTACAGGTACACACATACCTAGGATTCATGGTGATAAAGATTCCACATGTCATGTTCAGTTTTATGTCTCTGCCTTCAAATACAAACCTGTAAAAACAAATTACAATATGAGTGCAAACTTCAGTGCACAAATATTGATATATGGGGGACTTAGAGGCAAAACTTTTATATAAGAAGGGAAAATCACAAAAATAAATAATTATGAATAAAAATAATAACATCAAAATTATAGCCTTTAAAAGAATTTCTAAAGCAGAAATGGTTTCATATTAAAATATCGAATTATTTAAAAACCAACAAACATGGTTGTGACTCATTTAACCAAACCTACTTTGGTGCCCCGGTGTCTTTGGCAGCCTTGATGGTGAGCAGCTGCTGTGCCACCACTGACAACACTTCTACATCTATCCTGTTAAACTCATCAAAACAGGACCAGCTGCCAGACTGAGAACTGCCAGAGAAGAACTTCCCCAGCATTTTGAAGTCGAGGCCTTCTGAACAGTTGAACACTACACACTGCTTGCCCATGGCCTGATGATGATAAAAATATTGAAGTTTAAAAATTTCATTTTTCTACAGTTGACTATGCATTATAAGTACTAAATTCATAAAATTAACTTCTCTCAGAATAGATTTTCAAGGGTTTTAATGGATTTCAGAGGTAAAGGAAGCTTTTTCCTGTATAAAATCCATAACTGTTACAGCTGAAAATTTTATTGAAGCAAATAGCTTAAATACAGTTCTCGACCTACCTTAGCCAAATCTTTAACAGTCTCAGTCTTCCCTGTTCCTGCTGGCCCAGCAGGGGAGCCTCCCAGGTGCAGATGGAGTGCGCCTGTCAGTGTGAGGTAGCACCTATCTGTCAGAGGGGTGATGACCAGCCTGGGGGAACAGCCCAGATACTCGTAGCCGTAGATGAAGGAAGCGTTAGACTGTAGGACGTGACAGTTATTGGTCTGTTCATCCCACTGATAACGTAGTTGTCTAAAAAGAAAAAAATATTTGCTTGATCTTATGTTATATGTGCAAGAAAAATAAGGTTCCATGATGGTTAATATAATATCTTCTTTTACAAATTTTGTCCTATACTTTTAAACAAGGCAGCAAAGCTGTCAAATGTACAGACAAAAAACAGAAAATAATGATGCAAAATAGGTCATTTTGCCAATTTTGATGCAATAATAAATAATGCTTATAATAGCACTGTTAGTCAACACTGAATTTTAATCATGCACAACAGGTAACATGGTCAATAACAGGAGCTGACCCAGAGATATTTTCTGACAGTATTCCAAAGTATCTTTGTTGATCCATCCTCTATTTTGATGATCTTCCAACAGAAAAAAAAATAAATATCAGTCAATATAAACTTAAAAATCCGAACGTCTTCCGGAAGCTGACCCAGAAGATGGTCTCAATCCATCCCTTCAATAAGATTACAGTATCAGGACCATGAGAGACCAAAGTCACATGATGAAAGTCTCAATATTTGAAAAATGATGACAGTGCATAAAATAATATTACATAATGTTTGAAAACATAAATAACATACAACTGCTTATGTGGAAATACAGAAAATGTGCAGAGCTTCAGGCGGTTAAATATCACAAATGCAAGTGTTTGAGAAAAAAGTTATTAAGGAAAATAAACAAAACTAGAAAAGCACTCCGAGAGTGCAGACCTCTGCCCAGGCAGCAATTGTTGATTATATATATATATATATATATATA
>NW_019776033.1:0-133998 GCF_001039355.2 Lingula anatina | reverse complement strand
TTCAACTTTGGGAATATAAATTTACATTTTCATTTTCCAAGAGATTACTGTAATATGTTGATTCAATATGATTTCTTTGCTGTATTTCAAGTTGAGGCAGTGTCACGCCTAGTAAAGCTGTTACCTTTACCCTAGCTGATTCGGTAGGCGTGACAGACATTTAAGCCGGTTAGGTTGATAGCAATTTAATGAGACTCCCCAGGGATTTAGACCGATCCAGATGGATCAATCTACTGAGTAGGCAGGGGAACCCAGTCTAATATTTGTTGCAACAAAGACAAATTATCAAGCTTATAGATCTAATATGTAAAACAAACGTTTTGTTGGAATTAAACAGGCGGAATGGGGGGGAGGGGTCTACCAGGGCCACAGATTGACTTTTCACAGGATATTCACATATAGGCCTATGTCTTTAGATAAATAGACGGTCATTTTACTATCTCTGATAAGTTATCAAATAATATTTAATCCGGCTTTCTAAATAAACCCACTTGTCACAGACCTATTCATTAATATTTTGACTTCACTTATTCGCGAGTTTTCTGATATAGGCCTATGCAGAAAAAATTGAGCAAAAGGGCCCGCCTTTTGCTTAAGTGTATGTTTATTTGAATACAACATGAGCACAAAAACTTGAAATATTCTATTCTGTTCTATGAGTGATGCTTTTTCATTAAGGAATATTTTTTCGGGTGTTTCTCACATTACTGCTTCACATTGTATCGCAAAATGCCCTTATAAGGACGTCACCATGTGTTACGAGACTCCATGCGCAAAAGATCTGCAGCCACCGCGCAAGCGCGAATGTAACCGTGACGACACAGTCACGTATGCTAATTATCACTGTGTGACGTCAAAATCACGCATAGTGATAAATATCTCTCAAAAGCAACTAAACCGCATCGTCAGATATTTGGAATGCCAAAGGAAAGAGAAATTTATAGGGAGGAGCTACGGCTTTTAAGGCGTGAGCGGTAAGTTGAATTGAAAGTTTTTTCCTTATATATTGCTCTGACATCAGGAAAGTTTTAAATGACCAATGCTAACGGCCTATAAAAGACTTGACCTAAGTAGCCTACGTAGGCAAGATTTCAAAGTTATGGAATTTAGATAGGGTATGGAAATTGTAAACACTGTTATTTTCGCGTTTAAATTTCTAAAACACTTTTAAAAAACAATTAAAAGACGGATAAAGGACGCCAAGAAAAGGAAATGACATGTTTCTTTATATTGACTGCCCGGTGACGCTTTGTCCCTCATTTCTTTCTTTTTTCCTTTGGTGGGTTGGGGGGTGGGGGGGTGGGGGGGGGGGTAAAGACCTGCGAAGTTCTGAGAAAGTCACGAGAAGGAAATCTGACACTAACTGCTTTCTTGGATGAATACTTAGTTAATTTGGAAATATTCTCACGTTTTGAAACGATCTAAATATTCTGTTGAATACAGAATAGTTATAGATATGAAGTGTTCTTTCCACTGGCGAGAAATAAAACTTAAAATGTGAATTCATACACTGTATATTCAATTAGGCAACCGAAAAACATGCTCCGCAAGCCAAGCTACGCACCGGTTGAACAGGGCTTCAAATTGCCAAAGATCGTGGGCGCTGGCACCGAACAAAGGCTGCCGGGTATCCAGAAAGAGCTCAATGATACAAAGAAGCGCAAGCTTTTGCCAGACCTGGAGAACAACGCAGCAACCATTTCGTCCCAGGCCACCAAAAGACCAGCCAAGAGGCGCCAGGCCGAGAAGACTATCAGCGACTGCGTCGAGTTCTTCAAAGGAAAAACCTCACCAATGCCACCGGGTCGTTGTGATCCAACTAAAAAGCCCGCCAAAATGCAGTCTCCCAAAGGAGACAAAGCAGCACGAAGACACACCAACGGTACGTGAATGTTGTTTCCATACTGTTTCTTAAGAATATCTTTTATACCAAGGGAATGCAACTGTTAACTACGGTCAACATTAATGTAAAAATAAGCCTCTTCGACTAATTACAGATCACATATTCTGTTCGTCTAAAATTGTCTGCTATATAAAAAGTGTAATAAACCTATGCGGGAAATAAGAGGGCAACAAATACAGAACATTTAGAAACGAGGGCATGCTGTTGGCTATTTCGATAATAAACTTAGGTTCTATATTGACTTTGTATAAAGTTAATTCCACTATTTTCAGCAGATAAGACAGAAATCTTCCTCAATCGCTGCCAAAAGCTCCTGGACACTGCCGTTCAGGAATTCACCGCGGCAGAACATTTGATGGCCGAATTCAGCTTCAGGCCCGAGAGTCCTGCCAAGCCTCCTCTTCATGGACGGAAGACCGGGAAACCTATTACATACAAGAAGCAGAGAAAGCAGTAGAAATTCAGCTTAAACTACACAGAAAAACTAAAAATTCAAAGCGGCAAACTTTATCTCATTTTTGGACAATGGCACGGAAAATGAAATAGAATGATTCAGCTCTGAAACCGAAAGATATCACAATCTATAATAGCTCTAATTAATTACTCATGTTTCCTCACTTTTCCAAAGGATTTTATTTCAACTTTTATTTAATCCATCTGGCAGCATTTATTATTCAACTTAAAATTAGACGTCTACTTATTACATAATTCGAGCATCTCTATTTTTTTCTTTAAATTTTAAGTTAGATAAATTTGAGGATTATTTGCTTTGGAAAGTTAAGTTAATTTTAGGCCCCTTGGTGCAAATTTAAAATTTTCTTTTACTTCACATTGATGTTCACTTCACTTCGAGGGCAGATGATTTCAAGCCACTCTCACAGACAGCTTAACCATCTAAGCATTCTAATGCCATAGTTAGTCATATAGCTAGTTATTCACTCGGAAATTTTCTCCTAAACTAGATATTTGATTGTGTTATTAGTTAAATTGTTTATTTTTTGGTCGGTATATTTAGTGTTATTAATTTGGCATCTTATTTAGTTTAACGTAAACGGCACTGGGAAATTTTCTCTTAAACTAGCTACTTGATTGTGTTATTAGTTTAATTGTTTATTTTTGGTCGCTATATTTAGTTTTATCAATTTAGCACCTTATTTAGTTTAATTTTTGGAGCACATATTTCCCAAACTATTTAGCTGGTTAGTCAAACAGTTAACAGTACGCACCGAAACTTTTTTGTAAAGTTGATTATTTTGAGCGGGTCACATCGGAGAGTTTTAGACGATCAAACGAAGAATAGGAATGTGGATGTGAACTTTAGTAATCTGTGAGAGGACATCGAGAAATCTTTCCCAGCAATGGCGTATCTTTACGCATAATTGCGTACTTCCCCAAAGTACTGACCAGGAAGTGTTCCGAGTCCCTGCTTTTGGGGTAAGCAGAGGGGCTTCCCTCTGCTTGTACGTACTTAACCGTACGTATGTGCTGTACGTTGTTGCTGTGAACACGTATTCTATATATACGCATTTACGTGTTTCGAAAGACGTACCGATGTTCTGCAAAAGTAGTTTTGTTATTATTTTTCGTTCTTATCTTCCGCTGGTTGGCTTATTTCTTTAATTTGTGACACGTAAAATTTGATTGACCGAGCAGAAAGGTCGAAGTAACTGCTGCGACGCTGGAGATAATCAGTTTATAGTTTGGACATTTTGGAATCAAAACACCCGGTGCTATGCTAGTGATTAACTATTTGAATGCCTTAGTCTGTAATTCTGCCTAGGTATGAAAGTGAGTATCTAATATCAAAAGGTAAAAACACTGTACAATAGTCATATCAATAGTCGATAAAACAAAGTGCAATCTTCATTACTGTCAGTGCAATAAATCTCTTCTTTCATTGGAATGAACGTCTTGTTTCTCCTTTTATTCATTGTGTTTGTATTAATTTCCAATTTCGATAATTCTGAATGTTTCAAACTTGAAGATTTGTTTTGGTTTACACGCCAACTAAAGAAAGATGATTTAAAAAACATTTCATTATTAATTTACCTGTATTAATTTCTTAAGAATAATAGGAATATCGAATGATTGTTTTCAGGCGAAGGATACTAAATACGCTTTCTCATGCATTTCTGAAGTACTGAAAAATCTGACTCCATTAACGTTCTTTCTCGTAAATTGTCAAGGATGCATTTTTCTCCTTTTTTAGAGGCCGACAGCAACAAGGCTTTCATTGGGTTGTTATCCTTTAATGCGACTGGGAGAGAAAGAGGGAAAGTAATAACATAATTATTCTTTCTTTCTCCACACAGTGAAAGCAGCCCTTCTTATTGTTAATTGTTATCGGGTAACAATGACCCCTTTGCTAACTGGAAGTGTTCTGAAGTTTTGGCCACTAAACTTTAATCGACCCCAGCATTTTTTCTAACAAGAAAAAAAGGCACAAGTATCAGGTGCAAGCAATGTAATGCAGATACATACAGTATTACGATAGCTAAAAAAACTCGACAAGTTCTTGAAATTTCATAAAAATTAACGCGCATTAAAGATTTTTTGTAAAAAAAAATGTCTTGGGCCGTTAACGGGCCAACGACCTCTACTGGGATGAACAAGGTTAAATAACTTGGATCAACAGAAACCATTCTTTTACTTCACATAACAATTAATGTCACTCATTTCTTTGCTCTAAGTTATTCCCACGGGGACAGTGGCAGTTCACAGGCCTGTTAAATAATATAATTTGCATTCACTTTAATATCATCAATTAGCACACGGGAGAGTATTTAATACCTTGAAATTTTTTATCTCCATCCTTTTTTTTATCTGTTGTGTGTAATTCGGTTTAGTTCTTTGGTCCCTTTCAGACAATAACAAATTCTCAAACTTTTCAAAGATATTCCCTCGCTAGTGGTTTTAATACATTTTAACATGTAAGGCTGCAACACAATCAGAAGTAACAGTGGGCGTTCGCAGTGCTAGCAACAGGTTTCATGGTTTATCACAGGGACTAAAAATTTTTTCTTTGATATCAGAAACTTAATTTAATATTCGAAGAACACTTGTTTCCTTTGTCTTGCTATTATCTAGAAAGTTGTAGAAGCGTCTCTCGCCCTTACACATGACGTTCAACGTGAGTTTGCCCTGCGTACTGCACTAGTTTTTTCTCATTCACCCGACCGTGCGGCATGCATATTAATTCGAACTTTGAAGTTGAACACGAATTCATTCCACGTACAAGAGCATGGTTATCCGAGTCACCACCTGGCTTGATAAAGGGGTGATAGAAATACAGCCATTGTTAAGGCGCCTTTAAATCGCGTGCCGTCAGAGAGAAAAAAATGCACTGACAGCCAGCGGCACTTTTTTAAAGAAGACATAACACTTGCTTTGTCGAAGCTAAATGATACTGCTATGTGATGCGTTATGTGATGCTGTTCACTTCTGAGCAGATGAATTCCTCCAAGTATGAGACCTTTTTCTGATAAAGCAATGTAATTCAAACGTGTAACACAGTGAATTTATTATTATTATTATCATCATTATTATTATTATTATTAAAATACCATTATTCTATATATTCTCTATATACTATATATATATATATTCCTTAACTTTTCATTTTTTCCGATGCCATTTCACTTTCCTGTAATATCTCTCTTCAAATAGCGCGAACATTAAAAATGCAATGACTTTGTCTTACGTTTTGCCAAGACATTTCAAAATCGTACTGAAACTTTTGGGTTTTGTTTGCCCTGCATTTTTCTTAAAGCGAGACGAGAAATGTAACCATAAGGTAGATTTTTATTTTGTAATTTAATTATTATTTCAAGATGACTTCAACATTCATTTTCGTCATATTATCTGTACATGACAGTTTTTGTCTCACATTACCATAGCATACTAACAAGCGTAACGCTTTTATTAAAGGGCCAAAACAGGCAGGACTTACAACAACGACACACCATTTTTTAGCAATTTTACGTTGGTAATTATTGAAAAAGCATTTTTGCTTTATCATTATGTTCTTGCATACAATATTCACATGCTTTACTAATTCTGTCAGTCATTCTTTGCAAGACTTGGCAATCTTTTTCACACGCGCTAGCGTTCACACGCCGCACTTATGCTATTTATTATTTAAATCACAGCTGAGTTCAAAATACGATGCTTCATTTTGTGCGAAGTTCTGTTGTCTTTTCAAAATCTGTCGAAGGACCATATCTTGAGCAAAATCTTTCGTAAAAAAACTCATTTGCATTTCCTAACACGATCTAAGTCTCACAACTTGAGCAATGTTGCGTGTCGTAATTGATATCCTAAGCCAAAATAGAAGTAATGGGTTCTTCAAAATGCCATTCACTCTAATCTTCACTAGCATTACAAGTATCTGAGCCGTAGAACTGTGCAGAATTTAAATGAAACGTAGTTGCGTCACAGTTTGGACAATTTAGATAAATGTAGATCTCAGTATGCAAAAGTTGGGGTTACTTATTCCGTTGCCCCAGCAGAACAGGGGATGTAGTTTGAAGGGGTATGCAAACGCAGTTTACTCGTGCACTTAGCGTTGCTCACAGAACTAGCAGCAGCCATGCAGGACAAATCGTCGCTGGAGCTTTCGCGGGATGAGAAAATTAACGGAGGGATTGACAATCCAGTTTTTGAAAGGAAGGTAAGACAATATGGAATTGGCGAATTATTATTATTATTGTTTATGAATCGCAGTGTTTGCGAGGTTAGTGCTGATATCTGACCATTTTTTTGCACATATGCAGTGTCTACGAAGCAAGGTTAAAGACTTAACTTCTACTAAGTAAGGTCAAAATAATTTGGGCAATTCTTACTTATAATCTAACTGTTGAAATTATAAGAAAGTTGGGAAAAAGAGTGAAAATGGAAATTGCTTCCAAAAGTGTCAGAGTGAGTTTCTTCACGTCCGATTTTACTCTCTCTCTCTCTCTCGCTCTGTGCAACCAAGTTAGAGCCTAATATATTTGAATGCTTAGATCGATCCAACTCTGCGAGGACTCTCGCTGAATGCAATCAGTTTAACAGATTACACGCATTCTTTTGTTTCCAACGTGCTTGTGTAATCACCGCTTTTCTGAAATCTACTTCGCCAGGAGGAGGCGTGTTAATATGTTTAAAGGGATAATAACTCTTCGTTTCGGCCAAAAAATGAATTTTCTTGGAGTAAACAACAATTTTCCCATGCTTACCAATGGTTAATGAATCCATTTTTACATTCAAAGTTAGTCCCTGGTTTTTTTCTAAAAAGTTTGGTTTTTTGTTAAAATCTCTTAAGAGATTTTAACAGAGTATAGCCATCAATGGAAGTCATGTGGTTTAAAGACAAACTCAGATATCAGAATAATAACTATAACTGCCATTTTTGTGGTAAAACAGAATATATTATATTTCTCTGAGTTATTCACAATGTTTTTATTGTGAAATATATTTCTCATGCGAAGAGTTATTATCCCTTTAACTGATTGCATTCAGCGAGAGTCCCTGCAGAGTTGGATCGATCTACGTAGACCGACAGGTTCAATGGAAATGGGCCCTAAGAGGTAAGAAATTCTTGAAAGTCTAACCTTTTTCACAATAGACAGAAGATGGAAGCGCAACCCATAAGTTTTGGTAAGATAAAATGACGTCTAAACAAGACAAATAGTTTTAATCGCAACAGTCACAATCTTAAAAAAAGGGGGGGGGGGAGTATGTGCTCTTATGCCACGAAAACGAGGAAAGAACGGCGATCAACAAATTTGGTAACTCCCACGAATCTCTGTCGTTGCTGCTTTAGTCGCCTGTTGTCGTGTACGCAAAACCTGAAGTTCTCTGCAATACACTGTATGCAAGTGAAAGATTCTTCAAATGTTGTACAACAGTGGCGCTATCACATGCCGAGCGACTTGAGAGCCTTTGAGAGCATTCACATCGAGAAGAGCCGAGGTCTAGCAAGGCCGAGACCTAAATACGGCGGACCTACATGAAAGGAAAACCGCGTAATCCTTTAATGGTCTCTCAATGAATGTCAATGAAAGTCTCTTTCAAATCCTCTCTTTCATGCCCTGTGAGGTTCATTAGAGAATGCATGGCTAGTGGCTTGGAAGAGACGCCATTGGTAAAGAGTGTGACGCACGTTTCCCCACAAGTGCTCTAGGACACGACCAAGGCATTTTTATTGTGAACGGGGTTTCTGCCGTCCACTCTGGTATTCTTAGATATTTCAAGTCTTCAGCGGCAAATGTGGTCAGTTTGAAGCGGTTGCATTTTCAAAAATGATGTATGTCCTGGTTTTCCCTACATGTCGATAGAAGCATATTCAAGATATGAATGAATAAAAAAAGTGCTGTGCCCAATAAAAAGTCGATGAGTTAAAAGCTGTGCACACAAATTATGTTTTACGGTGATATTTTACAAAATAATGCAGTTTTACACCAAGGTCTCTATCTGGGTTCAATAGGTACTAGAAATGGGTTTTATATTCCCTCTATCTTACCCTGCTTATAAAACCCTGAAGCCCGTCGTCTAATTTTCCGCCTGCTTCGCCTTCGGAGATATCGACACCCATACACATTTTCACTCATATATGCTTGCGGCACAATCATGGACTTGTAGCATTGCGACTGTTGAGACAGGTTTTTATATTGTATTCTCTACTGCATTGTGCAGCTGTAGTACTTAGTTTATTTTCAACTATTATGTTGTAACTGCACCAACCTTAACGTC
Organism: Lingula anatina; assembly: GCF_001039355.2. Next base: position 125,363 of record NW_019776033.1, on the reverse strand, counting down.
TATCTGTCTTTATGTGTATGTGTCTGTCTGTCTATCTATCTGAGACCATTCTCTTGGGAATGCACGAAGTAAAAAAAGCATATTAGAAAAAAATTGACCTTTTTCTTTTTTCCAATTTTGTTTTTGATAGATTAGAAGTATGACCAAACACTTTTTTTTGTGAAACACAAGTCAGTACATAGCGTTACATGTATGATTTTTGGTTAAGGGGGTTGTAACTGCTTTTAATATGTTAGACATTCTTTAAAATTCCAGGCTATTTTCTTCGTTAGCGAAACCGATGAATCTGCATCTGAATCATCGCACAAGGTGAGAAAAAGAGTAATGTTACAATTTTTGCATAGTTGCTGAACGAAAAAGAATAAATGGAAGAACCTACAGGGGGACAGAAAGCACCATTACAAATCATAACACAGCCCTTGACAGCCTTGAATAAAAAAAGTCGTCAGTGCGGACTCTAAAAGAACTGAAAGAACAGACTGTTCACGTGCACAAAATAGGATTGATGCATGCTTCATATGATGTAACATCACATTGTATTTCCTATCGTATATCGCCAAGTAGCAATAATTTAGTAATGATACTGTTGAAATAGAATCACATGCACGTACCTCAGTCACAGGAGTTTTTTTTTCTAATAGCCGGGGGTTAATGTGAATATAAATTTTTGACAGTCGGTTTCTGTTGCTTTTAAACATTACGTCTAAAGTTCGTTGATATTTGAGTAGGCACATACATCTGTGATTATAACTAGCCAAATACATGTTCTCATATTGAATACGCAGTTAAAATATCTAGTTTTTGAGTGAATACAGATAGACACTACCCTGCAGATGATCTTATTCACCAAAGTCATTATACACGTAGTGTGTCTACCTTGTTTATCATTATAAACGTCAATAGTGTCTATAATAGAAAAATAAAAAAAATTAAAGGAACAGATAATGCACTTAATATTAACTTGTTTGTTTCATGATTGTTTCTTATTTCTATGATATATTTAACATAAGACTTTGTATAAATGTCTTTGAAACGCATTTTAAAATATTTTAAAAATACGTATGCAATAATGGCTGTTAAATAAATTTCTAAGCTCTTTGTATTGTCTATACTTTTTTCTCTTTCTATTTTTCTAGTATGAACAAACCAAGAAGAACGATAACAAGACACGTAAGTTACTTTCGTCAAGGTTTTGCCTAATATCTCGCACACCCACGTCCAAACACACACACACACACACACACACACACACACACACACACACACACATTTATCTTTTTTTTAGGAACATTGATATCAGCGGCTGAAAATGGTGTGAATTTATATCAACTGAGGTAAGAAAAATCTGACCTACAGAGAAAGAAAACAGAATTGGACAAGCAGCACAGTAAACACTGGACAATAACTAACAGCAAAAACATGCATGCATGCGCGCGCGCACACACACACACACACACATACACACACACACGAGGAAACTCACACACACACACGCACACACACACACCGAGGTCTACATACATTTAACTGAGAAAGAGAGATCACGTCTTACGTAAACATGTTTTTGTATCTGTCGGATTGATGTTGGACAAATAATAGCAAGTAAACGTAAGTAAACATCAGTTAGTATGTTTTTATTATTTACGGATTTTGTAAATACGTTGCGTTCCTGTGTCATGTCTATGTCATACCATAACAATAAGATGTTTGTCACATCGAAATACGGGGATAGAACACAATCATCTGTGTAAGAACTTCAAAAACAGCAAACAAAAAATCCAAGGTGCAGGGTTTCAGGACAATGGGTTTTATTGCATTTTGGAAAGGTGTGTTTATGGCAAGTTGCCATACTATAGGGAAGAGTCAATATACAGAGTGTATTATATACCCATGTTTGGCTTTCATTTCTGGGCCAGTGGTCAAAGTACGAGACGCCAGTTTTAGATAACATGTCTTTAGCGTTAGCATCAGGGCTCTGTTAAGACCTTGAGGATTTCACATTGACCGTGCGTGCTAGAATGAAAGTGGACATGACGAATGATCCTCTTTCGTCGGACACAAGGCTAATTTAATGGCACATGAACATGTTATATCCGCTTGTAAATGGAAGTGGAAGGGACATGGTTCAACTTTTTCTCTGTGCCATTGAATATTTGCCGACTGTGTCTTGCTCAAACACTGTAAAGTGCCTTTTCTGTATCTTTATTCTCCATAGTTTATCGTTTTATCAGTGAATCATTCTCTTGTGTGTGTATGTGTGTGCGAGAGAGAGAGAGAGAGAGAGAGAGAGAGAGAGAGATTACGGGAGTAGAAAAAAGGTTGTGAGAAAAAGCATTACTAAAACATAATTCAACCTGCTGTCACCTGTGGTTATAAAACTAAATGTTTAGGCCTATGACGATCACAGTTTTAATAGAAGGGGTTTTAAAAAGCGTAAGATTAAGTTTGTCCAATCGAGCATTTTTTTTTTTTTTTTTTTTTTGCTGAATACATAAAATTATATATATAGCAGATTACGCTATGTGTTCTTAAAGGTCGCGACCATAGTGACTTAAATCGGACGACTGTCCGTTTTTTATAAACGGAAGAAAGTAATGAAAAATAAAATATATATGTTAAGCCTACTGGTAGATGAAACTATGTAGTGTCTTTGAGGACAAAATCAAGTTATGATGCACAGAACTATATTTTGTTTAAAGAAGAAGAATGTCCTTTTCTAACAAGATAAATAATAAAGAAGTGCATAGTGTTACAGTGCATAATGTAAGTCTTAGCTAAAAAAAGTCGTTGTTCAAATATGAAAGAAGATTTATGTCACTGGGTCTTCACAATAGACGCAACTAATATTTGCAGAGACATGGGGGAACTGAAGTCCAGGTTGTAAAAAACAGAATATTTCCAATATTATGGTCAGTGACAGAACACAATTGGACTAAGATCGAATGAAAAATTGTCCCTTACCCAAGGACATTTGACGGCCGCGAAAAAAATTGTTTTGCAGCACCCAGCGTGACCAAACTCAACTGTTGTAAGTATAATGGGTGCTGATAAAAGAGTGATAAAAGAGCAACATAAAAAATCACCTTTGACTACGCGTGGCTTCTTTTTGAGTTCAAATTAGAAATGCACGAATGCTACAAAATACACAGTCTTTTCTTCATGATCTTTCTGACTCATTTTTCAATTTAAGGCAGCGATCTATTTTCTCCCTTTCCAATATATAGTTTCTGCACGCGTGCGCCCTTTTCTTTTGTCGTCATTCTATCTTCTTTCTTCACTGAACGGCGGCCAGGGCAAAGATCAAATGTGATGAAATTTAATTCAAAACTTGATAACAAATTGAGCTAATCTCATCCGAAGATCTACGTTAAACTATGCAATGTATTATAATTTGGTTCACGTGCTCTTCCCTTTCTTATTCTTTAGATCATCATCACCGTAATACTAATAATAATTCCTATAACAATAACAATAATAATAACTATAAGTAGTAGTAGTAGTAGTAGTAGTAGTAGTAGTAGTAGTAGTAGAAGAAGAAGAAGAAGATTTAGTATTTAGCACTAGTAATCAAATGATTTTGGGGGGGTTTGGGGGGGGGGAACCCTTACTTCAGCAATGGCTGCCAGGAAAAGGTATGAAAAGATCCAGCAAACAAGATTCAGGCGATGAGTAACGTTCTCATGAAAAATAACGTCCATCCTGAATAGCGTGTAGGTACGACGCTGGAGGGGGCACTGTATGATACTGGTGTCCTCTACCAGTCACTATATACTTTTTTAATACTTTATTACATACACAAAACAATACTATACGTTTTCTACACTGTGATTTACAGACACCTTCCACAAACAATTCGCACAATGAGAAAATGAGGAAAAAATACTTGCACATAACGATATAATATACATGTTGATTTACATAGTAATGAGAGAGAGTCTAAGTAGGCTATGACGATTTTAGCGATAATAGTATATGAGGTACAGCGTAATGTTCAAGTTAAGTAAATAAGAAGAGCATATATACGGTAACACCACCCCCTTCCAGTCATATAAATGTTTTTTCTACACTGTCCCATTTCTCTGTCACTATATACTAAAAGCTTATTGAAGTCGGTCATAATGAAAGAGATGATTTTGCTCTGTGAACGGCCTGTGTTGTTGAACGATTTCCAGTAGTACAATTCGATTCCTAGGGTTAGCCACCGGAGGCATGGAACATTATCAGCCCTGACGGACTCTCGGTTTTCTTCGCGGTTATGCATTATGAGACGTGGTCTTTGGTATGTCTGCACGACCTTGGCGGAATGGACAGCACTATATATAAGGATGACACACAATGACAGGCATTGCGGAAATAAAGCTTGTTTTGACGGGTTAAGTTACCTTTTCACGTTGTCTGCAAAAATTACTGTTGCCTACATGTGCAGTTTTCGTTAAAAAAGGAGATTCACTGAAGGGGGTGAATGGAGGGAGTATTAGGCTGTATTCCCAGAGCTTTTAGATCGATCTATCCCCGCGGGGAGTCTCACTAGAATACTGTCAGCTTAGCCGGCTTAAGCGTCTGTCCCGCCTACTAAAAGCTGTAAGGGGGTAATTAACTATGGTGCGCGCTCGACTGACTGCAATTTAGCGTGAACCCCCAGGGAGTTAGGTCGAACTAAATCTGAATCTCTGGATCGATCTAAATCTCTGGAAATGCACCCTTACTTTCAGTAATCCGTGTGTAGTGTTTTTTTTTTCAAGTCAACGCATCAAGTTCTCCTGAATACAAACAGACACAATAAACCCGCTCCACTTACGTTTTGATTAAGAGTAGAAAACAGCCAAATATTTGTTATTTGAGGATTCTAACAAGAGTCGGAAGAAGAGTATACCAGATTTCCAAATAGTTCTATCCGGTTTTAAGTTTAACAATGCCATTGAGAAACTCTTATCTATAAGCGAAAAAAAAATTGAGACATTTTAACAAAATTGTGGGATGTATCAAATAGGCCTACTATTTTTTTAAGGGGTGGCTACTATCAACCAAATATTTGCTAGATTTGAATGTTATAAATTCTATAACGTTGAAAATGTAGTCCTCAATATACCAGCTTACACAATACCATTGATTCAATAGAGGTTCAGCGGTGCAGAACGACATAGGCAAATACGTGCAAAACGCGTCTGAATGTTTGGTGTTATTGATAAATGTCAAAACCATCATCATCAACAATGGTAAAAAATTCAAACCTACTTCTGACGGATGTTAAATGAAGGCCAGACCCAAAGAAGCCGTTTGAATGGAGAGTTGCCAATTCGTTCTCATTTTCAACAAAACCTTACAAAGAAGACAAGACAAGACAAGACCAAAAATATGCAAAGGAAAATGACACCAGTGCCCCTGTACTTTTTTGTCCTAGCTAATTGGAGCAGTTAACAAGATGCAGCCATTTTTCTTAAGAATAGCCCAGAGTTTGAGGTCATGTATCGAACTAGCGAGTACAATTCACCCCAAACCGCTGCAGTTTTTTTACGTCTCCCATTATCTGTAAACACCAACAGAGAACAAAGACAATGTGTCACAGGTACAGACACGTGAACTTGTCCATCAACGGCAAGAGATGTCTCCATGACGGCTTTAACTTCAAGAAGTGTCCCCTCCACCCGGAACTGACTCGCCGAAAAACAAAAAAAAAAAACATTTATTTAATTTTATTTTACACTTAAAGTAAACATATGTAACAAGTCACGCTAAGGAATCGTGAATCCAACGCGAGCGTTTGAGCTCGACAAAAACATGTAACACGATCCCAGTCATACCAAGTCAGTCATGCTGCAAGAATGTGTCCTATACCTTTCGTGTCAGTGAAAACTGTCACCAGCTTTCTGCAAATCACGGTCCTGTTTCTAACGCCGTGATCTGGCCGGTGACAAGTATCCGCCGTAACTGCCCGACTGACGCACCTGTGTTGAGAACGACTTCTTTTGCGCGACGCGCACACGCAGTCGGCCAGAATTTCGCTTCGTCCCGTACATGAGCCAACACACACTCACACACGTCGCTCGCAAGAAGTAAACACCAACCGTGTTGACGCACGTGTTCACTGATCCCAGAACTACATTTACGATTTACGACTCTATTGAACCGGTTTTGGCCGAATTGAAACTGAGATTGCGCATCACAGGCTGACAGGGGCAACAATTTTTGGTGACAGTTGCTAATATCGCTACCGACAGGTAAGGATGGCGAACAAGGGAACACGACTCAGTGCCCACTCGCTGTCGTCTCTTGGATCCGACAAGACAGAAAGGGAGGGCCTGCTGAGTGATTCCCACTCCCCCGAAAAAGACCCACCCAGTCCCGTGAGGAAATGCAAATCGTGGCAAGGTAATTAAAATCAGCTTGATGAACACGCGTATCTTTTAGATCGGTGGTTAAGTAACAGTCACGTCTTAAGATCCACACAAGCATGAGCGTTGAAGTGGTTGATTGAGTCTAAAATGTGATGGCATTTTAGCGGAATGGTTTATTGGAAGATATTCCTATCATTGTGATAGAAAACGTATGGCAGATGAATGCTCGGATAAGATTAGCGCTATTTGAAAATGCGTCACATTTTGGAGTTAAAAGACGCGTATCAACGCAGGTCAGGCCAATTTATTGCTGCATAATTTTATACACACACACACACACACACACACACACACACACAGAGAGAGAGAGAGAGAGAGAGAGAGAGAGAGACGGGTAAACAAAAGTCAAGTTGCAAATGAAGGTATGTGAGGTACGTTAGACTGCAGCTTAAGGTGGGACATGGTCGTGACAATCCACTGGGGCGAATTTCGATGCAAATGCATGGCGAACTTTAAAAGCCAGTATTTCAACTCGAGCATTCAGGCCGTGTCCAGGTTGCGGGCTAATATTCGCACAACTTGCAACCTTCTATTCAATTGATCTTTCAAAAGTGTTGAATGGGTGCCTAGAGAAAAGCAACTTGCATCAATGAAAATCTAAACAAAGACTCTTATTTCTTAAAACGATTTGCTATTTATTGAAAATGAACTCTTACGCTAGCGCACATACATTTTTCAATCGCGGATGTCGCCTACTGCAAAAACGTAGACACTAGTTCCGGCGTCTCTTTGCATCGTCCACTTGTCATTTTTCGTAATATTCGGATTGAAACAAAGGTAACACCTTTGAAATTAAAGGCTTTCTGACAGTGCATTGTGGTCAAATATCAAATGCGAAGTAAGAGTATTACAAAGGTAGAGTTAGCAGAGTTAATGATATTATTTCCTTTGCATATCTTTTCTTTAGGGGGGCTTGGTGATAAAATTGAGATCGGAAGGAATGACCCGTATCTGGAGGCTGCAACAGTCACACAATATTGTATAATTCATAGCAGTCCGCGAGGCAATTAGATAAAGATGATGGGAGGACGAGAATGATCGTTTCACGTGAACGCAATTTGACGGCGTTCTACGCATGCTCTTCATTTAACTTCAGGAAGCCGGGTATAGATGTATCTCGTGACGAAATATTGGGCTTCGGGTGTTACTGAGAGAGAATGATATCCTTATTAATGAGGAAGGGGGGTCATCCTTTACAGATAGTGTGACTTGACTGTAGATTTTCTCTTCCTTAAGGGACTTCCATACGTGAAGACACGTTGCATAGATAGGAGTATCTATAATTTTGTCATTTTGAAGGGTGGGTGCTCACTAATGAAAAAGAGCGTGGTGCACTTTTGACGTTAAATTTCCATCACTAATGGGGAGAATATTGTTAGTATGTAAAAATATTCCTGCGCTGAAGTTGGGCACAACTTTCATGACGCATAATTTTTACACAAATGACAACGTCATGATCTTAAACAGCTAAGGGGCTGTTGGGGGGGGGGCGGGGGTGAGCGGTCTCCGTACGTCACTCTGAGGCCGTTGACATCGAAACGGCGATGACGGTAACATCATGTTCTTAAGATTATATGTATTAAATATTGCAGAGGGGAACGCATGCACTCACCCATGAGATGCAATAGAAGCGCGTATGAAAAGAGAAACTTTGAATTAAACCTTGTGGGGTCCTTTTTTGTTTATTTTTAGTGGCCGAAACAGAAAACAAAATAGCAGCGCAATATATCTGTACATATACACAATAGAAAGGGTAAGCATTAAGCTTAGGGAACTTGACGGATCGATTTGAGCAGCCTGAAATATAATCAGTAACAAGTTTTTCTAAAATTTTTCATAACAGCATGTAGTGTTCCTATTTTTTATGTTGCGAAAGCATGAACTGGGCAATATTCTTCAAGGGACAACATGCTCGTATATGGACACGTGCATGACACTCGCATTCTCCAGTGTGTGTTTCTGTGTGTGCAAGGGTTTGTCTGTCTGTCTGTCTGTCTGTCTGGCTGGCTGTCAGTTTGTGTCTGTGCTTGTGCACCCGCACGCACGAGCGTACATATGTCATATGGAAAATCAATGTACTTTTCTTGATAAAATGCGATTGGATCTTATATCCTCTGATGATTCTTATTTAAAAAGGTCTCCATAGGCGATCCCCACACAAACAGACAAAGAATGTGTGTCAGAATGTGTGTCGCTAGATTCATATTGTTAACAGTGGAGATGCTGAATTCAAATAAAGTGGACCCACTACTCTCCCAATGTGACATGGCCTAGTAGCCCTATTGATGATAGTGCCTGACCAGATATTTGATACTGGTGGAAGAATTTTTTGCACTTTGTCCATAGGTTTTATTATACTTTTGCAGGCTATTTCGATAATGGCATACGCCGACTAAGATTTTACCGGTTAATGGCTTTTCTACACATTCGGATTATTACATAAATGAAATTACTTTAGATATTGAAAAAATTTAAGTAAGGCATAAACTGTTTTATCTGCCTCAGGGCTACAGAACAGAGAGAGAGGGGGAATGATAAGGCCAGTTTAATGCATAGTTAACCATACTTATAGGGGGAAAAAAGGCCAGGGCATGGTCAGCCCTTTTACGATCACCATTAAAGTGTCATTAATCAACCGTGTTTTAACGACAGCGGTGTATTTGTGTGTGTGTGTGTGTGTGTGTGTGTGTGTGTGTGAGAGAGAGAGAGAGAGAGAGAGAGAGAGAGAGAGAGAGAGAGAGAGAGAGAGAGAGAGAGAGAGAAAGTGTGTGTGTGTGTGCGTGTGCGTGCGTGCGTGCGAGCGTGTGTAATTACAGCATTATACATAGCGCTAAGCTAGGATATTCCTAATGGAGAGGATGGTGCTTACCAGGACTGTATTTTTTAACACACGCTAAAACGTGATTTATCTTTTTATCCATTCTTATTTACTCCAAAAGAGATGAATGGACTTTTGTCGATTAAGGAAATGTATACTTATGTAAGACTATACACATTAAGAATCCTTAGACTGCTATAAGTGGTCGTATCACATGGTATGTTTTATATTCACATGAATGAAATGACTTGCGAATAACCTTCTAGTTACTCAACCATATCATGGTAAGATAATGATTATGGTAATAACACAAAATGATAATAATAGAAAAAAGATATTGACGAAAATAACTACTATCCTTGACGATGGCTTCGGGCCGTGCTTACAGACGCCGGGGTGTTTGAAGGTGTTATTTTTCTTAAGATTTCTAAAATAAATCTCTTGCTAAAACATATTTACATGCATATACTGTTGACGGATAAGCACAGAGTATCAGAACAGATAAAAACAGAAGCTTACAATAGATTATATTCCTTTTCAGATATCTATATTTTATATAATCACACGCATTTGAAGAAAAGTATGCACAGGAATTGATAGGCAGTGGAGCACAAAACATCACTTTTAGAGTCGAAATTTGTTTGAAGCTAAGATAGTAACCAGCAAGCGTTCACCCAACAATGGGCCCCACCTTCTGTCGAGACTAATGACCCACGAAGGTCGTATTAAGTTTGGTCGTCTAAGGGACAGTTCACAATAAATTTTGTCGGCCTATCTAATGCTAAAGCTGAATGCAGTCAGGTTTGCAGACTAACAGTCCTCCTCCTGGCAATGAATAGAATTAAAAAAAACTGCTGATGATACAAGTATGCTGGAAAAAGAGGAAGCGTGTTGGTCTTATAATCTGATTGCATCAGCGAGTGTCCCCAGTAGCTAGTGCGTTGGATTCATGGTGAACGAACCCTAATACCCGATCCCACATTCGCCCCCCTGACGCGTGCCCTGGCTATGACATTAGCTATGACAGGGGAACGCGCGTTATGTCACCCTGCCCCATTTGTTGCATCAGTCGAACGCGTTCAGTGAAGAATGCTCCACGTTAACAGGATATTTCGATGGGTCTAAACGACGCTAATGTGGCATCCCATTTTATTGAATCCATCTCAGCGGTGTGTTGGATCAATGAAAATACTTGCATTGGCACTTGCATAACATCTAGAACCCATTATCATCCAGAATGGATTCTTTAATCTTGATGGCACTTAAAATGTCGTATCTGTAAAGACACAAATAATGGCTCCTGAGCGCGTAAAATATGTGGTAGGCATTCTATTAAATTTTTTTCGTATTTTTTTCAACTTCTTTGTTCTCTTAGCGGTCGTTTGCACTGGGCCTCACTGCATACTTTCACAATCATGCACATGTTTCTCTAGTACAAAAATATGAATAAATAAAAAATAAATAAATAAGTAAACATGCTGACATTGAGTTCTCTGAATGTTGCAAGAGAAGCATGAATTTCAGATTTGGAAGTCCTGTTTCACTGGTTGAGGCATCTGATGTAACTCAGTCCAATTTTACACAGAAAGAGGATACAGTAGTCCGTGAATTCGACGTCGCCAAAAGTATGTATTATAGCGTCCCTCCCCGCGATTCGTCACCGCGATACGTGCTATCCCTCTTACAAGATAATGACTGCTAAATAGCTCTTTAAAGTAAATATTATTGAGAGCAAACATGCAATTTTCTCACGACAGTAAATAAATATCACCCAAAATGGGGGGAGAGCAATTGGAATAAGGTTTAGACAAGATCTATCAGACTTTTGGAGGGGGGGGGGGGTCCATATGGGTAAAATTATTAATGGTGGCTGAATAAATTTGGGCGTTGTAATTTTAGAGGTTTGGGTACTGAGAGGGTTTTAGGGTGATGACGGGTATGACAACCCGATGTGTGCAAGTTCAACTGCAGTTTAATAGAAATGATCCGAACACATCAGTCTTACGAGAAAGCTGAATATAAACTGCATATTTATTTTCATAAGAGCATTTTAGGCTTTATCTTCATTTTAGAGGGCGTCGATGACTCCGTTAACTCAGTGTGGCGTCCCGCTTCCTCACACGGGACCAGAAAATTTTATTTAAAACCCAAACATATATCATTATATCTTTGTAATCTAAATAGGCTATCGATTGATAACCTTGGATAAGGATACGTGTTAGGACGTGTATAGTTCATATGCCTTTTGTACAAGTCTCTTAAGAAAAAAATCCTTCTTTTTTCTTTCTTTTTTTCTTTCTTTCTTTCATGCATGGTCACGTGCTCTCACGCGTGATTAGCAACTACCATGGTTTAAAACACGGACAGGGTGGAGTTACAAATTACGAACTAAAAGTTGAAGCTTTAAAATGCTATTTTAAAAACCATTGTGATTCTTTTCCATTAAATGACACTTTCACAAGTTGCATACGGTTGTTTAGAAAAAGTAGGAGATAAACATCATAATGTGTTTTTATTTTCAAGTTACGCCCGTTCCTATCTTATGTGTCTCTTCTATTTGGTATTTCCTGCTCTCGTAATTCGTCATGGGCATGAATGCGTTTCACCTAAAAAAAAAAAAAAATTTGACTCACATATCTTTGCATATATATAATATCTCTGTCAAATTGTATTAAAGGTATCATTCGTCACATAACTGCATGCGGTACAAGGGACCATGCATCACAGATCTGGATGCACAAAACACATGTTCGGTGTATCACGCTTTGTTCACGCAGAGAAAAAACGATATGCACCAAAAAGGTGTTTCTTTGATTTACAAAGTATGTATAAAAAAGAAACACACACAAATGTCGCTTTATACAGGAGCATCGACCCTCAGGGTAAACACTCGATACACGTATCAGTGCTAAGCCGCACCTTCAACATTTCTTTTTAGTTACCTTAATCTGTTCTAATTTAATTTAATTTACTTCTTAAGACCGTAAATCATATACATGACACGACATATTTTCAGTTTGAAAGCCGTGTTTTTCCATAGAGAAAGATCGTGGGGGTCGGAAAACCAAGCCTATGTATTTTTTTCTTTGTTATTGTAACAGGTCTTTCTATCGGATATTCTTCGTTTAGTTGTACGACATTCTATCCCCGTTTCCCAAGCTACAATATCAGACACATAAAGACGTTGCCTGGATGTCAAAAGTCACAAGATCTAGAATGATCTTTCATTTACGGATCACTAACTAAGGCTCTATTCCCATAGATTTTAGATCGATCTATCCACGCGGGGAGTCTCACTGGATTACTTTCAGATAATCCGACTTAAATGTCCGTCCCGCCTACTACAAGCTGTAAGAGGGTAATTAACTTTCGTGTCCGCCCGGCTGACAGCTATTTAGCGTGAACCCCCAGGGAGTTAGGTCGATCTAAAGTAGGTCGATCTAATCTATGGAAATGGGGTGTTAAAGTACACGGTATACCCAACCCTCGAAGGCTTCATGGATCGTCCATTGCGACGTTTCTTAAAAGCTCGAAAAAGGGACGGACAGCACCAGAAGAAATCCGTTCTGTTCTTTTATTTTTAGTACTTATGAAAAACACACCGAAGCAGTAGCCGAGATCAATTGCGTTCTCACAACTAAAAATATTATGGATCCTAAAGGGTTTCTACATGAAGTCATAGGGACATTAAGAGAGTCGCCACCAGAGAAGCGACCGGAACACGCGCAGCTCACGTCTTTTTAAAATTCGGGTATCTTACTGAGGACTCGTGATCGATTTATCGCAACACTCAACTAATGACCACCGAGTCCTGTTTCAGTTTTTCCATTGATAACGCGCCGCGTCTGTTACTTTTAATATGGGCGCTTCTTGAGTGACCTTGATAGTTTCATCTGGTTGAGTAACGACGAGAACTTTCTTCCGTTGGATTTCTACCGAATTTGATACGCGATGCTTACTCAAACATGTTTTGTAACTAAACTGGATTTCTCATCTCTCTCTCTGATTTCGTTATTTGGCCAACGGCGTATTTGATGAATTGTCTATTTCTGTGCTCTATGCTAGTTCGGTTCTATTACGACAGCCAATGCCTTAAGTCCTACATAACATGTGCTGTTTCAGCTTAATTGAATTCTAATAGACTTCGCAGGATTAAAAATAATACAAAAAACTTTTTTAATAATATTTTCTTTATGAAATAGTTATGCTTCACTGGTTGAACACCGCAGTCACTGTTGATATCTTTTTTAAATATCATCTGAGGCAAGGAAGGTAACATAAATACTCCTTTATTTTCATGTATGTTCCTCTCTCGCTAGTACTTTTCAAGGTGTGCCGGGGGCGTGAGTCTCTCGGCCACCTCATCTGCATGGGGCGGTGATATATGGATCAATACCTGAAGTTCTTAAGAATTCAAGTCCTGAAGAAGACACCCATGAATAAAAGAGAGTGCTCAGTTTGAGGTACTTTGTCGCCAACATTATCAATGCCCCAATGTCATGAGGCATTAGATGTCGCTTCTTTCATAATGGACCCTATACTCCCGACTTAGGACGCTTCTGTGTTGCAGCGCACTTACGGGAAAAACGTTTAAATCTTGATGCCACCCGCTTGAATGGTTTTCAAATTAGATTCAACTTCTTTCATTAAAGAATGTCCCCACAGACCTTTGTGTCACTGCCGTAAGCTATAGCTAGGGGACATTGATGGACCCTGGGTTATAGTAATATGAGATAAAAAGCCAAGCCTACCGCGTTTGTTGAGTGGATTAGTTGGCAGACAAAAGTTGAGAAGCATTTTGGAAGGGTAACCTAGTGGTTAAAGGAAAATGTTGAAAATTGGAAATTGAGTCAGTCTGGGAAAAACAGAAGTTTTGAGAAACGAAAGTAAAGAGATCTTGAATAAAGATGAGTAGAGATGACGCAGATGACAATCGCTGATTTTGAAGAAATAAAGGTAATGCAAGTTTGAAGATAAACATGCAAAGGCATACTATGAAAAGAACGACTAAAAAACAAACAAAGAAAATACTTAATAAAACGATAAAAACATGGTTTAAAGAAGAAGTAATTCCGAATATTTTAGTTTGAGAAAACTCGTTTATAGGATTGTAGACATGGGATTTCAGATGAACCACATTGAAGGGAAAAGGAGAGCGAGTAAGGGCAGGTAAAGAAATGGGGTTATTCCTGAAAAAGAAATAGCAGGGGCTCAAGAAAGGCAAGTCTTGAAGAGTAGATCACATTAGAGGCAGTCATGGCTCGTCTGCTTGGTTATACGTGTATGGGGGGATGGGGGGTGGGGGTAGTTTTGGCCTGGGTTATTAAAAGAAAATGTATGACTATTTAATGTAAGATTATTTTGCCCACAAATGAGTTTTTAACCATTTCATCAAAATCATTTATCGGCTCTTACATGTTTATGTTGCAGTGATGAAATAGGCAACCTACTCTCAGACAGATGCAAAACAGTTATAATAAATCATGAAATAATGATGTTGAAGGAGCATAAACTGGTCGTGCTCCAGTTTTTTCCTTCACGTAGATGAAAGTAAGTGTATTCCTCTACGGAATTCACCTTATTCCCTGTTATATCTTCGCTCAGGTTGCCGCATTTCTTATAGCGATCACCATGGCATTTGCTCAAGGTCATGGCAAAGTCCCCGGAATACAGGTGCAGGCGGTGCGCATAATTTTCCCTGTAGCAGCGAGTTTAGTAACAAGTACACGCGCTTCCAGAGCGCGGTATATTAATTGCCAGGGTACATAACAATATATTTCATGCGGTTGGTAGACCTAGGATATTACTGAGATTCAAGCATGAAACGGATGAAATCATGGATCGGCGAATGGCCTAGTGACAGTGGGTATTTTCTTATTATGCAATTAAGCGTGGTAACTTGTAGTAGAAGCAAGCACGTCACGTGTTCCTGCTCAATGTGTGTAAATGTATTTTCGTATTATTTGCTAACTGTCAAGTATCGGGAGCATGTACGTGACAACCCGATAAAAAGTAATTTTTGTCACCCTTTAAATACAGAAGCTTGAAACATGAAATATCTGAATGTACCTAAATGTAGGTTAAGATTAAGACGTCTATGGACCATAAGCGTTTCCGGCGTTTCTACAGAAAATGGCATTGGTCTTGTTTTAGCAGCTTACACCTGTTCCCCAGACTATTAATTAATTGTGATATAAAATTTTTGGTATAAATCTTGTTATAATCACGACGCAAGTCAACTCAGTAGGTTATACATCATGGAGAATGACCCAGCTAAGTTTCATCACCATGTGATCCACTGTGTTCACGACTTCGAATATGAGTGAGCCAAGTGAGTGGGAGCAAGGTCTATCCGTGATGTTGTAAGTCTGTTCTTTGAGTTATATAAACAACGAAAAAACATGCATAGATCTACATGTACATGTATTAACATGGGTGTTATAAATATTGCCATTATATGTACAACAGGTATCTGTGATAGGTCAACCCCAGACACTAAAATCTGTACACTTACACGCGCACATGTATTCATACCCGCGAATTTTTTTTTTATTTAACTGCTTGATAGGGCATGTAAGCATGTATAGGCTGTAAGAATATTTAATAAAGCCAGTCCTCTCATGGTAATCATTATGATATCTCGTTTCAATATACATCGTTTTAAGACGTGTGTTTACCAAATATGCCTCTTATGTGAAATGGCATGACTGCTTTTGCATTAGACCTTGTCACGGCCAGGGGGTTGTTTGCACATAGATTACATGTAAAAAAAAGTCGGTTAAAATCACGTTATGCAGATTTGTCAATTTATAGTAACGATTAGACACGGAGACCCTGTTGTGTGGCCTGACTTCATGCCACTCTATAGATATACAATCGTTTGAGGGAGCAAAGGTTGTACGACTGTCGTGGTCGCAAAGCATGGTTTGCGTGCAACTCAGACACAGTGTGTGTTTTGAAGGCACCAGAGCATGGCGGAGTTGAAATCATTGTTAGGGAACCGGTCACCGCCAGGTGAATATACCGCTGGCTTGCTTTTAATATGCTTCTTCATATCGGCCAAGCGCTAGCAAATTATTATTGATTAAGCTATTTACGAAAATGTAAAAGTCGGTGTTGGGAGTGATTTTGGCTTTTTGGAGGAAAAGCGTTTTTTGTTTTCTGTGAGGCTTATCCTACTTTCTTTGCGTTTTTTGTTTGTTTGTTTTCGTTGAGTGACATTGCACAAAGAGGTGGGAAACGGAATGAGAAAAAGGGTGAGAATTATGAACAACGGATGACTAACCTTCTTGCGCGGTTTTATGAAAGTCTTTCTGTAGAATGTCAGCAGGGAGTGTCGAGGAAAGGAGACAAAGATTTGGAGAAATAAAAAAAGAAAGGGTGTTTTATAATTAAGCATTTTTTTGTAACAAACGGCCATTGAAATATTTTAGATTTAGCTGTCACAGATTTAGCAGCAAGACGAACACTGTTACAGGGTTTTAAACCTGCTTTACATTTTGTACGCCTTATTTGTTAGATCACCGATCAAATAGTTGATCAATTGTCTATCCAGTCGGTCAAGCGTTGCCACCCATTCTCTAATAATTCTACAGCGTGTGTACATATACAACAGGTGTTTGTATTTATTTTTTAAGATCATGCGGTAAAACATGCGGCCACTGTCATTCGCGTAACATTGGCGATCACGATAACAGGTGTGCATTGAAACATGTTGCACTTTAATTATCTTTAAAGTGAGAAATGCAGGGTTGCTGGTACATTGCGATGAATTTATCAGCTGTCAAACTGCTTGCCACTTCCTCACTTCCCCCCCCCCGTACTTTTATCCAGATCACGGGAGTAAGAGAGCTAATCAAACTTTAATCTGCATCCCGAACCCACCGGGGCTGATTTTATACTTGCAAAGGGAACGTGAGTCGAATCACAGCACTCAGAAAGGCGTCCTTTCTTACCAACAGAGATATGTTTTTTTTTAAAACTCTTATCTGTGATGTGATTTAAATAGAGATAGAGACAAAACCAATATGCTAGATAACTTGCAGGGGTTTACTATGGTGAGTTTGGATCGATATTTCGAGGGTCGCGTTAGGCATATGTGTCTACCACAGTCAGTGGCTGAAGCGAAAAGGGGAACACCCCCTCCTTTTATTTACATCGCCTGTACGATTACCAGCCTGTATTTTCGTTTGAAAATAAACAAACGAACAAACAAAAAAATAAATAAATAAATAAAATAAAATAAAGAGACAGATAAAAATAGATTTATATATAGAAAAATAAATATAAAATTATATAAGAAATATTTAAATGCACACAGAAGAGATCATACCGCGTGAGGTGGTGTTAACTTTTCATCGAAACTTGTGCGAATGAATTGTCGTCTAAGAAAGCAATACTAAGGTGATAAGCAAAACATTTCGAATTTGTAGGTCTACTGCTGTGCAGTAGACTGTTATTTGACGGAACTTTAAAGACAAAACAATTAGCAGAATATCCGTAGATAAATTCTGTCAGCTATCATTCGTTGGTGCATCGCACTCGCTAGTCTGCCATTATTTCTGACTTCACTCTTTTCCAAATGCCACGAAGTTTCGTTTTTTTACGATAAGTCGCGAGACTTTGGGGTTTTCTCGGATGATTCCCTTTAAAAGTCCCAATTTTCACACTGATATATAATACTGTAAATATCGATACACCAATATGAAGGAAACGAGACTTTTTGGTCCTTTTTTCTAGTACCGACATAATTTTGTAGTTTAGGGGTAGATATCATACAAGCGTTACTTCTTTGTTGCGTCTACGTGAATGCCGTCTCATTTGCATTTGTCTATATTTATTTTGATAATATGATGGTTATAATATGATTGGTAACAAGATTGTTTGTGTGAGGTGCCAGTGAAAAACTTGTTATGACTGGATCTTTTCCATGCATTCATTGGTCGTTTGGTTCAAGTTTAACTTTTCTGCTCTACTTGTCTACAATTTACCTGAACTGTCTTGTTCTGAAATATTGATATTAGACTTCTAGATTTTCTTCCTAAGCTTTTAAAATACATGCATTTTTGTTTCAATTCTTACAGAGGTGAGTGCCAACCCATGGCTGAACCCCAAAGCTTCCAAAAAAGTTGGCTTCAACGTGGACATAGATTCCGGCCACATTAAGTTAGAAGTCAAAGATCTATTTTGTGAACTATCAGAACTGAAGCGGTTCAAGGGCGTCGAACATGAAGAATGGATGGAAACGGCAAGGTAGGCTGTCTGAAAAGTCGAGGTGGTCTCGATATCAGCCCAGGGGCCATTTTCACTGTAAGCCTTAAGTCAGTTTGTGAGCTAAAGTTTTGCCCACTACGACTTTTCGAACCGAGTCTGGTTTCATAAATAATGTAAAACACCGATTCTCACGCTTTTTTTTTGTCCTTGAACTAAGTCACTAAGCAAACTGATATCGTCTTGACAAGGTGTTTCCACCCAGTGGTGACTTCATTAGACATATCAATAACTTTATTTACTGGCTGTGTTTCGCAAGGAAAAGCCAAAGAGGGGTAAATATCATTGAATCAATTTAGATAAACCTTCAGATTAAACCTGCTTCAAAGTATAGGCTAAGTTTCTGGACAGAAATTTGAGCCCAACTTTAGGCCTAGTACCTGTGCACGAAGTTCTTTTTTTTTTTTACAGATAAATATTGGTTACTGCTAAGTTGCTCTTGAATGGCTGTGTATGTGTCAGTACGTGCAGTGATATTCCACACTATTAAAACATACGGGTTGTCTCACAATAAAGAACAAAAAAAAAAACAAAAAAATGCAATATGCACGAAGTGTTGAGTGATGAGCACGGGTAAAGGTTTTAAGGTCATGTTCTGATTATTACCCAGGCTAGTGAGAATAAGTTGGAACCCGAGTTGCACTCTAAACTCGTTGGCATTCACATAGGATGATATCACAATCAATGCGAGAGAAGTTCACGCACTGCGTCTAGGGTTATCATAGTCTGTGCACGCCTTAGTATCGCCATATTGGTATTTATTGCATCATTGTTTACTGCCAAAAAATACATGCAAGTGCTTGTGAGGAAATTTGTATCACAAAATGAAATGTACTTCTTCATAAGAAAAAACGACTAAAAGAGTGGTAGTACATCAATTTTGATAAACATTGTAACTTAAAAAAATTTCATATGATCTGTATCTAAGTTATAATATTCTTTATTGGTTTTATCACTTTTTTTACAAAGAGCTATAACTTATCTGATATATAGTACAATACTCAAAAATAATACTATTGTGATTTTAGATGGCCGATTTGGTTAACTTTACGCCAGCGTAAATGTATTTCAGATGGGTGAAATTCGAAGAAGTTTTAGAGTTAGGCGGGAAGCGTTGGTCCAAGCCCCGAGTAGCCACTTTGTCATACAAATATTTGAAGGAGCTGAAGGACATACTGCACAATGGATCCGTCATTTTGGACCTGGACGGTTCCAACATGTTGGAAATTTCCGGTAAGTTTAACTTGCGTTGGTTTCACTTTCCATTGTTTTGATAATATCATTAATATGATTTAAAAAATGTAATGGTTGTAGTGGGTCGAATATAGAAATTCTGAGTTAGATTCTATGCTGTTAAAATACTGGTCATTTTATGATTGCCAATTGCCACGTTGATCAAGTAATAATCCCCCCCCCCAAAAAAAACATTAAAAATAATACCCTGTTTTAGATGTTAACGGATATATCTGTAATTGGCTTTTCTCGTTTTTTTCGCAATTCGTGTTTTATTGTTAATTTCAATTACAAGGTCACCTCAACACTTCATTTATACAGAAACAAAAGCAACTTGCAAAAACAAAGCACTTTTCCGTTCCGTTTCTATGTAATCAAATAGCTTTCCGGATATAAATCTCTGTATGTTATTCCAGACATGCTGGCTTACAGACTATTGAAGACCCATCTTCACGGCATTGATCTGCAGCAGGTGATCGAAGTTTTCCTGCGGAAACATCATCACCAACACGAGAAGCGGTCAAAAAAGCGACCTCCTACCGTGGACGTCAATACACCAGGCGGAGAGCCAAAGTCCCCAAGTATGTCCATAACAATTTTCTCTATGTATGTCCGTAACATTTCTTTCTAAGTATGTCCGTAAGATGACGGAAGGACCCTACCCTCTACCAGGACCGCAGGTTAATTATGTGCACTTTTCTCCAGCAGAGAATCGTGCCACGGATTAGCCAGAGTCATATATAAGTAAATATCTAGTGAATATCAATCTGTGACCCCAAAAGAGGGTACAAGGGCCTTGAGTAATCTTCCTGTATGTCTGAAACAAAAAGAAGGAAAACTGTCCATTTGGAGGGGGTGGGTCTTTCTGCATTATTCCTGTAATCATGAATTACTTAAACTATACTTATTTCCTCGTCAGACAAGAAAAACTTCTAATCCACTTTGCTGTCAGTCACTTCCTGGTTATAAATTTCCATTTCTGACTAAGGCAGTTCGATTCTTTCAACGTAACATATGTAATTTCTGGGGTTTAGTGGTTAATATAGATTAATTAGAGATATTAATCAAACAGTTTTTCAAACTTCTCTAAAATGCAATCTTGAAACAAAAGGTGCATTTTCCACAACTGCTGCCAACATTCACTTCGTGGTATTCATTGTAAAATTTATGGACATATCTTCAGTTTTACCGATTGGCTTCCTCGATACTCTACATTATTATTGTGGTTGTTCACACGTTTGATGCCAAAGCAAAGCAAAACCGTAAAGTGCAATTTACTTAATACGCAATGCACTCACAGCTATTGTAAAACTGGCAGTTTGTGGTGGAACAAGGCACTTATTTCCTCACTGGGATATAACACATTTCACCTTTTCTTTGTATTAGAGTTAATCATATTACCGTATGCTTTCTTTAAGGTGTGTTTGCGCAATAATTTTGAACCGTTCCTGAACCGAACGAAACGCAAAAGGAAATTGCAAATCAGATTTACAACCTATGCCCCTGTATGACTAATAGGTTACACGATTGGGAAAAGTCACGTTTGTTGCAAATACAAAATTGAATACAATTTTGTCTAAGCGCAGCTCCGCTATCTATATTTTTTTCCTTGTATTTCACGCAATGTAGACTTTATTTCTTCGGTCTTAGTGAGTGTCTTTCCTAACTTTTTACTAACCCGACTTTTCTGTTTCAGACCGTTCACGGGCGAACAGCCTGGTGGGTAGACGAGGGTCTAAAGGTCACAATTATAGTCGTAACCTGACTGCTTCGTTAAACCACCTTACCAATTGTGAGTCTAGAGGGTCTAAAGGTCACAATTATAGTCGTAACCTGACTGCTTCCTTAAACCGCCTTATCAATTGTGAGTCTATACATGTTCAATGCATGCAGAGTGGCGTAGCGAGTCCGAGCATTTTCTTCTAAGACGTAATAGGCCTTACTTTGGGCTCTTTCCCAATGAAACTAACGTTCTACGTAGATCGATCCAAGTCCGTAGGGACTCTTGCTCAATGCAATCAGATTAAGAGAGATTTATAATTAACACGGCTCTATCTGTCGTTAAGTAGTTTACTGAACAAACGGTTTGGAAAAGTCACTGAATAAAGGATGAAACTGTTAATCTGATTGCATTTAGCGAGAGTCCCCAAGGAGTTGGATCGATCTACGTAGAGCGTTAGTTTCATTGGGAAGGTGCCCTTAGTGTCATTGTTCTTTGCGGTGGATCTTATCCCATTCACTGACTTCATCACTATCTGGTATCTTCATCACCTGACAACTATCTCAGTAGGGGTGATACATGCTGCGACAGGTGCGCATGGCAACGCAACACAGCAGCACAACTGAGCTATAAAACCTTTATTTCACTGTTTATATACATGTACATGTAGTAGTTATTTCCTTACTTCCAATATCAGCCTTAAAAAAAGCTACAACACGAATAACGCTCGTAACATTCGCTGACTGCTACGGTAATATCGTATTTTTGTATGAGAGTACTGCTGCGTGTTTTATGCCAGGTAAAAATAGTAAATTAATATAATTTGGTGTTAAGTAGATATACTGTGTAAATAATTAATAAAAAAATTGAAAAAAAACTTTCGCCAATATAGGACGTCGTAGTGCATGAAGAGGAAATGTATATTTCATGTTTCCCCTCTGATCGTCAGTGCTAAATATATACATATTTTGTTGGGAATTAATCAGTATATTTCTTTTTTGTCTTCTTTCATTCGTAACTTTCATACCATAGCTACATAAAATTTACGCTGGCTAGATTTCACCTCACTAAATCTGGTGCTACAGAGAAATGATTTTTAGGAACATTTATTTTTCAAATGATTACACATTACACTAATTCTACACTCACTCCCTAGCGCCAAGCGACAACCGCACGCGGACCTCTTCCATCTCGAAGAGTCTGAACAGCTTCCGGCTGGCCTCGGACACGGATGAGGATGGAGGGATCGAGCTGGAAACGGATGCTGATGACCTCATGGCGGACTCCGAGGGGGAGGCGGAACCGGAGTCTCCCCCTCCTCAAGAGGGGGAAGAGGAGGAGGGGGAGGGGGAAGATGGGAGTCCTGGTCTCGCGCTGAGTAACCTGTACAAGGTAATATTAACATAGGCCGGCCCCAGAAACATATTTGAGGAACATAGACGTTCCCCTTTTATTTTTTTAAAATATTATTGGATGGCTTGGCCGAGCTCAGTTGATTGCATTGACTCTTGATTAAAGAGCGGTGTATATTTTTAATCTCTGTAAAACTGTATGTATATGTGTGTGTGGTAACAGCCAATTTTATATATTTTTAGAGTGGTAAGGGACAAAATAAGTCTGAACTTAATTAATCTTCCGTAGACTTGATGGAAGTCTTTAGAATTTACAGTGTAACGTGTAGATAAAAAAAGTTCCGCAATTGTATGACGTTCTCGTAAAAATCTCATAGCACCACAAGAAAACAATCATGTCCCCTCC
Source organism: Lingula anatina (assembly GCF_001039355.2). The sequence goes on along the minus strand of NW_019776033.1, from coordinate 102,169 downwards.
TCTGTCTTCCAGCACAACAGAAACTTTCTGCGCAAGATCCCCCAAGGAGCAGAGGCATGCAACATTTTCTCCGGGGGTGTGGACTTCCTGACACACCCTGTCTGCTTCTTAGCCCGTCTGTCGAACAGCACTGTTCTGGGAGATATGACCGAGGTTTCCCTGCCGACGAGGTTTATATTCTTCCTCCTCGGCCCGAAAGGCGGAGAGAACCCCATCAACTACCATGAACTGGGTCGGGTTATGGGGACTCTGATGTGTGACGAGGTGAGGAACGCACACACACGCGCGCGCGCGCGCTCTCGTGAGCGCACGCACACGTACTACACGTGTTACTATAAATATGCACTTATAGTCTTTGCAACTTTTAATTCAATATGACAACATAAGATTTTAATATAAAACAGATAGTTTTGGGGAACAGATTAAAACAAACTAAATGAATTATAAAAAAAGTTTTACAAGAAATGTTCCTTGACAATACAGAATGTTAAAGCCTTTGAATTTTTTATCATTGCTCCTGACTGGTTATGATGCCCGTGTTGGGGTACATGCTTGTTCTTGTGTTAATCCAGGTATTCAAAGAAGTAGCCTACAAAGCCAGGTCCAAGCACGATGTTGTGCTGGCAATCGATGAATTCCTGAGCAACACGACTTTGCTGCCCCCTAGTGAGTGGGATCCTTCTATTAGGATAGAGCCCCCGCAGAGTGTGCCTTCACAGGTATGTTCTGGCCTAGTACATATTTACCCTCTGATCACAGTAGTCTGTTACAAAGATGTTGAAAAGCAGTGTGATTTTGTACAGTATTTTAGTGGGGCCTGCTATCAGAGGGTTAGCTGTAATACTCAGCCATAACTCGATAATTAGATGGATAAATAGATACATACATACATACATACATAAATAAATAATGCAAACAAATAGAAACAACGCATACACGTAGCTGCTGACTAATAACTTGATTAATTTATTGGAAACTCAGAAACAGTAATCAGGTTTAGTCCTGGGGAGCGAGACTATGTAGCAAAACCAACTAACTTATATATAATACGAATACCACAGGGCATATCATGCATGCTTTGAAGGAAGCATGCATGTATTTACGTGGAGATACACAACATGCAAATACTGTGGTAAGGCTTTTTCCATCAAATATGAATAAAGAAACAAAATTTATAATAACTCGATACTTGAAGTAAAGGTCATCAGTGTTATGTAATGTCTCATAATTTATCACATAATTAGACCTGTTGATAATAGGTGAAATCAGGGCGAACTAAGTCACCTTGTTAGTTTACTTATACAGTCATACATTGATTTTGCAAGTTCGCGCCTCTGATTAGTTTTATTATTATTACATGTATGTCAAGGGTTTCGTGAAGTGATCTCCAGCTACCAAACTTTCCAGACTGCAACTAAAATATACTTACCACCCAGCACTTGAAACAACACAAATAGTAAGCAAGCTGCTGGACACCCTTGTTAATTTATTCAAAAAATGCAAAGAATACGTGCATCATACCAAGAAATACGTTAGCTTGTTTACTTAAACATAAATGTAGTTAACCAAGATATAACATACCGAGTAGTCTGTGCCACATTTAGCCATTTACACACTGCTTGTAATATTTCTGTGCCTAGGATTATATAACAAGCGCGTCTAACCCAACAGACAAGCCAAATATAAAAACACGGCGAAGTCGCCCCTGCTGCTTCAAAACAAAGAATTTTCACTATGATAAAAAGATAATATATGTTAATAATGCATCAGGTGTATCTGGCAATCGTTGTGATAAACCCGACTTAGAAAATCAAATAAAATCTTCACGCACGTGTATTACTTAGCTAAAACAATTAATTAATGGAAATTTAATTATTGATACACATGTTCCCACGCATTCCTACGTTAACATACATGTATTCTACTGGTTGGCTCGAAGTTTTTTCTTATTTTTTGCAACAGGATGATTATACACTGTGCAGTGTTCTATCCTAAACATTGTTTTAGCCTTCTGTCCATGGGCACGTTGTTAATACTTTTTATATTCTAAAGTAAGACAAAACTTACAAATAAGCATTGTACAAGTACAGATAGATGTAATGAATATTATACATATGCAACCCCATTCCGTATATCCTTAAACAATTAAACTTAAACAATTGTCATAATTACGGTCTACATGAAAATTGTCTTAAAGATAAACATGTTGTAGTTGTAGCTGCCACTTAATGTGAATATAAATATGTTTTCAAAATATACAGGCAAGAAGGAGGAAAGTCGTTCGACGCCAGATGAAGCATTCTCATTCGCACCAGCACTTGCCAGAGGAACAGCATTCTGACTCCGAAGATGAAGCTGAGCATGCGCGAGACTCCGGAATCGGAGAAGAATCTACTTTGTCAAGAACTGGAAAGTAAGTGTTTTGACCAGAAGTAATAAAGAGACACACGATCACAACTCTTGCAAAAATGTGTCTAATTTAACTTTTACTTACGGTTCTCAATCTATTCAAGAACATTTGGTGTATTTTTTTTTACAGTTCTAATGTTGTTCTGTAATGATGATTACAGTCCTAGAACTGTTTTTGGGAAGTCCTTTAGAATGTCCTAGAACAGATTAAGAACATTTTTCGTTAAAAGAGAAAAACATTATGTACTAGGACAGATTAAGAACCACAAGTGAGCGTTAAATGAGACCATTTTTTCGCAGGGGAACCCATGAAACAGTGTTTGGGCGTCTACATTTTGTACTTATATCAGTTTTTTTCATACCTTAAATTTTGAGGAAAAAATGAACAACAGTACCATGTTTCTTTTTACAGTCTCCTTATTTCCAGAAAACAAAGAAATTTAACATTTTTATGTGTAATTTATTCCAGATTATTTGGTGGACTCGTCCAAGACGTAAAAAGAAAGATCAAGTTTTACGTGAGTGATGTGAAAGACGCTCTGCACATCCAGTGTTTGGCCACAATTTTGTTTTTATACTTTGCTTGCCTTACAGCCAATGTGACTTTCGGAGGACTACTTGGCATTTCAACTGACCTTCATATGGTAAGACCTTACTGACTTATCATCTCTGTTGTATGTCATTTTAAAAAACACCATCAAAACATTTTTGGTTGGCTTTGTATTCGTTTACAGATGATATTGAAATTGTTGTAATGACATTTTCTCCTTCTCCCTATCTCTCTTTCTCTCTGACAAACACAAACGTCTTTCTTATACATTCCTGTGCACGTGCACACACACACACGCGACAGCTCTTAGTACACGTATAAAGCTTATTCATGTAACTCCAATGCGAACACGAAACTCGGTTGGTGTTAATTTTTGCTCGTTCGTTCAGGCAAATATAGAGAACCTTGTGGCCGCTGGGTTTGTGGGGATAACCTATGCGCTATTTTCTGGCCAGCCGCTCACTATCATGGGCAGTACCGGACCGATGTTGGTCTTTGAAGGGGTTTCGTACAGGTTTTGCAAGTAAGTGAACTAGAGTCCAACATATTATGCATTGTAAGACCAGACCTCAGTTTTAATTGTGGATGTCCTAAAAGATGCCCATGCAAACATATTTGCTTAGTTATCGATTGAGTAGTAGTTTGAACCATAATTTCGACATGTTGAATTAATGATATATACAAGTAATTGAAATTTACGATATATATTTACATATTATTTACATTGAAGAATAAAAAACTCATAAATTTAGTCACTGAAAGAATTGCATAACTGTATTTACGGTTATGCTTTGTGTTGTGGTTCATTCATTCTATTACCATAAACAAATACTGGTATGTTGTAGAGAAAACGGTATTGACTACCTACCATTCCGTTTTTGGGAGGGCATGTGGACAGCGCTTATTCTACTGACCATCGTGATCTTTGACCTGAGCGCCCTGGTCAGGTACATCACCAAGTTCACCGAGGAAAGCTTTGCCATGTTGATTTCGGTGATCTTTATCGTTGAAGCTGTCGAGAAATCTATCCACATCTTGAAAAAAGCTCCCATTGAACTACACACATTCTCGGCGGATTATTCGCAAGAAAGTTGTTTCTGTGAGTACCGTCCAAATGTGACTCAAAGCAATATGACAACCATGAGCAGCATCAACGCAACTCAAGGGGAAATCATACGTTTGGATTTGGACGAGCTTTTGGGCAGGGCAAACTACACCATGTCTGATAATCTGAACGGGTTCGTTCTTGCTGTTAAACGAGGATGCGCCGACTTTGGAGGCGAGCTGATTGGCGACGGATGTCCCGACTCCCCTTACGTCCCCGATGTGTTCCTTTTCTCCATTTTGCTTTTCATTGGGACATTCACAATTGCTATGGCCTTGAAGAGCTTCAGAGGAAGCGGCTACCTGCCCTCTAGGGTAAGGGGATAATGTGTGAAGGCCAAGAATCGGCCTGACTCAACTTAAACCGGAAGTAGTCTTACTTACGTCACTCAAGATCACTGAAGATTCGCCATAATCACCGTGTTTATCTTGTTTAAGAAATAAATAAATAAATTAAACTAAAATCCATAAAAAAACAACTTAAACTTGGGCTTTCGGCATATATCATTATGTGCCTAACTTCTTTAAGGACCCAGGAAGAAGAAAGTACATAGGTGTTTTTTTTTACCAAGTTTTAGTTGATCTTTATAGGTGCGTTTTCAGTTTAATTTATAAGGGCATACGGGAACCCTGTTAGGGTGCTCATCATCTCGCTTTAGTACCTCCTTGATTACAACCAGATCGTCTGTTGGCGTAATTTAGACTGCATAATATATTTTAAAATTGCACTATTAGTCGTGTGCATTTCATTACACTGACCAAAACAATGGATTACATTCACACAGACAACTGAAGTTCCCCTCCATTACTTGTTTGTTTGGATTATTTGGATAAAATAGTTAATCAAAAATTGAAATAATGTTTGTTTGGATTATTTGGATAAAAGAGTTCATCAAAAATTGAAATAATTGAATATTTATTTCTGCTGCCTGCTTAGCACTGTCATCTTTTTTCCCATTCAGGTGCGTTCCATTGTGGGCGACTTTGCAGTTCCCATAGCTATCGCCATCATGGTCACCACAGACCGTATTGTTGACATTAAAACCCCAAAACTGTCAGTGCCGACCAAATTCCAGGTACGGCCATTTTGATGCATATTTATCAGTTAAAACTAATAGGTAATTGCGTATACTGTAGGCCTATATTTGAAATTGTAAGCATTATTTCACATTACTGCAGATTTGCGTTGCATAAACTGATGACCATGTCTTCGACACACGAATTTCAATTTTTAAAAACTTTTTTTAAAATATATTTTCACATTTGTAGCCATCGATTGATCGCAATTGGATCGTCAACCCCCTGGGGAGCAATGCATGGTGGACCATTCTAGCGGCAGCCATCCCCGCCCTCTTGGTTTCTATCCTCATTTTCATGGACCAGCAAATTACGTCCGTGATCGTGAACCGCAAAGAAAACAAACTGAAGGTAATATTACTTATTATGTGTGTGCATATTTGGAATCTGAACTTCACATCGATGATACCTTGTGCTCGCCATGTCATTTTTTCCACCCAATGGAATTTGCGAAAAAAATGAATGAATGAATGAACGAATAGAGAGAATAAAATAGTGGTGATAATAAGTAAGTAGACCACTGAAGCGGTGATCGGTGCATTTAAACATGTGCACTTTACACTATCCACTGTTAACACCCTTTTATGTTTTACCCGTCCCTCTAGTTTTCAGGGTTGAATTCAGATGAACTAAATAATTAAAATAAATAATGGGGAAAATTAAAAAGAAGTAAGGACATTAAGTTTGTGGTAGTATTTGGTCCGGGTCGCTCTTTATTTTGAATAAAACCCTGTGAATGAATCTAAAAGAACATAGCTATGAATAACAATAACAGTACGTGTGTTCCAACATAACTGCAAGCTAGATGATCAAATATTGATTTGTGGGGTTGCAAAAGCTCCTTTAATGCAGTAAGTACTCCACTGTTGATTTCAAAACTTGTCTCTACATGTGCATAGGGTATTTGCTTGTGCTTAGAATAATTGATGTCCCATAGTAACTCAATAATTGTTAACCTTTTCAAATAATTTCTTCCTGCTAAGTCTGGGATAAATGTCTTTACGGTTTGATACTTTTGTTTCTTTTTATACTTTGGACAATTTCATAGGGTGTTTATTCACGTGCTGCTGATAAGCATTGGTATTCTTGTTTGTCAATGTCTTTTCAAGATCATTCTACTCCTTGTACTTCTAGAAAGGCTGTGGCTACCACTTGGACGTAATGGTATTGACGATTCAGATCGCAGTTTGCTCTGTATTTGGGCTGCCCTGGATGGTGGCGGCGACCGTGAGGTCAATGACCCATATTAACAGCTTGAAGATGACAAGCGAGTGCAGCGCCCCTGGAGAGAAACCTGAGTTTCTAGGAGTGAGGTGTGTAGTCCCACGTGTGTCCTAGCATTTGTGTGTGTATGTGTGCGTGTGTGTGTGCGCGCGCGTGCAACTGTGTGTACTGCAGCAAGTAACATAAAGTTCACTGGATTAATATAAGCACAATCTGTTTCTTTTAATGAGTTTATTAAAAAATGAATGTACATGTGAAACGAAACTCAGCATCCTTGTTACAAAGATTTGATATTTGATTTACGCTATTCGTCACAACTCATTACTTTTATTCCAGGGAGCAACGCGTCACCGGATTCGTGATTTTCGTGTTGATGGGCTTGTCTGTGTTCATGTCGACATACCTCAACGTAAGAGCGGCGCTCGTTAGGGCCCATTCCCAATGTTACCAATGTTCTACGTAGATCGATCCAACTCCACGTGGACTCTCGCTGAATGCAATCAGATTAAGATATTATCGATAGTTTCATTGGGAATGAGCCCTTAAACTGTGATTCATAGATTGTTCATAGTATAACATATAAAGCCGTGAACACCACTTTTAAAAGAATTATTATTCCAGTGACTTGACATGAAATCAGTTAAATTTATTTTAAACCGGTTTCATGTCATGCCATGGCGGTTATAACTATAAAAATATAATGGAATTAAAATATGGTAACAATATACATGTAGAGAAAATATAATGAAATTAAAAGATAATAAATGGGCTTGAAGATGACATATAAGTGAAATGAATAATAAACAAAAGAAGTATAAAAATAGATAAATATATAAGATAAATAGAGAAACGATAATGAGCAAGACAGAAAATAAAAAAGGTTAATACATAGGCCCAACGATTTTTATTAGTGTCAGCTAAAGATAGCTTCATTCATCATATTAAAGTGTAACAAATAGTGTGATTATTCTTTATGTTTTAGTATGTCCCTATGCCAGTGTTGTATGGGGTATTTCTATACATGGGCGTGTCAGCACTATTCGACAAAGAGGTAGGTGACTAAATAAAGGCTTTTTTCACAAGCATAAAGGAGCCCTGGCCTAACTGACCCGCAGCACTTATATGGCGCACACTTGAAAGCATGCGCGTAATTCCTCCCTCCGACCAAAAAAAAAAAAAAAAAAAGATTCCCCGCCTCCCTCATGCGCCGTCCCTGTAGGGTTTCTGAGGCATGCTTTCATGTGGGTCGAGCTATATTTGAGCCTCGGCTTAGTTAGATCCGGTTCAGCTAAGTTGTGAACAGAGCCTAACTAATTCACATAGTCCCTCTGATGCTGAATTTTAGTGATCTTGAAAATATCAGAAGGAAATATTCTGTATTCGTCATGCTGTGAACATTTTAATAGTTAATTTTGTTGTTTAGTCGACTTTTGAAAACAAAATATGTGTTGCGTTGTAATAATGACCTAAAAGATGAAGTTCTGATAAATAACATTTATTTCTTCGTGTAGCAACCATAAGCGGTTGAACTGTAAAATAAAACAATTATGAAAGACTACCAAAGCATGCAAAATAAAAAGAAAAATGTATAAATTGTAGATGTTGAATTATATTTCTAGCTTGTGCAGAGAGTACTGATCGTATTCATGCCCAACAAGTACCAACCGGACTATATGTTTTTGCGGCACGTTAAGACGAGGCGTGTTCACATCTTCACCTTAATACAGATCGTCTGCTTGATTTTGTTGTGGATCGTGAAGTCGGTGAAGGCTATTTCTATCGCTTTTCCGTTGATGGTAAGGACATATATCTGAACTCAAGAATTTTACAGCCCTCTGTGTACATTAAGTGATTGAATGTTTGTGTTTTTGTTTCGTCGCTTCAAATGATAACATATCGATTGTTGAGCATTTGCCAAAATTGGATAGTATTTCTTGTGTGCTCACAACGTGTTTTTTTAAATCTTTATTTGATACATCGTGGTCTGGTGTTTAAATGCACCCCTTGTGATGTATTCAACAAAAGATTCCACCTAAGCACACACAAACACAAAAGTATCAAGGCGCAAATTCTGATATCAGCTTCTTAAGTTGTATACAAAATTTAAAAAATGTGAATAAAAGAATGTAAGGAACTTATTAGAGGATACAAATATATAGTCACCTAAAACACAAGTTTCCAGGAATGCAGAAACAAACAACAGCGCCCTGATGTGTCTGTCGTCAACCTGAGCGCAATCACGTCAAAATATCGATCTTGGCTAGGGATAATCTAAAGTAGTAAAAAAGCGGGCAATGAACCCTTACAATATATAGTATAACAATAACCTGAAATATATAAAAAAAAAAACAAAAAAAACCAAAAGCACGCTGACCCCGGAGTTTTTGTCTTCTTGCAGGTGTTACTTATGTGCGTAGTCAGGAAGTTCCTTGAGAGAATCTTTAACCAAAGAGAACTATTTTGGCTGGACGATCTGCTTCCAGGGCAGAAAGAAGCAGAAGTAAGGATTATTTTTGAATTATCTTTATAGTCACAGCGAAATCAGAAAAGTTTCGTTATTGAAAAGTGTGAAAAGAATGTTTTTAGTGTATGTAAAGACCCTTTTCACCAAAAACAAATTGTACAAATACTCGATTCAAACAACTTAACATCTTTTTAAATGCTCACTTAGTCATACTTAACCACATTTTTATGAATATAGGGCAAAAAGAACGAGGATGCAACGGATGTAGAAGGAAAGGACAAATTATTGGACCGCGGCCTTTCCTCAGATGAAGAATACGGCAATGAAATAGTCATCAAAATAAACGAGATGAATGGAAATCAGGGAAGCAAGGACACAGCTGAAAAAGAAAAAGAGAAAGAAACAGAAGCAAATACAAAAGTATAACATGGTGGAAAGACAACTAAATGTTTAATGTAGTTAAAAAAACAAAAACAGTAAATGCCGGATTCACGTGACACACCGTTTTGATTTATCACAGCAGTGGTCCAGCATTAAGATCGTGTGGAAATATTTGGTTGCCAAAATCATCACACAAGTGACAATGGACATTAGAATTATCTTTCTTTTAAAGTGAAAACTGTATGTCTCATAAGAGTAGTCTCCTAACGGTAGGCAAGACCATGTATGTACCATACTCTAAGCATCTGTGCTTATTTGTTCTACTAATCAGATGATTAGATGATATGTGGAATTAGAGTAAGTAACAGCTTATTTTTAAGCAGCTTAGAAAGCTGTTTTGCGGGCAAAAATAGCAACAGTATTCGGATAATCAGAGCTACCCATGTCATGTAATCAGATGAACAGTAATACTCAGAAGAAATCTAATAATATGATATGAGCATGGTTTTCCAAGCTAATATCATAAGACGTATACTTAGCTACTTATAGCTAGAATAGAACAGAAAATTAAATAGCAGTAGTTTTTGAATAACTTTCATGGAATTAAACAGCTTAAAGCTGGTTTGTTGCTGACTGTCTTGAATACTGCTGCAATATTCACTGTTAGCCAGAACATGCCGTCATACTTATCAATTTGTCGTGATTTTACATAGTTAAACATTTTTGTCAGTGCAGTGGTCAACTTCAAGGTTTAGCTTTTCACATACATGTAGCATATATGAAGCATCTTGATACGTGAATTGACCAGTAACCTTCAGTGATTACCGTGCCTGTTTGAAACTGGGACATGATTAAAATTATTCTTGACCCATTGTTTAAACGGCAATTGTGGACACGTTTTTTTAAGTTTTCGTTTACTTCACTTCGTTTCAAATCTCTATTTAAGGAGAAAAGTATAGTCGCGATGTACTTGTTACTGACAAAAAAGTCCGTCAGCAAATGAAAAGCTATCTCATCTCTTGTTAGCTTGATCTATATTTTGTTATTGATGTCCACATGTTTTTTGAGTTGGTTATGTGTACACTTCTAGCAGAACTTTATGTTTATAGACAGTGACGTGTTTTCTTGTACATATGTATTGCCATTCTTAAAAGAATGCTCGAAAATATATCTAATGCACCTGTTTATATATCCACTTTTCCACCCAAAGTGAACTATCTTATCGTTAACTATCTTATCGAATAACCACCAACGTACTGCTTTCATCATGCAAAGGATATACGTTAACTGTTGACGATATTCTAGATAGCATTAACACTTTCAAATTATGTTATCGAATGTTTTAACACAATATACATACGTTTATATACACATATGTACATGTAATTATGTATAAGCCACTGATGGCGCTTGATGTATTCAGAGCCGTCATTCGACCTGTTTATTTCTTTCGGCCTCGTGAATCCGGTATATGTACCTCACCCGGATTCAAGTGGCAGGTGCTTGGCTGAGTCACTTATACCCTTGTCACGTCATAACCAGAGTGGTTTCAATGACATTGGCATTCGTTGAGAGAGTGACACCAAATTAGGACAGTTACAGAGGACAGAGAGGTGAATTTGAAAAAAAAAAATAGGTTCAAAAGGAGGCACCTGATATGACTGCAGTGAGAGGTCAACGTTTTCCATAATGCAGAGGAGTACGTTAATCTAGAAATTGTGATTGCTTCTTTATAACCAATTCTTACGACTGATAGATTTGTTCTAACTGTCAACATTGTTACTTTAACAAGGATATTAAGTGTTTCATACTTACATGCATTGTTTGCTTTTTATCTGATATATGAAAAAAAAAATATATATATATATATGACTCATGCTGCCTTGAGGTTTTTCTGTCTTAGACCCCATTCCCACAGATATATAGATCGATCTATCCCTATGGGGAGCCTCACTAGATTGTTGTCAACTTAATCGGCTTAAATGTCTGTCCCGTCTACCAAAAAGCTGTAATGGGTTAATTAACTTTTGTTCTTTTCCGGCTCCTGGAAGCTGACAGTAATTAAGCGGGAAACCCCAGGGAGTTAGGTCGATCCAGATGGATCGATCTAAATCTGTGGGAATCCAGTCTTAATGATGAAACATTTTAGTAAACCCACAGATTACTGTTTTTTCGTAATTGGACTCTATTTGTGGAGTCAAAAACGTTCTCCGCGTACTTTTTTCCAACACATAATAAAGACTAGATGAAATAAGTGACGTCCATATGCTATACAAAAGTACCTCAAATTGAATTACACTATTTGCTTTCTTGGAAATGCAAACATTTGCAAACAACTTCTAAAAATGAGACAGGTTTGTAAGACGATGATAAGGCGAGGATCAAATATATTTGGTTTTATCTATTTCTAGCGCACTTCGGCTATAAAACTAGGGGTGATCGATCAATAGAATTGAATCCGTTGTGCCATTGGTAATAATTTCACACAAGTAAAATGACCTTTGTACAATGGAAATTGTCCATTGTAAGAGTGCATTCCAAGAGATTTGGATCGATCCATCCGGATCGACCTATCTCCCTGGGGGTTCACGCTAAATTGCAGTCAGCCGAGCGCGCACGACAGTTAATTACCCCCTTACAGCTTTTAGTAGGCGGGACAGACGCTTAAGCCGGCTAAGCTGACAGTAATCTAGTGAGACTCCCTACAGGGATAGATCGATCTAAAATCTGTGGGAATGGGGTCTTAGTGTCAGTTGGGGTGGGGGCGATGCTGGGGCGTTGGGACTATTGTTGCGGGCAATATTGATACAGATTGACCATAAAAGAGAATTCACATAAATTTTATTAAATCCTACAAAGGTCCATCAAATTTCAAGAAATTTGGCGGACTTAAACTTCAGTATGTGTATGCATCATTCCGCTTAGTTTAGATTTCCTTGGTCGGTTTTTTATAAAAGTTATGGTCCGCGGCATTGAAGGCACAATTGCATATGTCGTGCAATTGTCAATTATTCAAACTCATTCCTCCTTCGGGTCTTCCTTATTTTTGCTGTGGTTGCTGCCTTCAGTTCACCAATTGTTTGTGGGTAGTCCTGGTACACATTTTCCTTGAGATACCCCCACAGATGAAAATGGATGACTAAAAACGCTCGTACGATACAGATTGAAAAGTAACAAATTAGGATTCTCAGAGCCATCTGCGTCACCAAAAGATAATCAACCAATGAGGCGAGTGTTTTACTGGTTTCGGCACACTATACATATATATATCGCATGGAAGCAGGATAAGTGAGAAGTTTAAAAAAGACACGAATAGATCGCAAGCACCAGATTTAATGTCATATCTGCCTAAAATTTTAAGACACCCAGCTTCAACAAAAAAGGCTATTGCCAAATTCTTATTGATAGGAAAATGAAGGACTACCACTACTACCATTACTATTGGGATGACTGCGCGACAGCAGACAACGCGTCTGAGAAGAACTGTACGCGTCTCACGGATCCAGACTTATTTTCCAATTACTATTACTTTGATTATGAACTGAACAAGGGCCCGCCAAATGTGACGCAGTTTTTCATTCCGTTTGTTTTTACGGTGGCGTTTCTTATCGGAATCGTGGGAAACGTGCTCATCGTGATCGCAGTTATCAGAAATAAAAACATGCGGACTTTGACCAACTTTTATTTTCTCAATCTGGCCCTGGCGGATTTGGTGTTTTTGGTGTTTTGTGTGCCGTATACTACCACCGTGTATGTCTTGGAGTCTTGGCCATTTGGGCAGTGGATGTGTAAGTATTATTTTTACAATAATATTTCAATTGATTACATTTACAGTGAGTTTTATTTTTGATCAATGAATTTTGAAGCGATGTTCACATGGAAGTTAAAAAAATCTATATTGTGGAATTTTTTATGTACTACAAGCCATGTAATGAAGTAGTAAATAATCAGTAATAATAGATAATAATTAGGGATTTTTATTGAATTATTGTAAAAGATTTATAGGTAATTAAAGGCAAAGGTTCGTAACGTTTTTCATTCATCCGATATTTACACATATCGCTCGGGTGACAGTGTATTATTGGCAAGGCAACAGGTGATAACGAAGTATAAAGTCTCAAATAAGGTAGTGATTTATGTTTAAACATTAAAAGATTGATTTATAATTTTTTCAATACGGAATGATAGAAACTGATAGTCTTTTTATTAAAATCAAAGCAAGTTTAAAGATATAAAACGTAGGCAATTATTCGGTTACAGTCAACGCTAATTAAGATTCAAGGGACGTAGGTTAGATAGAAGTCATGGATCAGAGTAATGCTGATCTTTGATTTTAAAATAAATTAGGCATCTCTTTACAGATAAGCTGACCATTTACATGTACCTTATGAGCATCTTTCTTTACAGATAAGCTGACCAATTACTTTATGAGCGTTTTTCTTTATAGATAAGTTGACTATTTACCTTATGATAATCTTTCTTTACAGGTAAGTTGACCAATTACCTTATGATTGTGACAATGGCAACTTCCATAGCGACGTTGACAGCGATGACAATCGACAAACACTACACCATATTGTACCCTAGTAGTTACATCCGTNAAAAATTGTTTGTTTATTTTGTAAACATCCCCATTGTCCGGTATAGGTTTTCCATTGTTCAAATGATGTAACATAACAAAAGAAAAAAATGGAATTCTTTTCTCCCGTATAGTACGGATGTAACTACTTACCCTATCAGAGCAAAAATATTCCGGTAACTGTTCTCTTTAGTTTTATATATATGTGTGTGTGTGTGTGTGTGTGTGTGTGTGTGTTTACTGCAATTGCTTTTTACTTGTGTTCAAAAGTATAAAGTTAGGTTGATAACTCACACACAACTCGCAAGAACAGAGGAACGATATAATAATGATCTAAGTATTTTTTTCAAATCATTACAACATAAAGGCTGAAGTTGTAAATTGCGAGTTCAAATGGAATTTTAGAGATTAACATAAAGATCAAATTAAGTTCAAATAAACACAGAATTATTAAAGTTAGATATCAAATTGGATAAAAGCGTTACAGAACCTTACAATCGCGATTTTAGGCACACAGCATCTGTTTTTTTTTTTTTTTTTTTTTTTTTTTTGGGGGGGGATTATGATACCTTTATTAGATTAGTATGAAGAAGACATTTTCCCCTTTTTTTAAATTCATTTTTTTTCTGATTTGTCAAGACCCGGTCCATTCCAGATACTTCGCTGTATAACGATGAATTGCAAAGTGTTTTTTTTTTTGCGCAGACACCTGATCCATAAAATAAGCTGCAGAGCCCTTTAATCTCTCCACGTGGTGTTTGAATACCACACTGACTCGTCACATGCGGTTCGCCAGAGGTAGATATCCGCTCAAAAGCTTAGCCGTTCCTTTTCTTGCCGCGATTTGTAATAATATTTTTAATGAAAATGATGGAATGTTATTTAATGCGTTTGTTTGACCTATCCACTACGGCTCTTTGCATTAACCTGTGGTCACTCCCCTCTGTTATTGTTTCAGTCCTTCTCTCGAACATAAATTTACTAGATATAAAGTTGATTTTTTGTCTCTTTTGATATATGTCTCTTATCCAAGTAGAATACTCACATTTGTCTGCATTTTGACTAAATAAAGAAACCTGCTCCATTTGGAACTTGTCACGCATTAAGCACGACTTTTGTTTTTTTCTTGACAATAAAATAAAAAAGTTTAAATCCGTTCACGAAACCCTGCCAATTTTGCGAGACTTCTAAGAAATATGCTTTATTTGATGACCTAAGCGACCTCTGTCTGCAGACGCTGCACCTGCATACCTTTTACCAGGACCGCAGATTAATTAGCTGCATTTTTTTCTTCTTCAGCGCAAATCGTGTCATGAAGAAGCCAAAGACATATTTGTGCATGTCTAGTAAATAATCAATCTGTGACCCTGGTGGAGTGAAGCACCTTATCACCAAAAATGAACAATAAAACAGTAACGAGATTGGGCGTGCGTCACTTGCGGCATAGATTAGCGGTGTTAGAGACTGATGTCCTCCCTCCATAAGACCCATAGAGGTTACATAATGTACATCTATAGTTAGTGTGGAGTGAATATGTTAAAATTAGAGGTTTACTTGTGAAAAGCAATGGGAACCGGACCCTGTATCACAAGGGGCTCTCTTGTACGTGACACTGTAATCGGTGGCAGACAACGACATGCGCATCCCATCAGGCACTGTAAGGCCGCCTTCACAACAGCGGACTAACTGGTCCGCGAATTAAAAATGGCCAACTGACTTGAATAATTGTTGCGTAATCCCTGCTGGCAATGTATTTATCTTTTATTAGGGGCTAACTGGTCCGCGGATTAAAAATGGCCAACTCATTTGAATACTTGTTGCGTAATCCCTGCGGGGCTTGTACGGCAAGCGTTTAAGTTGATCGCCATATTTAATCCGAGGACTAGTTAGTCCGCTGTTCTTAATGCGGCCTAACGGTACTTTAACTGGTAATTTCACCATTGTAAATGTCACAAAATTTATTTGAGCAGTTTTGTTTGGTACTTGCAAAAAATATCCTTTACGTGATAATTGAATGAGGAAATCTGCCGTGAACTATCGGCGGAATTTCACTTTAATCGTGCTAGGTGCTTGTCACCTCGTGACAAAGGTGACAACTCAGAATCAGTTCACCTGAAGAAGCCCTTGTAATAAGGTCGAAACTTCTTGATCTGTGTCCCAACTTAAGATCCAGTAAAAGATTCAATTTCTTCATTAACTTTCAATAATATAACTGAGTCAAAACATTGGCTTTTTTATCGGTTAAATGTGCAGTACTAGTGCCAAATGTACTGACAGAGTCATACGATATTCTGACTTTCCTGGAGTATTACCTGAGTTTACACTCTTGCATTTATAAGACGAAACCGTAAAACTGATGAAAAGAAACACGAAAGCATTTGAGGATTTAGCTGTCAGGCGATATCTCCAGGGGTCTGCTCTTGTTTAGGCCATCAATTCCAGGAAAATGTCAGCCCCAGATATTGTCATAATTGAAAGACATTTCAGACTAATTATTCAACGTAAAATAAGTGAAAAAGTGTTAGTGGTAAAAAATGGTTATTTTAAGGTACTGTGCTGAGTTCTAAGAAATACGGCTGGATATATTTTGCTCAAGGGCTCTTATCCGACTTGGGGAAAATCTAGATTCGGTTAACGATTCCCAACCTGTTTTTTTTCTAGGAGAAAAAAGTAACACAACACCACGACTTGGTTTAAAAAAAACCAAAACTCGGTTTATTACCAGGTCGTTGTCTGGTTTTATGCAAGATATCTGCGTGACAGACCGCGAGATCGTAAATTTCGTTTAGGTTAGATAAGAGCAATGAAGGATAAGAGATTTCTGAGTGATACTATAAAGAGTCGCATGCACATACCCGCGACTCCATTAAAGTTAATTTACGTTATAAGCTTGGGGATTATTTCTGTGATAAGTACAAGGCAGAGCGGAGCTCGACTTGAACACAACGCGTCATAGTTCATATTCAGGCCTCATAAATGGATTAGGCGTTTACTAACACTACCTGCAGATCTTTTAGCAACGCCCATATTAACCACAAAACCCACGAATAAACCAGCACACCGTAAAATTATTTGGCACCAATAAAGCGACACCTAGCACTAATATGCATCCGCTCTGGTAGTGCTGGTTATTTTGTGGGTTATGTGGTTAATATGGGTGTTAGTGGTGAAAGATCTGTGGCCCCAGTCAGAATAGGGGACTATCTAGCCCGAGGGTAAAATATGGCGACCCACTACAAAGCTTGCCGTCTAATCCGCTAATAAACATTGAATAGATATCCCGTGGGGAAGTATTCAAGTGGGTCGGCCATATTTGACCCTCGGACTAGTTAGTTCCTTACTCTGAATGGGGCCTTAGTAAACATCTTAAAAGGTCTGTTATTGGCCTTTCTTTCTGTCTCAATCTACGACAAAACAATCTTGTAAGGCATAGCTACCGTAACGCACGTATGGGGCGGGTCTACTCTTTTTCTTCTGGGTTTACAAATTTTTCTCTCTTTTTTTCAGAACTGCGGATCTCACTTTGATAGTTATAATATTGATCTGGGCCGGTAGTTTGCTCCTGCTTCTTCCAGCTCTCTTTGCCACCACTACAGTAACCTTTTGGAAAGAAGGCAAAGAATCAGAAGCGTGTACGGAGGTTTGGGAAGTTGAGCGTCACAGACAGGCATACACACTTTCGATCTTTTGCGTTACATTTGTCTTGCCACTTACAACAGTCACCATTTTCTACGGGAAGATGTGGAGAGCACTTTGGCCCTCCCGTATTGGCCACCAATCTGAGGTGACCGAAGGTCAAGTTCAAGGTCAGGGAGGTCATGACGGGGCCCTGCGAGCACGACGTCAAAGTGCGAAGGCTGTGCTGGTGATTCTCATTATTTTCTTTGTGGCTTGGTTTCCGATACACTGTATTCAAATAGGTACCGATTTCGGAGTCAATACAGACGATGTCACGGTCGCTCAACTGAAAAATATTTTCACCATCTTGGGTCACTGTTTGACCTGCATTTCCAGCTCCATCAAACCTTTCGTGCTGACGAGATTTTGTAAAAACTTTAAGAAGGCCATAAAGAAGACTGTTTGTTGCAACAACAATCCCACCAGTGTTTGGAATGGTGACAGTCCCGTGGACGAATCCGAGTATGAAGGAAATAATAGCGGACCCACACTCTCGTTTCCTGAAACCGCCGTAGTCCACATAAGAAGCATTGCAGAGGATGTCGGGAGCGATAACCCTGATCCGCATGAGGTATAAATCATTGCCTGATTCATCTTTTCCAAAGTAAGGCATCTCAAACATCGAGCCAAGGGCCTTTTCCCAAAGGGAATTAAGAGAAGCCACACTATTGCACTAATGACTGAAATGGAATTTCAAAAATAAAACTTTTAATACGCAGTAGCAGGGATCAGAAATTGATCCAGGATTTTCTTTTCTTTTCTTTTTCGTTTTGGGCATCGCTTTACTTGGAGGGCCAATCACAATTACTGATGAGGACATTATCAATCAGGGGCGAATTGATTATCTTTGTCAGAACAATACATTTTTTTTACTCCAAAATGGTATGAATCTATTCGGTAGCCGGGTAGAAATCTTTCCGACCTCCAGCAGCCGCGCCATACCTGTAGATCAGTATAGTTCCTTGATTGTGTCTTTACAAAAAATTGATTTGCATGCTTACCTTAGTGCAGTATGGTACAAATGACATCCGTTTTTCCACATTTGGAAAAGTAAACTTTTCATGAGTGAATAGGAGAGCATTCACATCGAGAAGAGCCGAAGTCTAGCAAGGCCGAGACCTAAATATGTCGGACCTACATGAAAGGAAGACCGCGTAATCCTTTAATAGTCTCTCAATGAATGTCATTGGGAGACCATTAAAGGATTACGCGGTTTTCCTTTCATGTAGGTCCGCCATATTTAGGTCTTGGCCTTGCTAGACTTCGGCTCTTTTCGATGTGAATGCTCTCTGGGACCATGTACATGTACATAGTGATCATTATTAAGACAAGCAGAAACTTTGTTGTGCAGTGTAGTCAGAGTAATTGTGCATGTACGTGGACGTGTAAAATCGAAACTTAGCTGTGGAAGACGCGATTTAATAAATTTTGTGATAAGTTTTTAAGACAGTGACTGAACATTTGTATTAATTATACTGATATTGATATTAATGGTATATTTAATTGCAGACTCTTCGCCCATAACGAGAGTAATGTATATTACAGAGCAAACATAGCAAGTCTCTATTTAAACCTATGATGCATGTAGATATTCTGCAAATGAAATTTACTAAAATTGGACAGAAGTGAGATATTATAATGCTGGTATACATAGACAAAGTACAAAAGTATAAGAACGCACGTTATATATGTAGCTTATTGAGTGAATTTGTTAAAAAAAATACCATTAATGTTACGATGAACGTGTATGATATTCAGAAATGAAAACGGTTTAAACATCCGATGGACGTGTTTGCAGAAATGACATTTTAAGAGATGTAACGATTATTATTTAAGATAAAGCACTAAACATAACTATATATTGACGGTATTGGTGTAATCTAAATACTATGAAGTGATATGGTTTTTCTTATGTACATCATCTCACGCCAAATCAAATAAAAGAACTATTTTAGTTTTGGTTGTTTTGGTTATTATGATTTAATAAATGGTTTTTAAGTTGTTCTTTGTTATTGATTTCTTTCTTGAATATTTTCTTTTCTTCCTTATTTTTTCCCCTTTTTCGTTTATTTTCTGCCCTTTCTCTGCATGCGGACAAAAGACCCCCTCGGTTCTGACCCTTTTTGTTTTTTATATACACATTGTTCAGTTCACATATTTGTGAGAAAATAAAAGTAATCTGGCAAAAGGGGCCATCCGGACCCCGTGGGTGGGGGGGGGGGGCGCTTTCCTGCGGACGAAAAGGGACCCCCCTCCCAGGCGGGACCTTTTTTTTTAAATTTAATATGAGCGAGTAAGAATAATTTGGCAATTTAGACCCTCGGGCCCCGCAGAGGGTGGGGGAGTGTGTGTGTGTGTGTGTGTGTGGGGGGGGGGGTTTGAGGAAAAGGGTCCCCCGACGAGACCTCTTCCTTTTGTCTTTATATTCTTTTGTCATTTGCCCCGTGATGAGCAGAACCCGAGCATATGATACTCCACCATATAGCATTGGCAGATCCACGTCACAAGTACACTGTATTGTGGCATTGATCTAAACCTAAACACGATCGAAGGAAAAAGCGGTTCAGATATTTTATTATCATATTTGAGTAAAAAACAAGAAAGAGCATCCAAATTATTTATCATTGATTCACAGCGACAGAAAATACTTTTAGGTGCGGTATATAAAACAAACTCAAAGAGCATTTCTGTGGAGCTTTCTTTTAAACCTGAGGCGAACGTGACTTATAACTTACACGACTCAACTTTTTTGTTGATATTGATGTTTCACCAATCAATATATAGTTAATGTACAGTTAATTTTAAGTTTTACAATTTGACAACCACAATCATTGTACTTCTGTTATTGTTAATGTCCAGTAACATCTCTTAAAATCGATTAGCACCAGGTCACTTTCAGGGCAGCGTTGAAAATCCAATACACTGTGCTAACAGATTACTTAGTAACCTTACTTAAATGTGTCATTAATCTTGCCTCGCTGAACTTTAAGTTTTGTATCACGTTTCTCAATGGAAGAAAACACAGTTTCAGAGTGCGGTTTCCTGTGAGAATCGCGTTACCTGCCAACCGCCAACGCCATGTCCGAAAAGGTGGACGTTTCCAATGACACATAAAGGCAATGAGACTTAAAGTATGATAGGTTTAAAGAGGTGGTATGAAAGGCGGATTTTATTACTCACCTGGGTAAACCATATAATGGCAGGACTGTGTGTTTATTCTGTGCAACAAAATTGGGTTTAATATTCAAATATAGTATGATTCTTTATTCATTTGTTGTAAGGCTTAAAGAGCATGGCACCACTTTCTCGGAAAATGTCCGTTTGCATTGCTGTGAAAATGTTCTGTAAATCATTTCTGATCCACATTATTTTTATGAACAATATCGTATTAAGGGAGTGCAGAATGTTGCGTTATTCTTTAAATAATAAATGTGTAAACTGAGCTGCGTATTAAGGGTAATGTATTTTTTAATCAAGAAAATAATGGATAAAGCCATTAGATTAGGTAAATAGATGCTACGTAACGCACTGCATTCGGCGGATGGAATTCTAAAAATCGAAAGAAATAAAAAAATTAGGGAGGGATTGGGATGTCTCCTACAAAAGTACAGAAGCGTATGTTTATGCTACTGGAAAAACACACCTATATATTTTCCATATTGAATTACTTGTTGCAAGCACCTTTTGCACACATTTGAACGTTCCACATCGAGGTGAAGTCATTAGTAATTATGGCGCGCTTGCCTATCGGTAGGCAATTAATTAAGTGGGCGTAAGAATCTGAAATAGAAACCTTTTGCAAAAGAAAAAAAACATTGATAACCTTATGGTTAAAGCGAGCATTAGTAATAAATAGCATTTTGGTGTTGCCAGGCCTGGCCAGGCGGGGGCACGACGTGTTTAGAGAAATAGCAGCCTTATGTGGTTTTGGGACATAAATCACAAGGTGAAACTTTCTCACGTGTTCACATCATCTACGGCCATCGGGTCTGCTCATAATCCTCAATTCGCCGATGAGAGCAGTCCTTCGGGACGTGCATTCGACATGGCTGCTGTTCCTTGCAATTGAACCTGGTGGATGTCCCTTTGGCGCAACTAATAACGTCCGTCTGCAGCACCAAAGCTTCAATTCATCATACTTTTTGCAGCTGATATGTGGTGATGAGCCGCCCTTTCCATCCTTTGACATGGTTATGTACACCGCCAGTTGGGGTTTGGAATCTGATTGGGTTAATTGCCTGGGAGACGGACTTATAATTATGTACTGGACAAGTAAACTTCTCCATTTCTTCTTTGCAATTGGGTTGACCACGCAACTGGGCGTCTCGCCTTCTCGGCTGTTTGAGAACTTTGCGCTGCAGAAGGATTTGCAGCTAAAAGATCTTTTTGCTCTTACGGATCGAAGAGAACAGGATCATATTTGGTCGCCTAGTCAGAATGGACATCTTAGAGTCGTCCGCGCGGGGTTAAATTTGTTTAGAAAAGGCAAAACTGTTCCCGTAGGATTTTGGGTGTTATCAAAACTTCGGCCTTCATCTAAAGTGTTTCCCGAAACTACCCCTTGCAGTTATACAGGGCAGTGCAACGGCATCAGTGAAGGCACCTTAAGTGACCCAATCTTCCTGAAGATAAATGCCGCAAGAAATATCGATAGTCGTAACTGGAGAAAACTTCTCGTTTCATCTTCGTCCTCCTACAATGTTATTCCTAAATGGCGGAGCTATGAGGGCGTGCCCAGATCGACATACAACGAAAAAAAAGGAAAGAAGCACATGGTTTTTGATCAGGATGCTATCGCTTTGTCCAGGCGAGGATGGAACAGGCTTTGGAGCGTTACTTTTTCTTGTCTGTATTGCAGGAAGAATCCTGATTCTTGCAGTCTCGCATTGGACGAGATATGCAGCATGCAGTGAAAGTTAAGCATTCAATGGGACGAGTATTTCTGGTCAGTTGACATTCAGAAAAGTTTGAAAATGTTTTTTTTCCCTTATAGCTTTTAACCGAATTCGGAATGTGAAAAAGGGGATATCCCTTCACAAACATCAGTCTTGAAAATGCTTTAAGCAATATCGCAGCTTAACTTTTGAAAACACCCATTTTCAATAAAGCAGTGGAATATTATGATATTATTCATATTCTCATAAAAGTGATGCTCTACTCCTGTTCAAGCAAAAGCACATAGATGACATGTAAAAACTACCTTGCCTTGGAAGCAGAGCAGACTTGCTGACATCTGGTGGCAAAAGGATAAACTAAAATCATTGTGATGTGGCCAAGGACGCCTTATGTACTTGTTTAAGCAGTGTGTATATTAAAGAATGGTTTGGCTGTTTTGGTGTTAAGCTGACATTTTACTTTAACTGTTTATTCATTTCTGTATATAACAGGCGTGAACAGTTGGAGCAGGCTATGATTTAATTTTCAAAAGTCAGTCCATATGCCTTAGCTTAGTGACGTTTTCGTCAAATTTATAACACGCTTGCATGTATTACATGTGTCGTACGTATCTCCCAGTGATACCGGATCAATTTTAAGTAAAATCATGCCGGAATTTGATTTTGTTCGCCAAGGTATTGTTTAGTTTCAAACTTGGATAGCCTTCAACAGTTTCATCTGAGTATGATAAACTGCATGTACTGTATATCAACCAATGCTACGGACACTTAGAAAAACAGACAGAAAACGGTATAAGCAATCAACTAATGCATTGTTAATTCGCAACACTCTATTCTTGCATTTTATCTGTGTATTGGTGTTTATTGCCATTATGGAATACACGATATGTAAATATTTTGACAGATAAGTTCTATTATGTGACAAAATAATGACACTCAAGAATCTCATTTTTGACCGGAATGGTTCATATGTGAGACAAGCAACAATACAGTTAGGGATAGGTGTCATATGGGATATGGAACTGCCCACGCCTTTATTTGTTAATTTTACGACTATAATCCTATTTCAGTCGAACTAATCATTTGGAAATCAATGATGTTTCAGTGCATATGTGAATATTCAGAAAGTAATTGACTCAATTTATCTGTCTCTTCTGTTGATATACATGTACCTTTATAGCAATGATCGTAATTACTCTGTCTGCAGATGCACTTTATATTAATATCCTTTTATCCCTTTTTTACTGTGACTAATAAACGAAATCATACAATTGTTTTATTTCTCCAAATATAACTTTAGCCAGAAATCTACTAATATTGAATTCCTTGATGATTTGAAGCAAAAAGAATAAAAGAGGGTATGTTGTCAACAGTTGACACCCAAAACACAGTATGTGTTCAAACTGGTAATGATTCGAGAACTGGTTAATTTTAAAGTCTGTACACGTGTATTACAGCTAAAATAATTTTGTTACTGCTCTGCTTCATTGTTTATGATAGACTGTTACAGGCTACTGCAGTCTGGGTGTGTGACCACCTGCGGCGTCAATTAATGCATCCAGTCCTTCGATAGTAAATTAGGCCGAAGTGTACACATGTAAGTGCAGGGGCGGATCCAGGATTATTTGAAGGGGGGGGGGTGTCCAGAACGACGGGCCTTTCGTACGGGTTAGAACTATGATTTAGCTAGTCAAACATCTAATTTCAATAGGGGGATATTGGTGCGATAAATGTTTCAAAAACCGAGGGGGGGGGGGGAGGTTAGGACCCCCTGTCCCCCCTGTAAATCCGCCACTGACGTGCCAGAGAAATGTGATCACCAAGTAATTGAAACTTACTCGAAACACAAGAAACCTTAAGGTGATAAATGCATACAATGACCCACAAACCAAAATGAACCAATCATCGATAAATTTTGTGAATACTGCACCATAAAAATATCCCAAATGAAAATTGAAAGTTGTTAGCCATGTACATACACGTAGACTATTGTGATCGAGGAACAGGTGACCAACATTCCATGAAAGCAAGAAACAAAAGCAAGCCACGGGATGGAATAGCAGAATTAGATTAATTTGTAAAAAAAAAAGAAAGAAAAAAAACTAGCATTAATAAACTCCTACTGCAGCTTGACAAAGTAAAGTGCATTGAAAAGTTATGGAAATTTGTTTGAGACTGCCCTTCTTGAAAATAAAGGACATTGTGGTTTCGTTTGATGCATTTATCTCAAGAAAGACCGTCCTATCAAAATATAAGCATGGGGACTCTTTTTGACAACTTCAGCGGTTTTTTCTTACACCCTTAAGATTCATGTCGCTTCAAATTAGGTGAATGTCGATAAGGATGTCTTTGTTGGCATCTTTGTTATGAATGACAGTGCGTGTTAAGAGTGCGTACATAGGTACGTGCACGTGTAAATAATGACATGCGCGTGCGTGTTTATTTGTGTGTGTTTATTTGCGCGCTTTTATGGTATACAATCGTTAAACATTATCATGTGTGCCGCTAGTGACATGGTTTCCACTGTAACAAAGTTCTACCCTATTTTCCTACTCGATATCCCAACACGTCAGGTATGTTCGCAGCAACTTGTATGTATTGGTCAAAACTGAAGAAGGACAACAAAATCTAAATACATCAAAGTTGGGAATTCATTAACCACGTTCAGCACTGAATTTATAGCAAAACACTATAAAAGGCAAAACGTTCGGTTGACATACTCGAAGATAAAACGGAATCTTAAAGTGAAAAATATTTAGTAACTATAGACCTTTTACAAATATATTTATATTTTCAGAAACCAAACCGAAAAGAGTGTCACGTAGGTGTGATACGACGCAACACCACAGCTGTCCACGTGCAATGAAAAGCTTAATGATCGCAAACTGAGAACAATGTCTGCTACCATAATTACTCTGTTATAAATAGGGCATTTCACCAGTCGACCTACAATAGAAAAATCCCGTCACGTACACTAAACTCAAGGAAGAGACAAATTTAGAAAATCAGAGTAAACATTAGGGCTTCTAATAGAATGTCCCATCAACCCTTTGGTTAAATTTAGTATGTCTTTGAATTACACTACATACGTCACTTGGGGCATTGCCTTCTAAGCACTTCAGCTTGTCTACGGATTATGTAACACGACTAAAATTACTTTGGGTTTATTTTAAAAGGCACACTTAAAGTTTACATGTCGCTATTATTGGACACCTTGATCCCACGTTTTGCGTAGGCAATTATTAAATATTAGCACTCTAATCAATAATACATATATCACACTTGGGTGCAAATCCACTGTATTTTCATTGGCTACGAGGATATAACCGTCATTGTTATTTTGTTGACGAACGAAAGCGAAATGCAAAATTGATATACAGCATATCACGACCTTTTTGTGTCAATTTTTCCTACGTGAACCAATGAGAAGCGACCTCCTAAGGCGAAAAATGAGGAAATGTGTTAAATTAATTTAAACCATCAATACAACTCCATTCAGAAAAAAAATCCCAGTGGAATTTAACACTACCAGGAAATATTATTTCTATCAGACTTTGTCGATGAAAAGTATCACAAAGGTTAAAAAAGGAATGGAAGACACAAAGAGAATTTTTGATGACCGTTGGGATAACTGGTGTGGAAATGACGCCAAAAGTGACAATAAAATTAGGTGACTAGCATTATATATGGCTACACAAGCGATAAGGTGATGGTATAGAATAAACAGCTTCGAGATGTTAGTAAACCATTTGTCAAATATTCCGTCTTTTAGATAAACTCTTGTCACCATCAAAAAACTGTTTTGTTAGGGGCACTATAGGCTTCGTGTAACTGTTGCCGTTTTAGTTAAAAGTTATTCTTGTAAGTTCCGCTGCGATTGACTTAAGAGATTCAGAATGCGCGCGACTTACACTTTAAGTCAACGTTGTTTAGCCGACAACGCAGCTTGTCTTCGATTAACGTTAAACTAACACTAATGACCATATGTTATTATTCACTTATTATACGCCTTCAAGTTAGCGTAGACGTGATTACCGTTTCCTGCAATGACGGAAAAGCGACATTTAACTCCACAAAGTGAAAGTAAATGAATTAATACACTTGGCTTTTAAGGTGCAAATTAGATGACAGCACGTCGCTATCTGAAGCCTATAAAGGAACCTGGATATCGGCGCTTTTCAGTGACTGCTTTGACTAAATGATTGAAACGCCTAGATTAGTGTTTCATTAACGGCCACCGTGGGCCCGGATAATGGTTTGACTCTACAAATTGCTCCCACATAAAAACAAAACCTAGGATTGTTAAACGCGGTGTCCTTTTCTGCGACAGGAACACCGTCATTCAAAGTCTACCTGGCACGACACCTATAAAGCCACCAGTGCGACACTCGTAATAACACTTGAGAGGACCGAGACGACACATAGACTAGCGCGACATAGCCAGGTGAGCACTTTGTAATGGGTATACCATTTCAGTCAAGTTATTATTGAGCATCTAATGTCAGTTGGTCTAGGCCTACTTAAGTTTAACGATATGGTTTTTAAAATACAATCACACACGATAACAAGAAATCCTCATTTAAAGTTCTTAATATAGAATCACGTTTTTAATGTTTATTTACTCAGTAAACTGAATCATTCATAAATTGCATAGACATGATCAAAATATTTAGGCTATGATATTGGTAAATGATAAATTTTGAATTAACTTGGAAAGACAAAGAAGGCTTTAGCCAGAATGTTCGATACAAATTCACAACAAATGTCTGAATTCGTTCAATGACTTGGGACTTATCTTGCACCAGGCGTATAAAAACACATTGACTTATATGCACCAGGCAATATCTTTAATTCATTTTGGTAATGGGAAGATTTATTTATTGTAGAAAAATGTCCAATAATAAGAAAATGTACGCGATAAGGTGACGCTGCATGTCATCGACAAGCAATTTTGCTGAGAACTTTGACATAAAGGTTATTTTCTAATATTACATAAATATTTTGGCCGTAACAATCTATCCCGTTTTTACGATAGTTAACGAGAAATGCATTCGATTTGAACATTGAATTAGATTTTCCACTGAAAAAAAAAAAACCAAGGAAAATGTGAGAACATTGTTCATAATTTCCGTATCCAATGTTTACCGTAATGAAGAGATACTATATTTATTCAGTTAAATAAAATACTGTAAAATTTAAGAATGAGATGTATTAACCTTAGCCTGTGGCAAGTACGTTGTGAATAACTGCACAAAAAGTAAATGGCGATAGTATATTAAAAGAACCAAAAGATGGCAGTTTACCGTAATGCATATTATAGAGATAAAATATAAAACAGCGCAATACCTATGTGCCAAACTGAAAAGCCTGTGCCTATACGAGCATGTTAAAACATAGTGAATTTACTTGATGCTAAGTTTATATCACTGAAAAATATTTTTAGTAGTAAGTAATTAACATTGTAATTTCGCTAAACAAACAATTTCTTTGTTGAATAGGATTTTGCCATATGAAAAGTAATTTCATTCACGTCTATACTTGAACTCGCTCTTTTTAATAGACAATGAAAGCCATGCAAAGTTGTATGGAGAGAACAACTGGATTAAGTTGTATTACAGCAGAGCAGAATGTGTTCCTGGCTAACACGGTTGATTTAAGTCTTTGTTTATCGACGGCGTAATCGATTGTTACAAACACAAATGTACTGTGGTTGCATTAATGAAAAGATATTCTTCAATACCAAGAATAGCTCTGGTCATCAACGCGCCAAAAGTAATGATAACCACACATCGCCGTTGAAAAAAAGTTGTAAACTAAACACACAAAGTAGAGATTGGAAGGTTTGCCCCTTTGTTCGGTGGCATAGAATTAAGACACCGTTACAATAAAAACTGCCTACAATTGTTGAACCGTTATGATGCGTTTGTCTTCAGCATGAACGGTAAGGGCAAATGCTAGAAACGCGGAAGAGATTCTCGCACAAAGCAGTTAGATGCCTCGGTTTGCTTCGTCGCCAGATGCCCTTAACAAAGCGTCCACAATCAATTTCGATGAGTATGACTGTTTCCTCCCCCCGTGCCTAATAGTGTACAAAAGGCGAATGTTTACGCGGTGTAAAATGTTGTGTTTAATGCCAACAATGATTGGCGAGTGCATTAAAACGATTTCCCCAATAAATAGAATGGAAATTACACATTATGCGCACTGGTAATGATAACGGTTTTGATTGGATTGTCGATGAAGGGATCTGATTACTTGTCGGGACATCAAACACTTTGCTTAGCGGATGGATTGAAGGGTTGCCATATCCATCAAACCAAATAAACTGTCCTTCCTGTTGGATTGCTTCCAATTCTATTGCGACACTGACTTATTTTGCTCACACTACCACTTGCATGTATATGAGAGTTTTAGGATGTTTATGTAACTTTTTCTTGATATCACCAGACTGTAAGTAAATAGTATAAAAGCTCACTTAGCATACAGTTAGAGTGATTCTGTAAGTATTTTTTCTGGAAATGTAAATTTACGAATCCATTGTCTTTTGAGTGCATGCGAGTTGCCAAGCTAAGCGCTAAAATTCTCTCTTGTGTAAGAAGCATTCAATGAGTTGTTGCCAAATGCACTTCCGATGTCAAATGAAAAACTTAGGCAGCGTTTTTTTTACGCATTTCAGGCGCTTCAAAGATGAAGACAATACCAGTAATGAAATTATTTTGCGCATTTCTCGTGCTACTGCTGGGCGCTGCGAACTGCTTTCCACTCGACCAGCTGCTGTTTCGGTTGAACGCTAACGACGGCGACGACGCTTCAGACATGCGAGACGCAGCGCATCATGGGATTGTGTTGCTTCCCTTTGGGCCATATTATCCGAATATTGCATATGATAGTCCCGCAGAAAACGACAGAGACGATGAGATCCTAATGCAGGCTCAACAAAAGCGCCGGCGTTACTTGGGAAAGCGCAAGCGAGTTTGGGGATATCTGCAAAAGAGTGCTAACCGTTGTAATTTCCAGTGCAATGTTCTTGCTGGAGGAACAACGCCAAATACAAAGAAAACTTGTCTTTCCATGTGTTTAGCTTCGCCACCTGACAGGGATTAACTGAATTTTCATCAGAGTTTTCGCGAACTTCCCCTTTGGCACTCTAAACGCCATTGATCGCTCTTCCTGTTGCAAAATTTCCAAAGAAGCTGACACCAAAATTGACAATTTAGACCAAACTATCGTTTATAGTATTTGTTTGTAAAGCAGACAGAGAAACTGATTCCAGAGAGTTTCGTTATTGTTATATGATAATCAGAGCGGAAGGAATCAAGAGACTTCCGTAATGCGTTATTCATTGCTGTAAAAACAATTTGGGTTGGCTTATGTCCTTTATAATTATTTTTTAATCAAGAAAAAACTTCATCACTGCAGCAGCTGTCTTAAATGTACATTATCTTTACGTGTGGGAAATAAGTATGAATTTCTGTATTCGTCTAGGAAAACCCTCCTTGAGACGCGATCAGATTTGCTTTTCATCAAAGTGAAAGTTTGCTAGTTTTATGCTTGCACGCGTTCTCTAAACATTTTTCATATTGATTTTTATCATTGTATGCGTTATTCTTATAAATTCTGATAGCATGTTAAACAAATCGATCTACGCATTAAAAAAATGCAATGTTTGTATCCCTGATAAAAGGTGAGCGCTGCTAGTACCCTTGTCAATTTACAGCATAGCAATTCTGGTAATTTTTGTTCGGCATTTCATTCAAAGATTTAACAAATGAATAGAAAAGGTAGTAGTTATGGGGAGAGCGCACTACGTACTGGGATCGCACGCCCACTAACGATGATAAAAT
Organism: Lingula anatina; assembly: GCF_001039355.2. The sequence goes on along the minus strand of NW_019776033.1, from coordinate 71,964 downwards.
CCAACTCTTAATGACCAAGATTTCCCCTCTCTTATTAAGTTATCGGTGTTGCATTCTGAAGACAGTTTTGCAAACACGCCCGGCGTCGACGTATTATTTACGTCACCTTCTGGTGGAAACAAAGCTAGATTACCATATTTTAATTAGTAATATAAGAAAAGACAGTAGCATACATTATATTTTACGAATTTTCTATAAGATTGTTGTATTTAAGTATATTAAAGCAACGTTTTTATTATTTGACGTTTGGGAATATTAAGCATACTGCTTCTTCAGCTGTTTTCTATAAACTGAGTTTAAATTATTCAGTGATTGAGGAATTTCTTGTTTAAGTTTTTGGCTGCAAAGTATAAAATTATAAAATAACTTTTCCATTAAATGAGACAGAATTTAAAGGGTCGTTATTGTAAACAATGTGATTTTCGGACACATTTGATTTTCCGATTCTCTCGTGTTTCGTGCGGAGCTTACACGTTTAGTGAGACATTACTTTCATTTTCCCTAATTAAGATATTCCCTAATTAAGATATTCACAAAGAAGTTAAGCTATGCCCTTTATGTGAAAAGAAAAACTCTAATCCAGTGGAAAATAAAGATGAATCGAAATCTGTCTTTACAACCTTTATAGCTAATAAAAGCCGGTAGTTTGACCCTTCCATTTCCAGTATGTGCATGTTTCTTTCGACTAAATTATATATTATACACTAGGCATCGAAAACAATTAGTCAAGAAAGGCGGTGCCAAAAAATCCCTTCACTTATAAAATATATCTCACTAAACCTCAAGCAATTAAAATCCCCACGTTATAATTTTATGTTACAGACTTCTTATCAAAATGGTTCCAAAGGCAACCTCAATCATATGCTGCACTTTACTGCTGTTACTTGTTGATGTGAATTGTGCCTCAATCGAAGACTGGATTCGCCAAGAACTTGCCCAAGATGTAGAAAATGAAGAAAATTATCCCTCACAAATGGATGCAATTGTAGCGCCTTTCCATCCATTCTTAGACACGCATTTGCCCCAATACTCTGGGGAGAGACAGTTGGCCTATCAACAACAAGAAGAGGGCAGACGACGGCCGTTTTTTGGGAAAAGAACTTTTCATGTTTTGCTGAATCCAGCTTTTAGGCAATCGGCCCAAAGCAGGAGCAGTGCCAGTAAAAACTTATACAACAGGGGGCAATGAGAAGTTCTAATCCCAAGATAGAAATATTGAGTCCAAGAGAAGAAAACAGTTGAAACTGCATATTGACGCCTACTTTTGAAGAGAAAATGACAAATCTAGGACTTGAACTTCTATACTGGTATTTCACGGAAAAAACAAATGCACACAATGCAAACGAATGTAAAATTTAAAATATATTTGATCAATTATATTACCAAATAATTATAATCATAATAAAATGTAAAATGACTTTTATTTGTTACCTGATCTGTAACAAGAACATTTAAGGATATTGTAACCCTTTATTATCATCCAGATACCGAAAATGAGGTTTTCGTTGCATCTAATTATTCAGTAATGCATCTATCTAAGTGCTGATTCAAAACAATAAAAAACCCTCGAAAATATAAAATGTCGGCGTTTATATTTCTCGTTGCAATGTATAAGCATAGAAAACTCAAAGCTTTAATCGTCAATTTAACACCTTCCTATTTTGAGGTGAGATAGCAATCGGTAAGGGGCGTGACTTCATCCATGAACAAGATTTTATCACGAAAATTGGCAGAGCTAACCATGAGTGTATGGACTACAATCATGTGCCGTCATTTTGGTTAATGTAGTTTTTTAATGTAGTTATGGGCGCCTTATTACAGATTTTCATTTAATAAAGGCATAATTTTGCTTTATCAACGATAAAATCTGAACTAAAACTTATAGGATAAATCGCTGGCATGGTTTTGGAGTACTAAATGGTGCCATTAAATCGACGATGAAGCGGCGATCGTGGGTACTCGGGTAAAAAAGAAATTTGAGAAAACGATTTTTCAGTTTTGAGCCCAAAATCGCAATTATTACTCTCCCGTAGGACGACATTTATGTAAATGTTAATCAATTTAGTCACTGAACATTGAAGATTAATCTATAACCCAACAGAAGAATGTATATAAGGCTGTAAATAAGGAATTTTGGCCGAAGGGTGACAATATCCTTAACCTCTTTTGCTTTTGGAGGCAGCAAAAGGATAAGACGTATGTCTATGTCTTTTGCATATAGCACCAAATTCTATACAAGAAGTCGCCCATTAATGTAAGATATTTTACACAATAAACCCTATAAAACTACATGAACGTGTTGTTTAAAGTTTATGTGCCGGAATGACACGATGTATCAACAAATTAAGCAATGATACACGTTGTGCAATTGGATGCACATACTGTAATCATTGCTTATTAATGCTTAATATTGCTTAATGAACAAAGTCCCAGCTACAATTTCATTCAATGACAAAAAAATTATAAAAGATAAATAAACAAACAAACAAACAAACAAAAAAAAAAAAAAACAAACAAGTAATTGTATCTTGTGTGAAAATAGGGTATTATGGTCTCAAAATAGGTTGACCGGTTTGCAGAGCTCGGACACAGATCTGAATATTGTGTTGTCATCTATCTTCCCCTTTTTCCTGCTCGTATTATTTCTGATCCCGATTTTTTAGCATACGCCGCAGAATCTTCCCAGTTGGTGTCTTTGGAATTTCTTGAACGAATTCCACTCCACCGCGCAGCCGTTTGTATGGAGCCACTTTCGCTTAAAAAGAAGTAAATAACAATATAAATAAAAAGGCGTTATTAACAAACAAACAAAAAATCCATTCATTTCAATGCCCAAAGATAAATACACTTTTCAATTATGGCGATGTTTATATGATAAACAAATCAAATTTGCTTGCTTGAAATAAAGGACTTACGAAAATTCACAGCTCTATGATTAAATAAACAGTAAATTATGAATGGCCTACTCTCTCGACGCCCATTCTATATAGCCATATATATTTGTTTACATACATTAAAGTAAGAAATATTTCTGAAAAGTTTTTTGGCACTGATATAAATATGCATTCTTGCTAAAAAGAACATTATATTTCATAAAGTAGACATATTAATTTCCCCTTATTTCTCTATGACAGTTTTCACCAAACCTCTGTTATTACTGGCTTTAGTATTGACCATCAAACAGTTTTCAAATTACGGAAAGGAACAAATATATAATTAGGGCTCAATATACTGTCTGACAAATCTGAGCAGAGTCTTTATATTGCAGATGCAATATCAAACCATGGAGGGGAATAATGCCTCTATGCTTGTTCCAAGAAAGAGCTGAGTGAATAATTCAATTTTTCTAAGTTTGATCTTATTGCAATTACAGCTTTGTTGTACTATTAAAAAATTCCATTAAAAACTGCGTACACTTCACAAATAGGATATGCGCTTACTTTTAACGTAATCCTGAAGCTCTATTTCTAACAACTGAGCGTGCGGTTTTACCACGACGAACGCCTTGGGAAGCTCTCCCGCTTCTTCGTCGTCGACACCTATTACTGCTACGTCAAGAACCGCTGGGTTAGTCAATATCACTGCCTCCAGCTCTGCTGGCGGGACCTTGAAGAGGGGTATATAAATATATTTAAAGCCATTATAATTTTCGATGCCAAAAGTTTCCAATAGTTCAAAACCTCTTTGAATTTGACTTCGAATAATAATAATAATAATAATAATAATAATAATAATGATGATGATGATGATAAATAATATACTTTCATTTAATTTAGGGTCTAAATTCTTTCAAATGTTATGCAGATTTTCCAACTGAGAAGGTATCATCAGATGAGAAGAACAAATTGTTATAAATAAGAGAGGATTAATACACTTATCTAAATAAAAGTTTCATGAATAAACCAATAATCCTTTATTTCCATACACTGAATGTTTGTAAAAGATGTCGCTTACAAGATGATACTTTAAAGAAAACTGACAACAAAAAGTAACAATGTACTTCACGATACAGTGCAAAATTGATTTTATCAATCGATACCTGTTGGAATGCGATCAAAAACCCGTGCAAATTCAATTTGGCGTTCGCTAATGGTAAATATATATGTAAACGGACAAGTGATGATTTAATGTGCGATGCTCTCTGAACATCATCAAAAGTCCTTTTTGTCAAATTGAAATCGAAATCACGACAGAGCAGTTACGTGCAATACAGCAAAATCGGCTTGTATGCAACGTATGCATGTAGATTTCTTTTCAGTAAAATCAAACACCAGAAAAAACTTAATAAAATTAAAATAGAAAAGAAAATTTACCTGGAATCCCTTGAACTTGATCAGTTCTTTCAATCGGTCACTGATAAACACATGACCGTCGGCGTCTAGATACCCAATATCACCTACAAAAAAGAAAAATCATTGAAAGAAAACTATAGTTGTCAAATTAAAAAAAGCTCAGGTTTTCAAGACACGTTTTCAAGACACGTACAAGTGTTATTAAATTATTTACTGTATGGTATTTTACATGTTTTTCTTCTCTTAGCTATGAATTTCTAAATCACAGCAAAAGAAAAGATTTATTTTTAGCTCAAGCATACACCGTAAAGCTTTATTGATGTTACCTCTACAACAACGGTGATATTATTAGGGTTAATAATGACTGAAACTAGGGTTAAGACAAATGACGAAGATAAATACTTAACATTCAGACAAGCCAGACAAGATACGGTAATTTATTAAATTATAACAATTATTAAAACAAGCGTGGGATGAGAAGCAATATTAACCAGTATGAAACCAGCCGTCTTTTATGCACTCTGCCGTGGCCTCGGGATTGTTCGCGTAGCCCTTCATCACTTGCGGGCCCTGGACACAAAGCTCGCCTTCCTGCATTGGGCCCTGGGGAGTATTGGACTCAATGTCGACAATCTACGATGTTCAAACAGAACCAGTAAATGAACAGTTCCGTTACCGAAGAAATGAGGGTCAATGTGAAATGGGGGCTTCGAGTGACAGGAAGAGGAAGTACAATATCCGTCGTGAATGGTAAGTGACCGATGTGTAGTGGCGAGAGAGAGAGAGAGAGAGAGAGAGAGAATAAGAAATGCCTTTGCAACTTTTTTGTATAAACGTACATACATGTTTCATACTTCATACAGCATTCTAAAAAAGGCACTGAGCTCCAAATTTCAAATTTCCAAATGACCATAAACCACCTCAGCCGTGGCAACGCTATGTGTTTACCCAAAATACTTGGAAAAATGGACCTAAAGATAGAATGGAGGATAAGAAAATCCAGGGGGAATTGTAAAGGAAAAAGAAGATTTAAAACAAGTTGGGAGTTCGGATGCAGTGGGCAAGGTAACCACCCACGTTGTGAACAAACAAGTAATTAATACTTAACTAGATCTTGGACAAATTGTGTATAATTTCTCCATATCCAGATTGAAGCCAACTAATCTCATCTAATAACCCTCTGTAGAAATAATTTTATCAGAATGCTTTTAGCATATAAAATATTAATTAAATATGGTTTCAACAATTGTTTTAGTTTCTATTCATGATCATCCGGTGGATCATCGTTGTTTGCCCTGTGTGTCACAGTATTTCCATAGGGATATTGCAAGTAAAATATCAATAAATATTGTAATCTATATACTCCAATGACCTCCTTTATTTCGGCTCATCCTATACAGCGAGTTCTTTTCATGATGCATATGAAATATGCATAAAGTTCCCCAGTGTTTTTAATATCTACATAGTTGGGTGAAAGTCTTTGTTTATTCACAGTGTCAAAACATACATTTGTATCTAACATAATGCTTCAATTTAAAATTCTGTCTACTTTTAATACCAGTGCCACATCAAACAGAGTTGCATTGTGACTCAGTATACAAGCTTTGGGTTGTACATGTAATAAACCTACATGTAATGTAGTACAGCAAGAGATATTATAAGCCATTGGTCATAGTGCATGTATCAAAGTCAACTAGCAATCGAGGAAAAAAAATAAGAGGTCACTAAATAATCAATTTGTTTTACATGTAAACTGCCTAACACAGTGCGAAGATCTATTTTATCCCGTTGAGACTGAAATCAAACTGTCATACTTTGAAGTCTACAACCTACTGTGAAAAAGTGGAATCTGGTGTCAGTTCTGCTTCGTGTCCTGAGAGAGAATGAGAGAGAGAAGGGGGGGGGGAGAGAGAAAGCGGGAGAGAGATGCTTCTATTAGCACCGCATCTGTACATGTAATATTACTACCTTATGTTTGGTATTCGGCACTGGGACGCCAATAGACCCACTCTTCCAGCTTCTAGGCGGGCAGCAGTGAGTGACCGGGCTGGTCTCTGTGAGCCCATAACCTGAATTTCAAACAAACCAAAATGCTGAGAATATGTAGACTGTTAAAAATCACAGACTAGACAGCAACAGTATGCGGGCCTTATGCTTCACAGGTTCCATTTGTGCAGACACAACTTTCTTGGAAATATCCATTTACTCCCAAATCAAATATCTGGTTAATAGAAAAAGACAGTCAGTATTCATGTGCATTTAGTGAAATTATTAAAAAAACACCTCACTTTTTTAAAAAAATCTCTTGATCATTTTAACATAAAGAATAGGTTTTTTTTAGTATCAAATAGAATATAGTATTCTTACATTGTTTAATGTCACTTAAGCCAGTAACGGTGCTGAATTCTTCGCTTAGAGTATCAGAGAGAGGCGCAGCGGCGGAGAACACTTGTCGAACGGAGGAGAGGTCGAATTTGTGAATATCCGGGTATTTAGCCATGCGGAGGGCTATGGGTGGGACCACATGAAGCGATGTCGCCTAAATATGAACGACAAACTAAATGCAATCTAGGCCTATTCTATTTACGCAATTATAACCAATCACAGTGTCACCAGCTCAGCGGTAGGCTTCATGACGAAATTGTGCAAACGCTAGTGAACATTTTGTATGGTGTCAGGCAAAGCCAAATCCGCTGTGTTTGCGACCTCGTTATCGTACTGACTTAGGGCACATTCACAATGAAACTATCGTTTTACTTAGATCGATTCAACTCCGCAGGGACTCCCGCTGAATGCAAACAGATTAACAAACCTCCTGGCGTTGAGTGAAATACCGAAAAGCTGGCGAATAGGCCCTATACGAGTACTTTGGAAACAAAAGGGGGCATGTTGATCTGTTTATCTTACCGCATTCGGCGAGAATATCCGCGGAGTTGGACCGATATTCGTAGAATGACATTTTCAATGGAAATGAGCCCTTTACTTTAATCGGCTTAAAACATCGCATGTCTGATCTTTTTCAATATAAACAATAGGCCTACACACCTTTACGTCCAATCGCCATGAACAAAATAATAATAATAATAATAATAATAATAATAATAATAATAATAATCACGGATGAGCAATGGTCCAGTAATATAACAAAACCAACAATCATGACAACATCAGTGAACTCTTAACATACGCTTTACTCCAAGAAAAGTATTACAAATTGTAAAACATCACTCTCAGACTGCTACTAGTACATCCACAAAAGAAAAAAACTCAACAAGATAAATAAGACAAACACGACGTACTATTAACTACTTAAACATGACGAGGTCATAAACATCAGTATTGGCTGGCAGGAAAACAATCAATCAATTATTTCCCTATTTAATTGACAATGGTTTTATTCATCGGTTAATCAAGCGACTAGCTTTGTCACGATAATGGGTTAACTTAAGTCTGCAGCGCGGTGCTTATGGAACAAAATATGGCGCCTTGTCTCTAGGAACACTACGGGAACAGCAACATACTACAGATACTTATAGGCCTACTGGCACTCATTCTGAAGCTTTGTCCTGACTGCTCATAGACAATGGCCCTAACTTTTAATCTGCCTCAAAAAATACGGTAAAACTTATGTAAGTAAGTAACTAACTATCTAACTAACTAATAAATTAATACATTTTATATAAACAAATTAATCAGTTAATAACTAAAGAAAGAAAGAAAGAAAAACAATAAACAAACAAAAATAAGAAATAAATAAATCAGTCATACCCGATGTCTGTGAACGATGTGCAGGTAGTCATCCAGGGTAAATTTTGGCATAGTAACAATCTTGACCCCCGCTGCAAGCCCAGTGAATAGAGTGACCACTTGGCCATATATATGGAAGAACGGGAGCACTCCCACCAGGCAGTCACTGAGGGGGACATATCCCATGACACCGTGGTGCCTAAAGTTGTGAACCAATGCATGTCAGACTTTAGCTTCACCGAAATTGTGCAAATAAGATTACTCGTCGTTTGGTATTTAATGTACCTTGATTTGATGCAAGTGGGCATAGAAGGTTTTAATCTTCATCCTGTGCACAAAAACAGTTCTTTCCGATTTTTGCATATTCAAAACAATCATCTACTTTAGAGACATTTTTTAATGTTCTTATTTACAAATGCACTAATCATAATACAGTGATTTCAATTTTTAAATTGAAAGACACAAACACTTACCGTCAACACAGTTTCCCAGAGAGCATCATCAACTACAGGAGGTCTTTTATAAATTTTGCAACATTTCCACTAATTTCTACTGAGTATGAGCAGACGACCCCTAGAGTAGCAAGAAGGGACAAACGATCTCTAATGTAAGTGCGCCTTGGGACAAATAATACTATACAAATATAAAACGAGGAATAACTTACCTTAGCTGTTCAACATTGGCGACAATGTTTTTGTGAGTTAACATAACCCCCTTCGGAAGCCCCGTCGTACCGCTACTGTATGGTAAGGCTAACACGTCTTCGTCGACGTTAATATCCACGTTTTCTGGGAATGCATGGCCATCATCTTCCAGTAGATTTGTAAACGGTCTAATTCCGTCAACGTTTCCGAACACAATCACTTCCTGTGAAAAGATATCCCTCTTATTTTCTTATTTTGCAATAAAAACACGCGTCAAGTCTATTTCAATTTTTCCCTCGGGGACATCTGCAGTTATGGTACACTTAAGTGCAAGCTAAAGTTAAACCACCGGCGAAAAAAAAAAACAAAGAACTGTAAAGGGTTTTGTTTGAATGCTTATAGGTGAAAAGATAAAATACATAAAGATGCCGAGCCAACATGCCAGAAAACAAAGCAATTTTAGTGTAGAACAGTTTCATTAGCTATGTTATTGTAATAGACTTGTGAAGATTCTGTTGTCTATAGCTACTTATATTTGTCTGGTCTTACCAGCCAATATTTCTCTTCTTTGGGGATCTGGCCAAATAGCACACCAGAGGGGGAGATAAGTCACACCTATCACAACCTCATTCCCTGAGAAGTCTGACTGCAAGCAGACGAAATATTGGTTGGTAAGACCAGACAAAGATAAGTAGTAGCTATAGACAAAATAATCTTTACAAGTCTAAAGCCATTTTACCTTGACATTTGGACACTGAGATTTCGCTGCTATTGCGTTTTTTACTGAAGACGGCGCAACCACCAGAATACTGCTACTGGATCTTTTCAGTTGCGTGGATAATTCATCTGCATCAGACATGTAGTATAAAAGAAACAGTGTTTTCTAAAAACACGTCATATTCTTCATGACAGACTTTTATCCAAAGGTGACCCGAAAAATGTATTTCAGTGCTGAATTTGGTCTCTGGTTAATGCAAGATGCATCACCGCTTTTAAGTACATTGCTTTTATTTCTCATCTCGTAAGTCTCGGATCAAAATTTCACCCAGCTGTACTACAAGTCAAAAATTATTCAAGTGACATTATCTGATGATTAAAAACTTGAGATAGCACGGCCTACAATTACCAAAACTTCAAAGCATAGAGCAATGGCGGATATACATAAAGATTAAATCTGTTATATACCTATCGTATACAAAGGGTTGAGCGCAGTCACCGTCCCTCCAAGGACCCCAACTGCTATGAACACTGTGGCATAGTCTGGCACATTATGAGCGTATAGAGCTAGCACGTCCCCCTTCTTGAACCCCATCCTTGTTAAGGCGCTTGCGCAGCGGATGACACGATCCTTCAGCATGCTGTACGAGACGGTTTCTCCCGTTGCTCCGTCTACCTATAATCAGTGCAGAAACAGATAAGGCCGATAGTATTAACAGACGATTCTAACAATTTATCCTCTACGAGTCTATCTAAATCTTAGAGACCATACCATACATTAAGCAAAAAAAAAAAAAAAAAAAAAAAAAAAAAAAAAAAAAAAAAAAAAAAAAAAAAAAAAAAAAAAAAAGCCAACGCATGTATAGTGCTATTAAAGTGAAACTGTTTGTCACAATCTGTGCTTATTCAAATGTCAGTTTTTATTAACTGTAGGCCCTACCAGTACAAAGCGCAGGCATTTGAAGAACTGCTCATGAGCACGCATTACGAGTGGTACGTGGTTCAGATCAGAAGGTATGCATTACATATATTCACGACAAACAAAAGTCAAACTACCAGACGTTGCGTGTACAAGGTCGTAGGCTAAGAAAAATGTATGGGAAAGGGAGCTCTGTCGTCCTGACACTGATCGAGAAGTATACTGATGAGACTTCTAACGGACTTGTAGAAAAAAAAGCAAACGCTTTACAAAGATCCCCCCCCCCAAAGTTTCTTTTTCAAAAATCCCCAGGAGAGAGAGAGAGAGAGAGAGAAAGAGAGAAAGGGAGAGAGAGAGTGAGAGAGAGTGAGAGAGAGAGAAAGGGGGTGTCAATTGGGGGGGGGGGGGAAGAGGTGCTGCAGCGGATCTTTTCCTTCAAGACGCATCAATTACATAGCACACCTGCGACATTCCAGGCTCACTTACCAAGGCCACGTTATTACTGTACTTCTCCCAGTCCCGCATCATATGCTCGGCAAAAGATGCATCTGGTACATGTATCTCGGGATGCGGACTTTGTAATACAGCAGAACGAACTGCAGAGGTAGAAAGCAATCTGAACTTTTCGTTGCCCCCTGTGTGGTGTAAGGATAACGATGGGCCCACCGTCCAAGGATTCAGCGTACAGAATGGACTGCAGTTTGGTGTCCGCCCGCATGAAGGCGCAAGCACGCGCAAGGGCACTGTAACTGCACGAACTGCGGTCGCCATCTTCATAATCCGCATAATCAACAGGTGTGTTTATATTCGACGTCTGAATTGGGTCAAGACAAACTAGGTCATCAGCGACATCAGAAGTGGGCCTACCAATTATACAATACGAGCATCGACAATAAGCCTGGTATTCTGACTAAGTTTTCCGCATGAACCCATTTTACGTACACGTTATCTGATTATCTACTTCTATGGTCATTTGCCCATTGCACTTCCTCCCGTAAGTAAGATAGGCCTACTTATTTAAGTGTGTGACCTAAAAGGAAGAATGCATGAACTAAAGCTCATCAGATGACCAGTCAAACCACGGAGACGTCTAGAACTGCGTTAGGTGTGCTTCTAGCATTGAGTTAGGTGTGCCTCTACGTACAATACAACAATACATATCGCGCGTAAAAAAAAAAAGACTTACAGGCACTAGACCTACCCTCTACCAAGGCGAGTGATAGATTTTTTTACAGATATTCACAGATATGTCTCTAGTCATTTACAGCTGAAGGGTTTAGCTGAAAATGACCATCTATCTAGCTAGAGACATATCTGTGAATATCTGTAAAAAATCTATCACTCACCCTGGTAGAGGGTACACTAGACCTACAGGCACGTGAACTTACAAGCTGTAACCCATTGCTGTTTAAGATAGGTCAGTAGCCTTCTAATGCTTAAGATAAGATAAAGGTTTATTTAGCTAATAAATATATAAAATATGGAATATCGGGAATAAGTTGCTCTGTAAAAGCGTCGTTGTAAAGAAAATGTAAAAACTGTATATTTATATGAATAAAAAATGTTTAAGACTTTGTGGTTACAAGGGACATGGTTGATGGATAAAAGCTAATTTTTTTAAAGTTGTGAGCAGGATGGAAACTGTCACTTATGATCGACGTTATAACTTGCTACCCCCTCAAGGTAAAATTCAATGGGAGTAAGATCTTTCCCATTCAAGTCACTTGCCGTCTTCGCTAAGTGTTCATGTTTTTTTCTTTTTCTTGGACAAGTGTAAAATGGAATACCAGTGCGCTGATTTTCACACACACACACACACACACACACACACACACACACACTCTCTCTCTCTCTCTCTCTCTCTCTCGCACTCTCTCTCTCTCTTTCAAATCACAGCAATATCTAGACCTCATTCCAACTCTGCGCGGGATTCTCGCTAAAGTACAAACAGCCTTATCTCCTTGATTGTCTGACACGCCTCAGTAATTTGCATTTGAAATATCTCACATCCTTTTTATTATCTTTTTGAAGCTTTTATTACATGTAATAGAAAAGTATTTATGCATGATATACTATGCGATAATACATGCATTTTTCACGTTGATACTAGATTTATAGCCAATCGTTCCAACGTTAAAATGCATGCCTATTTAACTTCTGTAAATTATCTTCATGTCTTCGCCCCTCGACCCAAAATTAGCATTCTCAAAACGTTTCGTCTGATTAATGTAATGCGAAATATGTGGACGTCGTTTTGTTTTGTTGCATGATCGCAGTGTCTTGAACAAATGGTTGAAGGACATCGGTCTAGCTCGGGTAGTAGAGCGAGGGAAATAACTGACCACTGTCGCTGAGGGTCATCACAGCGTCCCCATTGCCAACTTGCAATTTCCTCACGTGCTGCCTGGTCTTTTTCGCACGGATCACGTGGAACCCGCAGACTTTTTTTTAAAGATCCAAACCTCTACCTATTTGTCACACACCTTCGCTTTATGTCTTTTATTTGAAGTCAGGTCGTGACTTAAGCATTACATTACCTGGGACTATCAGCCGGGGCGTGCATGTACGTAAATAATTCTACTCTACTGGGAAAGTTGAGATCGGGATTGAAGACCCACGCTTGAGTAGCACGCAACAAGCTCAAGGATCGATTGATCAAAGATGGGGATCGAGGACGACGACAAGGGGACCGACATTCCTCTCCTGGTAAGTGGGATATGCCTTTTTGAAATGCGTTTTAACCCCTTATCCCACTTCAGGGTCAAAGAAGGCACCTTGCAAGTTGTGCGTTGAAGATTGTAACCATTAGCCACTCTTTAAATTTCCGTCTTTGTAATTGTGCAATTTCGCTTATTTTACGACGATTTGACAACTCCTTTTTTCTAGATAAAGTTGTTATGTCCAGGTTGCACAATTTGCCCCCCTAACTAACATGGTGGCAAAACGTATCACAATATTGATATATATTTATCAGTTGGATAGTACAATTTAAGTGTTTTGTAACTTGCTCTAGTAACGAAGATGATGCATCGTCATAAAAAATAAGATGAATCCTTTTTTAAACATATAAAACAGATTTAAAGAGACATACATGTAGATATTCTATGATTGAGTATTTTCTGATACATTTTTTCGTCACAAGCATAATTATGAAATTATTATTATTATTATTATTAGATGTAGTATTGCTAGTGTATAGTGCTTAAATGTACATTACAAACTTACTGGTACATGTTAAGGTGATGGCCACGAAAACAGGATATCCGCAGTTTGATAGCTCGTTTTGGGTAACCTTTTGTGGTATACAAATGTGTATGCTTATTAGAAGTGCCAAAGTGCCATCACATTGGTGGTTGTCTAAGAAATAATTCTTACATTTGCACCCCACAGCTATGATGGACTTTAAATTGATATGTGGAATTTGCTGTTTGTAGCCACCTACAATGTGCACGTACTTTTATTGCTCGAACTGAAAAAAGAAGCATGAAAGTGTGGATTTACATGTATATTGCTTACTATTGAAATGTGTTTTTTTAATTTTGCGTCAATAATTCCACAAATTAATGTTGGCATAAAGAAAAAAATTAAAATATCAACTGAAACTATACGATGATTTAATTCATTAAGATTAAGTATGCTCAGTGCGTTAGAACATGGTGTAATTGATAAATCACTCTTAATGTAGACCATTTAACCTAATGTTGCCCTTTTTTACATAGAATATTAGTCCTTCAACTTTCCAAACTTGATACCATTAGATCCAGTTGCATACCAATGAAGTCTTAAATGGTCCTTTAATAAGTACATTACAGGGCGAATCCTGGATTATTTGAAGGGGGGAGGGTGGTCCGCCGATCCGAAGCTGACCCCCCCCCTCGGCGTAGGTTTCGAGGTACGGTGAAGGGCCTCAAAAATGGTATTTTAGAAGGCACCCCCCCCCCCCCAAGTCCGCCGCAGCATTAGATATTTAATTTGTTTACTTGTACAGCATTTTCTAGAGCGCACCTTGTTTCAAACATGATATCAAATTGCGTGACAACAGACAAGTTTCGGGTATTTTTCCATTGATTATTGACACCAACACTGTTATCCCACGAAGGCTGGGCATCCCATAAATAACTGGGCACATCATACAGATAATACCTATAATATAACAACAACGGTCATTATTTGTATTTTTGAGTAATGAGACCCTGTAATTTGGAGTTCCCAAAGTAACCAGCCGGGGGCAAGCTCAGTGGTTTTCATAATCGCTTACCCCAGTGCTTCTGTAGTGCAAATGTTGTTGATGAAATTTACGTTTTAAATCACGATAACAATCACGATAACAAAAGCGGGTTAAAACAGAATAATTTGCCCATCGCATTATGAAACTTCCTACACAACAAGTTCAATAACCAAAAATGTGGATGAACGCCTTTCACGACAGTCTTACGAGTTGTACATTTATTTCAGCCCAGCTTTAATTAAGCTAAAACCGAATTACTTACAATTAGAGACACTATGATTGAAATTATTCAAACCATTCATAATCCATAATGAGATACGTTTAAAAGATACTGTAGAGATTGTTTCACAACTGTACTGGTTTCACAATCCAAGTGCATATAGCAATAAAAGACGCGACAAAAGAATCGTAATATGGCCCACACCTGAAAGGTAATACAGTTTGTGCAAGTGTTTGTAAACTACTCATCCCCCCAATCCGTGCGTCTTGACAATTGAGACTAGGTCTAACACCGTATGAAGTGCAGACACCGGAACAAACCCTGCTTTTACTGTCAAAGCAGCCGGAACGGCCTACTAGTACAACTTCTCCAAACGGAACGGTGCGCTGAGAATCTATTGCTAGCCCTACGTGGCGTATATCACAAGTATGTTTTTAAACAATTTTATGAAAATGAACAATTTGGCTACAAAATGCAAATACGGTCTTATGTCATTTTTAAGGAGGGGGGAAGCAAAAAAAAAAAAATAAAATAAATAAATGTATATATATGGTAACTGGCAGATTATTTTCAAATCAGTTTTATTAATTCAGAAAACATTAAATTTATAAAGTATTTTTGTACGACAACATACAATATATATATATATATATATATATATATATATATATATATATATATATACAAGGATGGACCAAAGCTAAATGTTGGTGCACACTTAACCCTATCCTTTCCTTTGCCATCTTTCTTTTTCCATTTCTTCCTCTTAATAGCAATGATGTTCTCACCCTTCTGANAAAAAAAAAAAAAAAAAAAAAAAAAAAAAAAAAAAAAAAAAAAAAACAATTGATCAATTAGGAGGATACTATTATTACACCAGCGATGGCAATATTGATTGTCCGTAGAATATCTTCATCTATTTTTTTTAATCCAAAAAAAGGCTATCTAAAGCAAATTTGAATGAATTTTGCTACGGGCAGTTAAATTTTCATTTATCTCTTCAACTGTTTACGAGACATGTAAGAAAAAAGTTGTGCGTGCTGGTAAATGAAAAACAAGGCATCTCCCAGCAGCTAGCTTCCATATGCCGCAATACCGCAAAACAAGTCGCTTTTGTCCACTTTACCAATTCGTTAACAATAAAGGGAATACGCAAACAATTATAAGTAATATATATAAAATCTTTCAATTATCATATAATTGTACACATATCCCTAGTTTTATCTTAGTGTTATTTTCAAGCGCTCAATAATAAAGATACTCTAATTGGTTGTTATGTACTCAGCAACAGTGCACTGGTTGTTTTGCCTTGTCGACCGTTGAAATTGTAAAATAATTCAATCAAGGGCGTGGCATTCCTTGCGCGTGATCTCTTGCATCTATACTGTATATCAGCTACATGTATAAAAATATTTTATAGCAGTTTGAAAAATATTCTGAAATATTCATGTACATCTACCAGGTTACATCAGAGTGGGCTTGCTTTACTTGTATTCCAAACCTTCATGTCTTAACCCTTTACCTGCACCTCTTACACTGTTTGCAACATTTAAACAGCATCACGTCTACTAGTATGACGCAGTTTATTCACTACCTGTGCAGACACTTTCAGGCCTTCGTCAGTCAAAGCTTCAGAGGTAACTTCAGGGGGGACACCCAAAGAGTTATTGGAGGACAAATTAGACAGGTGCTTAAAAAGAACAACAATAAAAATAGTTTCGCTAGCATGGCGTCTCAGATACCACTTAGAGGTAGTTAATGATGTGCACTAATGTCCAAAGGACGTGACCAGTATACGTTATGTTATCGAAGAGGAGCAATGGGGGCCTAATAAATAAACGCTTAGTTAAAGAGAGTGATGTAGCTGAATGTTAAAAGATATTGCTATATACACGTGTGTTTGTAGCATACGTACATGCTTTGGCAAGTTGGTAGAATTAAGCTATTTGGAACTGTAAAGAAACGTACGTTGCTTACCAGGTCTCAAACTGCATGTTAGGGGGTTATCTTGGCGTTTTTCTATGGGCAAAAAAGAGAATCAAGGCAAATAAATAAATAAATAAATAAATAAATAAATAAATAAATAAATCTTGTCAAACACGCATGTGTATTGCATGGCTAGCTTGAGCACACTGTTTCTTCCGCTATCTGACAATTGATAACGAATTACGGATACAGGCAAGCACTGTCCATATTAAAGGCAATTCACTACAATTTATAACCAATTCACGTTCAGGTACGACCTAAGATCCTTTTAGACACATGATATGAGTTGCTATTGAAAACAAGAAATTATAATGAGGGTGTGTATTACCACAGAAGTAGAGACAGTCTTTCTCTACTTCTATGGTATTTCGAAAAGCACAAATCCGTTTTGTACGATGCATTCAAACTAACGTCTCATATGTGACGGGTGACAAAAATATTACAGAGCTAAGTAACTTGAGTGTCTGAAAGATTTATACTACATGTAGTAAAGTACTTCTAAGTTCGTAGACAGAAAGCACCTGGCTTGCAAAACAAGCACGCGCTCACTCACGCGCCCGCTCACCCACGCACACGCGTATTCGTGCACAGAAGAAGCCAAGCACATGAATCTTGCATTCCCACGCACGCACATGCAAAAACAACTTGGGTTTTCTTGATAACAGATCTTTATATAACTTGCAATTATATGTCATAAGAAATGAGTGTCTTAAAAGGAATTCAATATATTTCGATTAAAAGAATCTTTCCACTGTTAGAGTCTGTTTTACTGTCCTTTGAATAAGAACTACTGATAAATGACAACTCTTTGTCTAAAGGTGCATGTAGCAGAAGTAATTTTAACACCACAAATTTTAAAGTCAGAGAGCTCATGTTTCCAGCACAATTCACCCGGGTCCTATTTAGCGCGGAAGGTCATGCAGTTCCACACACTTATCAAATTGTCATTGGGGAACTGAGAAAGAGCTTTAAAGAATCCCATTGGTATTCTTTGCTATAACAGTAGTAGTCTGGGTGACACCAACGAAAGAAAGACCTGTAAATTAAATGAAATCACACTTGAAAGGCTCAGTGGTGGTTGATGATGAATATTATGAAGAGATTCGGTAACCTGAGAAGATGAAAAAACGCCATTCATCTCGACGTAAATGATGGCACTGCTAGGCCCAAAAAGAAATTATTTAATTTAGAGAAAAATGCATACCACCTTGGTAGCTTATACTGGAGTATAAAACCAAACCAAAACGTGTAGGTATGTTGATTACATGCGTTAGAGATGGATATGATTCGTTTAAAACTTCCCGCTTTAATGAACCTTGAATGAAGTGGATTAAACCCCGTTCCTTGGAAAAAAAAAGGAACTATGTTACACGCCGAAGATCACAAAAAGATATGAATGACCCAGAATGCAATATGTTCAATAGGAAACAAAACAAAACAAAACAAAGCCCACCCCCCAAAAAAAGCATAAAACATAAAAAAAGTTACCCAAATAATCACAAGTGGTTAAATTTTTTTTCACGAATGGCATAACATTCAAATAGTTCTTACTTTAGTGTTGCATAACGGCGACAACAATAACGAAAAAAATCCATGAGCGAGCACACTGTCATAACACATTATATCTATGAAATGTGTGACACATGCCCCCTCTGGCAAACCCGTTACAAGTATGTGCGTGCCATGGACTGCCACTTTTACGGCTGTCGCGTCGTGTAATAAGAAAATAAACAAAACAAAATATAAATCGGTCCGCAACTTGCTTTTTGACCTTTACGTCTGTTTCGAAATTGACGCCAATTACCATTCCTCACATATAGACAAAGAAAGTGTCTGTCTGGATATTTTCTTCTACCTAACATTTTTAATCAGCCCGAGTGCGATGCGTTTTTTATAAACAAGGTAATAGAAAATGTCAACTGGGCAGCTTAACCCAGATAAGATATATGTGCAAAGGAATGGCAGGTTGATACAAGTTTTCAATATTTATGCTGATATGTGGCTCATATCAAACCACCTTTTTACGTCAAGAGAAAACCAAAACATGTAGTGGCATTTCATTGAATCTTGGTGGATAACTTTGGAGTAATCAAAGTTCTAAGTTCTAAGTTCTTATTTCACGCAGTATTGCGTCTTTTACAAAATTTGCATTTCGGGGCAAAATTTTGTTTTGTATTTGAACTGTTTTGTGTAACTTGTAACTGCGTTATTTATATATATGCGATGTATATTCTGTACAATATATATCCGCAAGTAGCAACATGAGTATTAGATGTCAATTCTGTTTACAATAAGCGTGCACCTACCTTCCTCGCCTCTAGTAACTATATGTTTGGCCAAATTACAGTCTACACTGTACAGGTGTTAATTTCAGTGCGCGTGCGTGCTTGTAATGAGGTTCAATTGGTGGTATTATAGACAAAGCGAAAATGTCTCTTTCGATTAAGTTGACTTATGTCAACTGCACACCTTTGGTATACGTACGGTATCATTACAGGGGGCAGACCTAAAGGTATACAATTTCATGATAATTTAAGATGCCCATAATACATGTACCTCATGCTTGCCTCTCTCCCTCGAAAAGCAAATGAAAAATAAATAAAAACATGGTGAAGAATATTTGATTCTAAAACGAAAACCTAGGAGACAATAATATCTCTACTGTGTTGAAGGATGACACATTTTGAGTTGTTGAAAATAGACAAGTGAACTTCATGGTCAATAGACCATGTAATATTTGAGCGACTGATGTGACGCACGTTTAAAACACAATGTTAACCAACTCTGGGCTGTGTGTCATCTTTGTGTGTGTGTGTGTGTGTGTGTGTGCAGTTTATTTCTAATAAGCTAGCGAAACATATAGCAGGGTAGTGCACATGATGCAACAGAGTTCACTTCAAATAAGATGCGGCGTTAATAAGGATAGGCCTACTGGTATATTTCCTCCCAACTCCAAACTGCTATATTATGTAATAGTATAATACAGGGTTCGTTTTCAAAAGTGTTTTTATCACGTTATATTTGCGGTTATGTATTTACTGTTGTGTATTGATATTTCATTCCATTAATTTATTCTTTATCTAGACTGTCACAACCCCAACAGACTCTGAAGCACCTGATATTGAAGAGAAAAACACGCACACGGGTGAGTATTCAGTTTTTCTGAGGGTTAATGCATGAAAAACTTGGTGCAAAAGAAAACAGAGGGTGGGCTTCAGGCTGTGGGAAACCGAGAGCACCCAGGTCGCATGTTATTTAGGTTATAGCCATTCTGCCTTAAATTTTTCTTCACGAAATGTGAAGCACACAATAAGTGTGTCGTTGCTGGATATGCTCCAAGTGAATTCAAAGAAGAAATAAAGAAAAACCAGATTTTTATAATGCTGATATACTTAAAATAATACTTAAATTTTGCAATTCTAGATGATGATGATGTTCCACACCTAAAAAGGCAGAAGAAGAATAACCTGAAGGTTGACTTCAAGGTCGACTATGAAGGCAATATCTTCTTAGATGTGAAGGATGTGTTCTGTGAGCTGGCAGAGTTAATGTCTAAGAAAGGCGCGGAAGATAAAGAGTGGATTGAAACAGCCAGGTATTAGTATATGGCATCATCTATAACTCTTTACAGTTTCTGGTCAAGTAGGGCTTTTGATTGTGAAGGAACTTAAATGAAACCAAGACTTAACAGCAGTTTCGATTCGTTTTCCCTCCGTTTGACCTTTGACGTCATTGGTGTAAATGTATACAGAAGATCTCCCTCCTCTCTCTCTCTCTCTCTCTTTTAAAAACAATATACGGTAGGTATGAATCTTTTTTGTCATATGGATGGGCTTGATAATTTTCTATAACCACATTGTGATTTTTGGAAGATTCATTAGACATTTTATGAAAGGACTTTTACATTATATAAATGTACTACATGGTCGTCCTTGCTTTTGTTATCGTATCTCATACATGTATAACAGTTATTTCAAATTATCTAAACATGAGAAATCCCTCTCTCTGTTTCTGCACACACACACACACACACACACACACACCATTACCATATATATATGCCCTTTTTCCTCATTTCTAAACCTAGGTGGGTCAAATTTGAAGAGGATGTAGAGCTGGACGGTGGAAAGTGGTCCAAACCCCGCGTGGCCACGCTGCAGATGAACCAACTTCGCACATTCCGTGATTTGCTGGCCGAAGGAGCATATCTCCAGGATCTGGACGGCAACACATTCCCTGAGGTTGTCGGTAAGAATAAAACCAACTGTTAAGTCTAAGAACCCGTAAACAAAACGCACACACAATGTTTGAATATGAATATGGGATGATCAAATTTGCCATTCAAAGTTAGTTATTATAAATATCACCTTACTTATATGTGGCCTAGAAATTTAAAAATCGCGTATGAACACTGAAATCGGTCGAATGCGAGTGCCCTTCCCTATAATCGCTGTTGACAGTTTTTGACCTTCCTTCAAACCAACTGAATATCACTCATATGAATATCTTTATTTCTTTTAGATTCTTTGGTGGAAAGGCTATCACGGGCAGTCCCAGAAAATATTTCAGAGGAGAAGTTGAAAGACGTGCTGCTGAGAAAACATCATCACCAGCACGAAAAGAAACCGAGCTACTCGTTAGCGAACTTTAAGCGGAGTTTGTCCACCACGAAATCGGAGGAGGCGTCCGCTTCAAACGGTAAGGCAATATAAATGCAACATTGTAAATTAAGACATTTATCATCAAATACACACTATACCGGCCTCCTAAGCAATGTTCAGCTTTTTAATACATATTACCAGTTTGCGAAAGTTAGCAATTATATAAGATATCGCTATAAAATACCAAAAAATATTGATCTTTACCGAAGCCACATTATTGTGGCTTGTAACCCATATATTTTAATACTTAAAATTTTTTATATTATTGTCATCGCATGTACTTTGCATTATGCTTTTAACACGAAAACTATATTTGACCGGAATTGCACGCACGGAAATAAGAAGATTATAAATACTGGTATATGCCTAATCCGCAATATTTAATATTTAATTATACTTATATTACCGAAATCGCATGCATATATATATATATATATATATATATATATATATATATATATATATATATATCACTTTGAATCCTATAAACCATATATATGTACATGAAAACTTATTATTCATATATCTGCGTGGTGCAATCGCGCTTTTCCTTTTTTCAGTAATTGATAATTGCTTATATGTTAAATTTTGCAGGGTTGTCATTCAGTATGGATAACATTTATTTTTTTGAAAAAATATGACCATTTTCAAAACATTGAATTGTATTGATCATTCTGAGGATCTTCATCTTT
Source organism: Lingula anatina (assembly GCF_001039355.2). The sequence goes on along the minus strand of NW_019776033.1, from coordinate 49,858 downwards.
TCTTATATATTTGCATTTATGAAGCATTTGTTTTTTTTAATTAAAATGTATTTCCTTTTGAATCAGAAGCTTAAACCTATATTCCATACCAAATGCCTTCCCCCTGGAACCTGCTTTTCTTTCTTTGCTTAATATGTCGTCTGCTTTAACAGTGCTTCAGGCAACAATTTTAACTTGCCAAACGCATGCCTTTAAACTGCATTTTAACCAGGCTTTAAAAGCTTTGAGAAAAAGAATGGATTGACAACATCAACCAGTTTTACCAACGGTACGTCACCCATATTGAAAGATAATTTATCCAACCAGATGCCTCTTGAAAACGACCTTCGAAAAACAAGACCTCTCAGAAGAAACTATTCCCTAATTAACACAGGTAACATTGATGATTATGATGGTTACACAGACCGCTTAATGCTTTCTCTTTATCCCGTCAATCTGAAGAATATATGACCATGAGATAATATTTCTATTTTTCTGATGAATTTGTAGTATCATAGTGTTGCATTATAAAGGAATAGAAATGAAGTGATCGAGCTCCCCTGGTGATGCCTGCTACGTTACGAAAGCCAATAAGAATCGTAATTTCTGTCGTATCGTGTACTATGAATCTAACGTAGAAACCAGAATAATGAACAACTAAACTGATTTCTGCAAAGATCAATTGCAGTCAACTTGAAAGTACACGTAATTTGTAAATACATTGACAACGTAAATATTTACAGAAAATCATGTATCAGATTTTTAATTATCCATATTCTAGGTGATAGGAGATTATTCAGCAGAAGTGAGAGTACCAAAACTGATGGAACTGACCCCGAAGACCCCGAGAGTTTTGGGACCGATGGTGATGACGTATTTAAGGACAGTGATGAAATATACAAGGTAATCAACATTAGCCCGTGGGCAAAAAATCGAAATCATCCTCCGTTAGCGATTTACATTCACTTTGTTTTTATGATAGCTTAGGTCATAAGCTTTTGTTTTCAGCTTATGTGCGATTAAACTGGTGGTGGTGGTGTGAGTGCCAGAGCCGTTGCCATGGTAACCCATGGGTTTAAAATCGATGTGTCTGAGACCCAGAAATGTCTATTGTTTTTAAATGCATTAAGTTAATGAAATTCAAAACCATTTCAGATGTGTAGTTTTTCAAAGATGGCGGCAAATTAAAATGGCGGCCATTTTTTGCTGATTTTTGAGGAATTTTGATAATTTTTAATATGTGATATTTATGTAATTATCAAGGGATTAGAATGTGAGGGGGCTTTTGATGTGCAAGAGTAGCAAGAAATTTGTACTTTCTGCCTTATGCGTGTGCTTGAGATGCAACCTTTGTAGTAAGATGGAAAAGCCTGATATCCAAGATGGCTGCCACAAAAACATGTCTTTTACATATTGTTGTCTATAATACTACATTTATCACCCCAAAATATAGATATCTTATCATTTTGATGTACTGAATACAGATTGTTTTACACAGAGATTGAGACGTCACATTTTAGAGCTTATAATCTCAGTAACGGGCCAGATTTGCAGAAAAAGTGGTGTACTAATTTCATTCATTGTCTTTATGTGTTAATGTGTTCTTTATTGTGTTCACACTAAAAGGATACTGAACCAGTCTTCTTGTACATTCTGTAAGCTCTGTTGAAACATGGACAAAATTACGTTATAATGTCCAAGGTTGAAATTATAGAATTGACCTGCTTGTTTGATTGTTACAAATGTTAGGTGAAGGTTCTTATTGTAAAATTGCGACAAAAATATCAGAACCCTCACGTGCCAATTATTCTATTCTATTTTATCGAAATTATTTCAGCCGAACCAAAATTTCATGAGAAAGATTCCAAAGGGTGCCGAAGTGTGTAACATACTTGTGGGCAACGTGGACTTTCTGCCGAATCCTCTGTGTTGCTTCTGTCGCCTGTCCAACGCTTCCATTCTGGGTGACATGACGGAAGTACCGCTGCCCACGCGGTTCATATTCTTACTGCTGGGACCAGCGAGGGATCCGGAAAGCAGTTATCATGACCTTGGCCGAGCTATGGGAGCTCTGATGTGTGATGAAGTAGGTCGTGGTGACTTAAACGAAACAAGGACGTATATTATATGTTATATGTTTTAATTTATTTTCGATTTTGACTCACCTTTGGTTGATTTAAGTTTTGGATGTCTCGCTTAAAATTTGTAGCAATTTTTAGCAATATCTTCTGTAGAATACTTGCATTTTCAAAGTAATTTTCAGAGTCATTTTGTGTCAAGGTGTTTCAAGAATGCGCCTACAAAGCCCACAATATGCAGGAGCTGGTGGATGGAGTGGATGAGTTCATAGATTCAACTACAGTGCTGCCATCTAGCGAGTGGAACCCTGCCATACGCGTCGAGCCGCCACAAAATATCCCCTCGCAGGTAGGCCTACGCATTTGAAAAGCGCATTTTGATTCACATGCCAGAAATGATAGCACTGAAAATTGCAAAAGAAATCACTGTTTCGGTGTTTCTGTCATCTTTTTTTCAGTTCATCAAAATAAGAAAATGATAAATAAGAAGTTTTATTGAAGTTAATGCCTGTTGAAAAGAAGAGGGACGTGATAATATTGAACCATAGCATGTCCTTGAAAACATACGGGGCTAATGTACCAAGTCATCATCAGGAAATATTATTCTAATAAAATCAAATTACTCAAAACCACTCTTTTATCTTTACAGGCTAAACGCAAGAAAAAAATGAAAAAAACTATGATTGGAAGGCGCCGATCAAGTGTTGCCAGCGCCATCTATTTTAAAGCACGTCGGTTTAGTTCATTATTGGATGAAGATGATGAGGAGGAAGAAGTGCCTGGTCATGCAGACCCCACTTTGATACGGACTGGGAGGTGTGCTGTCACTGTTTAGTGTTGTAAAGCACGGTTGTTAATTTTTTTCGTTAATAAATTTTAATCAACATGGGCCCATTTTGTTATGTTAAATAATTGGCCTTGTTTTGTTTTCAAATAGACATATTTTTGTGTCAGAATATCATCTACTGGTATTTGATATAAAAATAAATAGGCCCTATGCAAAATCCTTTTTGTAAAAAATTATTTATAGATACTATGTATTGTTTGGCAGTGATTGGAATTCAAATCCACGTCAACTGAAAACGTTGTACACCAATGCAGGTCTACCTATGCGTAATTCAATATTAAACGTCGATTTGGCTCCCATATTATCTTCCATTCTAACTTATTTCTATTCCTAGGCCCTTTGGGGGTCTTGTTGACGATTTCAAGAGGAAAATACGATGGTACCTGTCGGATTTTAGAGACGCTATTCATTACAAATGCTTGGCGCCCTTCATCTTCTTGTACTTTGCTCTTCTGACTTCGAACGTCACGTTTGGTGGGTTGTTAACTGAGGGAACGCATTCGCATTTGGTAAGTTTCGGTTATGGTCCTACAGATGAAGCTAAAATGAATTTAAAAAAAAATGCTGTTTCGACTGTTTCGTCATTATGTTTCTTTCTACGTTTGACTTCTCAGTTCCAATGAACATAATGAAGATTCTGTTTTAGAGCATATCTTCAGATGAGTCAAATTTCAAGAAAAAAAAATTATGTTGTGGCTTACTGTACATTATTATCAGCATTCATGGGTATTATGAACAAAGGTCTATTAATTTCAGGGAAATATTGAAAACATCCTTGGTGCTGCCATCTGTGGAGCAACGTACGCACTATTCTCTGGCCAACCGTTAACCATCATCAGTAGTACTGGGCCCATGCTGATCTTCGAGAAAGTTTACTACAAATTTTGCAAGTAAGTTTTTACAAGTCTTACGGGTACAACGTGACACCTCGGCCCCCTTTTCCATGTGGTTGAAGTTTTATATTTAACATCAACCCAAATCCGTTCTTTGGAAAAAATAAATGGTCGGGATCACTTCACTCCAGTATTGGAAGTGGCCAAGAAAGATGTCTCATTTCCAATTTTTATGATATCTATAATATATATATGTTTATAATTTTTATAACAACACTTTCTCCATTGCGAAAATGTTGACATTGTTTGACGCACCGATAAACGGTCATTGCATTTCTGCCACAGGTTGAATTCCGGTAGTTCAAATTTTTTACAAAGATGACAAATTTGAAACCATAATTCATCTATTTAAACACGACACACACTTACAGGCGCTAAAGTATACTCAATGTGAAATACTTAATACACTCATAACATATGCCATTAAAATACCCCTGCTTTTCGCTTATAGCGACCGTGGCTGGGATTACCTGGAATCCAGGGTGTGGGTCGGACTGTGGATAAGCATCATCCTTCTCGTCATCGTCGCCTTTGACCTTAGCGCCCTGGTCAGGTACATTACAAAATTCACCGAGGAGAGCTTCGCCATGCTTATTTCCTTGATCTTTATATTTGAGGCCTTCGAGAAGACCGTGTCTATATCTGACCACTACCCAGTGCACATGCATACAGAAAGGGCACAAAAACACGAGTGCTATTGTCTGCATCCCAACATGACAGGTAAGTGCTCCGCGTCAAACTTGGGCGCTTTCTTGTATAAAGTGGAAAGTACATTTACATAGGCGATGTAAGAAGTGGTAGGACACCCAAAGGGTCGGGACACTATCAAGCCGTTAATATGTGCTCAATACATGTAATTTTCAGATACCTTTAATTCCTCGGATATATATACTAGTCTGCATCTGCCGTTTAACTGCACTTTCAACCCAGGAGAAGACGACTTTGGCCATCTACCCCACGGTCCCGAGTGCATGAACAGGTGAGAAATAAACGCTGAAGGTAGCGGTACTGAAACAGGAGCGGATTGAGGCCGTCTTCTGGGTCTTCCGGAAGACGGTCATAATTTCAACTTTACATTTACAGGAATCTAAATTTTTTTCTGTCGGATGACGGTCAAAAATGGATAATAGATCAACAAAGATAATTTGGAAGACTGTCAGGAAATATCTCGTCATCCGCCCCTGTGGAAGCACCGTTGGAATGGAAGGTTATTTCATGCCATCTTAACAAACAGGCTTAAATACAAACCGTAGGGTGACATAGTCCCCGAAGTTGCGTCACAGGTCATGAGATTTTGTGGAGATCAAAACACGTGCTCTAGTATAAAATTGTAAAAATGCTCTAGTATAAAGTTGTATGTTACATATAGTTTTTAAATTTTACTACATAACAAGGAAATGTAGACCTCTACGTCAAAGGATTATCTGAGGCAATATCGATGTATTATCATAATATTATCAAGTTACATGATTTAGTACATTGATACCCATACATTACTGTAAGTTTATACATGTTGACCTTATTTTCGGCATCCTTTATTTTCAAAATAGAGGCGCGTTTCACTTCGGTTCTTTGAATATTAACTGCTCTATATTAAAAGTAATTAACCCAATGCCAATTTTTTGGACCGTGTCTCCAACTTGGCTATGCCGTAATATTTTTTATTACGTCAAACATTGAGGCAACATGGACTTTGCTGTCTTCCAACATGACATTTCTGTTGTGAGCGCGCCATTCCTTACTTGTGGACAATATACTCATACAATATATTTATCCATCTCAATAGTTAAGTGACTACACTTTTTTTCAGACCCATAGTGTCAATGTTCGAATGCACAGCAGATGGAGGTGTATTACATGGTCCCGGTTGCTTTGAGGAGAAATTTGTAGAGAACGTTTTCTTCTTCTCTGTACTGCTATTTTTGGGGACATTCATCATCGCTTGGAAGTTGAAACAATTTAGAGCTAGTAATTATTTTCCAAGCAAGGTAATTTTCATTTGTAAATTGATAAAAGGTGAAACACTGTCACGTCAGCTTAATCTTTGTTTTGCAAATGTTGAAATAGAGAAAAGCCCTCAGAGTTTTACAAATGAGATAAGGTGCCACAATACAATGTACCTAATGGTAGTTGTCGATACATCACAAGGTTATTATATAAAATAAGTTTTTAATATTAAGTGATTTTACATTTTAACAGACTGCTTCAGGAGCATAGGGCTATGTTTGCATCGAAATAAAAAGAGTTTTGTTATTGGTTACCGTGTATATTAGAATTATTTGAGACGGGTTAGTATAAATAACGTCTAAATACGCGACTTGACCACAGAAGAAATTTGTGATCGCTTGGAAGCTCATAGTAATGATGAGAGATGCGCGAGCTTATTTAAAATATTGTAAAAATGTGTTTGCATATAACGTCTTTAATGAATGGGGACATGAAACTAAAATGAGCGTCGAGAAAAATGTATAACCCGTTTTCACAAAGTTTTTCTCAAATATTGTTGGCCATCGTGCCAGTCCATTTAATATAACGTTGAAATGTTAATAGACTATTTTATTGAACAATAAATACTTCCTTCGTTTCTATTCACATAAACACAGGTCCGCTCTGTGGTGAGTGACTTCGCCGTTCCCATTGCTCTCGCCATCATGATCGGGGCTGATCGTATTGTTTCCATTGATACGCCAAAACTGAACGTTCCCAGCAAAATACAGGTAATAATAGATCAAGAGCAAATGAAGTTGTATCAGTAGTGTTTTCTTTCTGGGTCGGATGAAAATTTGAAGTTTGCTTTATTTAATTTTGTATAACTGCACCGTGAACACTAACTATGTTTTGCGAACACATATTGACTTTGGGGCCATCTACTTTTATCCTCCTTTTTCCCAAGTATAAAAGACTCCTTTTTCAGACCCCCTCCCCCCTTCAGAGAATACAAGGTGAAAAGCTAAACATGATAACATGATTACCTTTGCCTTCAATTTGGATCATCATTTTCATTCTTTTTTTCTAAAGCGTACAAAGGGTATTACCCTCAACCCCCTCCTCAGTGTACGGTTTGTAGACTTGATGAAAATTGTGATGAAAATAGATGACCCCTTTTGATTCAATCTCCAGCCCACCTATGAAAACAGAACCAGCTGGATTGTCAACCCTCTGACCGAGAACAACCCATGGTGGTTGGCCCTAGCAGCCATCCTACCAGCCGCCTTGGCAACAATATTGATCTTCTTGGACCAGCAGATAACGGCTGTCATTGTGAACCGTAAGGAAAACAAGTTGAAGGTACGCAACGCAAATACCCTTAGCAAAATGAAAAGTTTGCAGCAAACTTGCAAAAAATTTGCAGCAAATTTGCTGCAAACCAAATAGTTTGCAAGAAACTGTTTGCAGGTTGTTGCAAGAAAAATCAGAGTTGTTGCAAATTTGCTGCAAATTTGCAGGAAGATTAAAAGTTTGCAGGTAGTTCGCAAGAAAACTATCATTTTCTAGCAAATTTGCAGCAAATTTGCAAGAAAGCTTCTATTTTCTTGCAAATTTGCAGCAAATTTGCAAGAAGACCCTCATTTACATAAAAGTTTGCTGGATGTTTGCAAGAAAGACTATACACTGTTGCAAATTTGCAGCAAATTTGCAAGAAACTGCTCATTTACATAAAAGCCTGAAGAAAGTTTGCAAGGATAAATATACCCTGTTGCAAATTTGCAGAAAATTTGCAAGAAAACCTTCATTTACATAACATTTTGCAGGAAGTTTGCAAGAAAGCCTAACATTGTTGCAAATGCNTAGTTGGAAGAGACACACCTGACTACACACTTCTCCATTCACATATCTTATATGAGATATTAGTATTTTGAAAAAAGAACGCATTTCTACCTAGGCACACCTTCGAAACTGAAATATTCCATATTAAATGTCAAGTCTGTATTTTTTTGTCATTTTTACGTACTGAATACAGATTGTTTTACACAGAGATTGAGAAGTCACATTTTACTGTCTATAATCTCAGTAACGGGCCAAATTTGCAGAAAAAAGTGGTGTACTGTTTTCATTTATTGTCTTTATGTGTTAATGTACTTTTTCTTGTGTTCACACTAAGAGGATACTGAACCAGTCTTCTTGTACATTCTGTAATCTCTGTTGAAACATGGACAAAACTACGTTATTATGTCCAAGGTTGAAATTATAGAATTGACCTAAATTTGACCTTGTTTGATTGTTTACAAAATGTTAGGTGAAGGTTCTTATTGTAAAATTGCGAAATAAAAATATCAGAACCCTCAAGTGTTAATTATTCTATTCTACTTTATCGAAATTATTTCAGCCGAACCAAAATTTCATGAGAAAGATTCCAAAGGGTGCCGAAGTGTGTAACATACTTGTGGGCAACGTGGACTTTCTGCCGAATCCTCTGTGTTGCTTCTGTCGCCTGTCCAACGCTTCCATTCTGGGTGACATGACGGAAGTACCGCTGCCCACGCGGTTCATATTCTTACTGCTGGGACCAGCGAGGGATCCGGAAAGCAGTTATCATGACCTTGGCCGAGCTATGGGAGCACTGATGTGTGATGAGGTAAGTTGCGGTCGCTAAAACGAAAAAAGATACCTTACCCCCCCCCCCCTCCCCCCCCCGTTCGTACGTTAAGTTTTGATTTTGATTCATTTTCGTTTTAACTCACCTTTGGTTGATTTTTTAAAAAATCTGGATGTCTGGGTAAAAATTTGTATCAATTTTAGCAATATCTTCTATATAATACTTGTATAGTCAAAGTAATTTTCAGAGTAATTTTGTGTCAAGGTGTTTCAAGAATGCGCCTACAAAGCCCACAACATGCAGGAACTGGTAGATGGAGTAGACGAGTTCATAGATTCAACTACAGTGCTGCCATCTAGTGAGTGGAACCCTGCCATACGCGTCGAGCCGCCACAAAATATCCCCTCGCAGGTAGGCCTACGCATTTGAAAAGCACTTTTTGATTCACGTGCCAGAAATGATAGCACTGAAAATTGCAAAAGGAATCACTGCTTCGGCATTTCTGTCATCTATTTTTCAGTTCATCAAAATAAGAAAATGATAAATAAAAAGTTTTATTGAAGTTAATGCCTGTTGAAAAGAAGAGGGACGTAATAATATTGAACCAAAGCATGTCCTTGAAAACATACGGGGCTAATGTACCAAGTTACCATCAGGAAATATTATTCCAATAAAATCAAATTACTCAAAACCACTTTTTTATCTTTACAGGCTAAACGCAAGAAAAAAATGAAGAAAAATATGATTGGAAGGCGCCGATCAAGTGTTGCCAGCGCCATCTATTTTAAAGCACGTCGGTTTAGTTCATTATTGGATGAAGATGATGATGAGGAGGAAGAAGTGCCTGGTCATGCAGACCCCACTTTGATTCGGACTGGGAGGTGTGCTGTCACTGTTTAGTGTTGTAAAGCACGGTTGTTAATTTTTTTCGTTAATAAAATCTTAATTAACATGGGTCCATTTTGTTATGTTTAATAATTGGCCTTGTTTTGTTTTCAAATAGACATATTTTTGTGTCAGAATATCATCTACTGGTATTTGATATAAAACTAAATATGCAAAATCCTTTTTGTAAAAATTTATTTATAGATACTATGTATTGTTTGGCAGTGATTGGAATTCAAATCCACGTCAACTGAAAACGTTCTACACCAATGCAGGTCTTCCTATGCGTAATTCAATATCAAACGTCCATTTGGCTCCCATATTATCTTCCATTCCAACTTATTTCTATTTTTAGGCCCTTCGGAGGTCTTGTTGACGATTTCAAGAGGAAAATACGATGGTACCTGTCGGATTTTAGAGACGCTATTCATTACAAATGCTTGGCGCCCTTCATCTTCTTGTACTTTGCTCTTCTGACTTCGAACGTCACGTTTGGTGGGTTGTTAACTGAGGGAACGCATTCGCATTTGGTAAGTTTCGGTTATGGTCCTACAGATGAAGCTAAAATGAATTTTAAAAAAACTGCTGTTTCGACTGTTTCGTCATTAAGTTCCTTTCTACGTATTGACTTCTCAGTTCCAATGAACATAATGAAGATTCTGTTTTAGAGCATATCTTCAGATGAATCAAATTTTTAAAAAATAATATTTTTTTTAATGTTGTGGCTTACTAAACATTATTATCAGCATTCATGGGTATTATGAGCAAAGGTCTATTAATTCCAGGGAAATATTGAAAACATCCTTGGTGCTGCCATCTGTGGGGCAACGTACGCACTATTCTCTGGCCAACCGTTAACCATCATCAGTAGTACTGGGCCTATGCTGATCTTCGAGAAAGTTTACTACAAATTTTGCAAGTAAGTTTTTACAAGTCTTACGGGTACAACGTGATACCTCGGCCCTCTTTTTAATGTGGTTGAAGTTTTATATTTAAAATCAACCCAAATTCGTTCTTTGGAAAAATAAATGGTCGGGATCACTTCACTCCAGTATTGGAAGTGGCCAAGAAAGATGTCTCATTTCCAATTTTTATGATATATATATATATATATATATATATATGTTTATAATTTTTATAACAACACTTTCTCCATTAAGAAAATGTTGACATTGTTTGACGCACCGATAAACGGTCATTGCAGCATTTTTGCCACAGGTTGAATTCCGGTAGTTCAAATTTTTTACAAAGATGACAAATTTGAAACCATAATTCATCTATTTAAACACGACACACACTTACAGGCGCTAAAGTATACTCAATGTGAAATACTTAATACACTCATAAGATATGCCATTAAAATACCCCTGCTTTTCGCTTATAGCGACCGTGGCTGGGATTACCTGGAATCCAGGGTGTGGGTCGGACTGTGGATAAGCATCATCCTTCTCGTCATCGTCGCCTTTGACCTTAGCGCCCTGGTCAGGTACATTACAAAATTCACCGAGGAGAGCTTCGCCATGCTTATTTCCTTGATCTTTATATTCGAAGCCTTTGAGAAGACCGTGTCTATATCTGACCACTACCCAGTGCACATGCATACAGAAAGGGCACAAAAACACGAGTGCTACTGCCTGCATCCCAACATGACAGGTAATTGCTCCGCGCAAAACTTGGGCGCGTTCTTGTATAAAGTGGAAAGTACATTTACATAGGCGATGTAACGTCGCCAGACTGCCTCAACGCTTAAACACGGGGGGTGCAGCTTTTAAAGTTAAGTGGATGATCTTAGTGTCTTCACATGAATTGTTCGCGGCTCAAGTTATTTTTTCTAATTATGTTTAACGCACTTTTTGTCTGTTGTGAATCAGTATGAAAGAAAATCGCAGGGTTACAAAGTTTCACAACTGCCAAAGGGGTGGATGTGATTAATCGAGCGCTTCATACTTGTGTATTCAGCCATCATAGACTGATATTTTCACAACCGGATAATTTTTCGCTGTCTGCTGGGAACCGCAATCTGTTCCTAATTACTTTGTACAGGTGACATTCGTCCCATTAACTAACTCCGAACATTCATGTCAATTCACCGTATAGATCTTAAATGAAAAATTAAGCACAATTACTGATGCATCTCTGAAGATTATATATGACATCTGTAAAGTAGATCTTCGGAGATGCATCAGTAATAACACTTATTATTTACTAATTCCAAAACTCCGACTAAGCCTTACCTGTACCAGTAATATGAGACCCCGGACTTCCATTCCTGGGACTACCATTCCTAGCACACCGGTCTATCACCTCAGTGTACATGTAGATGTAGCCTGTAATTGTTACAGCTGATATCGTTTTACTTGTAAACAACAGTTAGTATCATTGATAAGCAAAATTTAAGACGTGGTAGGACACCCAAAGGGTCAGGCCACTATCAAGCCGTTAATGTGTGCTCAATACATGTAATTTTCAGATGCATTTAATTCCTCGGACATATATACTAGTCTACATCTGCCGTTTAACTGCACTTTCAACCCAGGAGAGGACGACTTTGACCATCTTCCCCACGGTCCCGAGTGCATGAACAGGTGAGAAATAAACGCTCGGGGTACCGGTACTGGAACAGGGGCGGATTGAGGCCGTCTTATGGGTCTTCCGGAGGACGGTCATAATTTCAAGTTGACATTTATGGGAATCTAATTTTTTGTCGGAAGACGGTCAAAAATGGATAATAGATCAACAAAGATAATTTAGAAGACTGTCAGGAAATATCTCTTCATCCGCCCCTGTGGAAGCACCGTTGGAATGGAAGGTCATTTCATGCCATCTTAACAAACAGGCTTAAATACAAACCGTACGGTGACATAGTCCCCGAAGTTGCGTCACAGGTCATGTGATTTTGTGGAGATCAAAACACGTGCTCTAGTATAAAAAGGTCTGTTGTATGTTACATATAGTTTTTAAATTTTCCTACATAACAAGGAAATGTAGATCTCTACGTCAAAGGATTATCTGAGGCAATATCGATGTATTATCATCATATTATCAAGTTACATGACGTAATACATTGATACCCATAGATCACTGCAAGATTTATAGACCTTATTTTCGGCATTCATTATTTTCAAAATAGATGTGCGTTTCACTTCTGTTCCTTGAATGTAAACTGATCTAGATTAAAAGTAATTAAACCACTGCCAAATTTTTGGAACCGTGTCTCCAACTTGGCTATGCCGTAATATTTTTATTACGTTAAACATTGAGGCAACATGGACTTTGCTGTCTTCCAGCGTGACGTTTCCGTTGTGAGCTCGCCATTCCTTACTTGTGGACAATAGACTCATACAATATATTTATCCATCTCAATAGTTAAGTGACTACACTTTTTTTCAGACCCATAGTGTCAATGTTCGAATGCACAGCAGATGGAGGTGTCTTACATGGCCCCGGTTGCTTTGAGGAGAAATTTGTAGAGAACGTTTTCTTCTTCTCTGTACTGCTATTTTTGGGGACATTCATCATCGCTTGGAAGTTGAAACAATTCAGAGCTAGTAATTATTTTCCAAGCAAGGTAATTTTCATTTGTTAATTGATAAGAGGTAAAACACTGTGACGTCAGCCTAATCTTTGTTTTGCAAATGTTGAAATAGAGAGTTTTACAAATGACCTACGGTGCCGCAATACCCAAGGGTAGTTGTGGATTCATCACAAGGATATTATATTAATTAAGTTTTTAATATTAAATGATTTTACATTTTAACAGACTGCTTCAGGAGCATAAGGGCTATGTTTGTATCGAAATAAAGAGTTTTGTTATCGGTTACCGTGTATATTAGAATTATTTGTGACGGGTTAATATAAATACCATTTACATACGCGAGCTGACCACAGAAGAAATTTGTACTCGCCCGGAAGCTCATAATAATGGTGAGGGATGCACCGGGCTTATTTAAAATATTGTAAAAAATGTATTTGCATATAACGTCTATAATGAATGGGGACATGAAAATAAAATGAACGTCGAGAAAAATGTATAACCCGTTTTCACAAAGTTTTTCTCAAATATTTTTGACCATATCATACCAGTGCATTAAATAATACGTTGAAATGTTAATAGACTATTTTATTGAACCATAAATACTTCCTACGTTTCTATTAACAAAAACACAGGTCCGCTCTGTGGTGAGTGACTTCGCCGTTCCCATTGCTCTCGCCATCATGATCGGGGCTGATCGCATTGTTTCCATTGATACGCCAAAACTGAACGTTCCCAGCAAAATACAGGTAATAATAGATCAACAGAAAATGAAGTCGTATCACCAGTGTTTTCTTTATGGGTGGGGTGAAAATTTAAAGTTTGTTTTATTTAATATTGTATAACTGCACCGTGAACACTAATTATGTTTTGCAAACACAAATTGACTTCGGAGTCATCCACTTTTATCATCATTTTCACAATTCTACAAAGAGGAAACTTTTTCAGACCGCCTCCTCCCTTCAGAGAGTACAAGGTGAAAAGCTTTAAATGATGACTTGATGACCTTTGCCTGCAGTTTGGATCATTATTTTTTATTATTTTTTTCTAAAGCGTACAGAGGGCATTAACCCCCCTCCCCCAAGCGTATGTTTTGTAGAATTGGGTAGAGTTGGGAAAATGATAATAAAAATTGACAACTTCTTAATATGATATGAACCCTTGATTCAATCTCCAGCCCACCTATGAAAACAGAACCAGCTGGATTGTCAACCCTCTGACCGAGAACAACCCATGGTGGTTGGCCCTAGCAGCCATCCTGCCAGCCGCCTTGGCAACAATATTGATCTTCTTGGACCAACAGATAACGGCTGTCATTGTGAACCGTAAGGAAAACAAGTTGAAGGTACGCAAATAAGTAACGTAAGTGTTGTTTTTTAGGTGGTTTTGACTGTAACAGGACACACCATTTCTGTTCATCGTTATTCCAGATACGATAGTGCTTCATTGACTGCAGCAAGTGTCGTGTAGGCCATGGTTAGATTTTGAAATGACAGATGATAATTCCACGGTTGCCAAGTAGGCATATTAATTTCGGCATTAATTAGATACATTACAATTCTGTACACACAGTATGTATCACATTTCGGCCCTTTTAAAAACCTACTACTTCCCCCGCCTTTTAACAAACCGCTTTCGTTTTTTTTTAACAGAAAGGAAGAGGGTACCATCTGGACTTGTTTGTCCTTGCCGTTCAAATTGGCCTATGTTCAATTTTCGGCCTCCCTTGGTTCGTGGCGGCCACTGTGGAGTCGCTGACCCACGTGGACAGTTTGAAGGAGGAGAGCGAGTGTACGGCGCCAGGAGAGAAACCCAAGTTCCTCGGAGTAAGGTGAGGAGAATATCCTTTTATTTAACAAATTTTAAACACACAAATTCAGTCTCTCTCTCTCTCTCTCTCTCTCTCTCTCTCTCTCTCTCTCTCTCTCTCTCTCTCTCTCTCTCTCTCTCTCGAACACACACACACACACTTTAAAAAAAGACAAAAATGATAATAATGGGAATGGAAATAGGTTTTACTGTTATTTAAACATCTTCGTCAGAGGTTAACATTCTTTGCACATGTACATAAGTGATCCGCAGCAGATTACGATATATTGGTAGAGTTCTGTTGTCTTTGTTTGTGATTGCACGTACACCTTACTATCGATAGTTCACTGCCTATCGTAATATTTGTATAGCATAACTTATAAAACTACTTTTCGTTCCATTACAGAGAGCAACGAGTGACAGGATTTTTCATATTTGTTCTCATAGGATGTTCGGTATTTTTATCAGGATTCTTGCAGGTAAGACTGCGCGTATCATGTTAGCCTTGAAATGCAATTGGTCACAAGATGAGATATTTTTGGTCTTTATGGTAGAATGCAATTAATGAATTAATCACTTAAACGAATGTTGTCTTTTTTATTCTGTTAAAATCATTTCAGTATGTCCCAATGCCGGTGCTCTATGGGGTTTTCCTATACATGGGCGTCTGCGCACTGAAGGGTAAAGAGGTAAATGTATTACCCTAATTTTATTTGCAATTCTGCGTTATAAGTTATTTTATAGGATCTTCAAATTAATTTTTTTTAAATTAAAATTCAAATCTTTACAATAAACTGTGTGTCGGCTTTCTGTATAGGATTTTGACTTTGGCTACTTTCCAAACACTGTCGGCTCTATCCCTTCGTATACGGACTCTAATGGTCGCTGTGCAATTGTATAAAAATACTTGTAGATATAGTACAACTAACCATTTTCTTTCTATTAATAAAGCTGATGCAGAGAATCCGCATCATCTTCATGCCCCAGAAATACCAGCCGGATTACATGTTCCTGCGTCACGTGAAGACCAAGAGAATCCACATCTTCACCCTGATCCAGGTCGTGTGCCTGGCGCTCCTGTGGGTGGTCAAGATGGTCAAAATTATATCCATTGCGTTCCCATTGATGGTAAGAAACGGGAGTTTTTTAAGATATTTAATGATGGCATATAAGTGAGATGCATACTAAAAATGCTCGCATTTTACCGAACTAAGTATATCGCCACGGCCACGGTCAAAACATGCCTAGGTATGTATAGTTAAAGATAAAAGGGGAGAGTTTCAGAAGAGGATGTTATTTTTTGACAAATGCATGTTCTGCGCTTAGACCGGTGTAGAATTATGGGACCATTTATAAGTTCCACAACATTTCACTTCTCCATTTTCCACGAAACACAATACACGCACGCACACGTGTTCCCAGTACGTGTTAAATTGATTCACAGCAACATTGCGTGGTATTGTCACTCAAAAATCTCGAAAAGTTAAGAAGCTATATACATATTTTATGTCTTTCTATACTTCCAATTTATGTCAAATAGATGAATAGTATGACTATAACGATGTTGCATCCACCTCATGTGGACCTGGGCTGGTCACTGATAGTCCACCTGATAATTCACCGTTGCGATAGCACAACCTACACGGGAGATCTGACAAATTTATCGCTCAGGTAGTAAACTATCAGGTTAAACCATCAGATATCAGACGAGGTCCTTGCGAGGAGGATGCAACGTCGTCATGATGATAGAGCACAACCCTTGGCAGACATCACAAATTCACATACTGGTTAAAACACTGTGCACACGCATGCATGTACTTTCTTAAATATGGGTGTGTAAATTTCTATTCAGTTATTAAGAAAGTTGAGTTATTAATTCAGTATTTGACCACGCCCCCAGGTACTGGCCATGTGTGTGGTCCGCATTGTTCTCCTGGACAGGGTCTTCAACCAGAGGGAGCTGCTGTGGCTGGACGATATCCTCCCAGGCAAGGAGGTGACCACGGAGGACTGGGCAAGTTTTGATTTTTTTTCTTTCTTTCTTTTTATTTTTGATGAAAAATGTAGGCTACGGTTTCGTTTCTTTGCATTTTACTTTTAACTTTATTTAATGGAAAATGTTACAGTGGTTAACATTTATTTATTGTGTTGGAGAATGATGTGTTTATGGGGAAAATGTGACGTTCACTTACGTTCAACTACAGTTACAATTTATTCTTTGGTCAGTTGCATTTTACTACATCGCATTGAATATATAGTATATCGAATATGTATTGTGTCGAATTTTCTTCGGTTTCTTTTGTATATTATTTGTTATTATTTACTGATATTCTAATGGGAATACCTCAAATTTTGCAAATCCTAAACAACATTTGTAAATTCGTCTCTATTGTTGCATTTAGGAGGAGAAAGGAGGGCGTTCGTCAGATTCTGAAAGCGTTGACACCAAGGAAATCAACCAGAACACAAAGCTTGAGGGAGACGCGATGGTGTGAAGCGACCCAAATATAGACCACATTACGTGTATGCAAACAGATGACAAGTATTCAAATAGAGAGACTCTAAGAGTACATTCCCAGAGATTTAGATCGATCCATCTGGATCGACCTTACTCCCTGGGGGTTCACGCTAAATTGCTGTCAGTCGAGCGCGCACCATAGTTCATTACCCCCGTACAGCTTTTAGTAGGCGGTACAGACATTTAAGCCGGCTAAGCTGACAGTAATCTAGTGAGACTCCCCACAGGGATTGATCGATCTAAAATCTGTGGGAATGGGGTCTAATTAAACCCCCTATACACTGAAGGGCGTCCTTTCTGCGTCCTTTGTGCGACCATGAACCTGGCATCGCCGTGGTCGTAAAAAGGAGGCACAAGCATCGCTTTGGTTGCAAAATGAATGCTCAATGATAGGCCAGTTGTCGGCACATAAAGTATTATTGTTTTTTTCACTCTCAAACAGGACCGCACTACGTGACGCAGAATGGACGCCGCCCAGTGTAAAGGCGGTTTAAATAAACCAACAATAACAAGAAAACAGTTACTGTTACGCAAACAGCCCACAAGTTACTACATATAGAGTCTTTGCCTAAACCAACGACAACAAAAAAAGAAGTTACTTTTTTTGCACTTACATATTGTATTAGAAGTTATAAATTAAAGGAGCCGTTAATGTTTTGTTACTGTGCAAGGAAGAGGTGTGGTATTATGGAAATGCATCTATTTAATTGGCGTATTTCAAAGTTGACAAGCGGTGCAAACCAGCTAATATCGGTTGCGATATAGCAGAGGCTTTCTTACTTACATATTATATATACATATTATATTACCCTGTTGTATATAATATAACAGGGAGAAAATATTTTAAAATAAAAGTGTAGGCTAACCATTGCTCGTCAGTATTACGATAGATGGTTTCATGTAAGTATTTTGTTATGCCTGGGTGTTAACGTTCTGGTTATCACCAAACCTAATTTTATATTCCAGATAAACAAACTAGTCATCAAGACCTAGTTGATAGTTGTAAAAATCGTTGGCTCATCGAGAAATAACAATAGAAGCTAAATATATACTTTGTCACGAATAAAATTGTTACCACTCTACTTAGACAAGGTTTATTCTGAGCAAATAAGGATTTCCATGTTATGCTTGAAACATATTGCGTCCTCGCGGTATAAATACAGACTTGAGCTAGATGACGCTAAAATTGTAAATAATCTAAGAAAATATAAAAAGGAAAAAAAATTAAGTGATAAATATTCATTAGTGTACATGTATCTTTCTACGGGACTGTACATACAGTATTCATTGTATCTGTGCAAACAAAGGGGTGTAAAATAATGCCATTTAATTTTTGGTGTTATTTAAGGGCGTTTATGAAAATTTGTAATTGAAAAAATTATAACATGTACAGAAATTTATCTGAAGAATTAAAAGCAGTTTAACAAGAATTCTTGTTTGATTAATTGTGGGAAAACCTGGTTCGTAGAAAATAATAGTTTGAATAGTTTGAGAGTCAAATGTGTTTAGTTAATTTCAACATTTCAGACGTTCAATGTCTCATGAATCTAATTTTTAATAGGTAAAATTGATTTATCAGTCTTATTGACCCAGTCAACTAATAAAGTATATAAAAAACACAAAAATGTTAGTTCATTAAGTCGAAAGCAGTGTGAAAACCTTCCGCTACGTCGCACATACTGTATCTGTACTTTCTTGATTGTAGATTTGATATTACATCCTTTAAAATATCTAAATGTTTCCATTTTCCCTGGCACCAGTAACTTCGGGTCGAAATCGTCCAAACACCTCTTCTACAACATGGCGCAATTCTTGCTCTTTAATTACTTCTATAAAATAGAAGACAAAATTATCAAATCAAATCTGATAAAAAATTTGTGTGTGTGTACCCTCTACCAGGGCGACAGATTGATTTTTCACAGGATATTCACAGATATGCCCCTAGATAAATAGACAGTCATTTGGCTGTGTGTCTGTGGATTTTCCCGTTGTTACCTCCGCCAAGGCGTTTTCACCCCTGTTTGTTTGTCTGTCATAAACCTAACTCAAAAAGTTATGGACCGATTTTGATGAAATTTTAGGAACTGTCAGAAGTGGGCCAAGGAACAGATGATTAGTTTTTGGTGGTGATCCGGATCAATAATCAATCAATAATGAGAAATAAAAAAACTAAATCATTATAGAATGAAAATTTAGGGATGAAACGGCATTGGGTAGAGACTTTGCTGCCTTGGCGGAGGTCTGCGCTCTCTGCCTATATAATCTGCCACCCTGGTAGAGAGTAGTGTGTGTGTGTGTGTGTGTGTGTGTGTGTTTGTGTGTGTAGATATGAATGCTTACCCGTTTTACAGTTTTCATCTTCTTGTTTGACAGGGTTAAACCCATACCGGTAAACCAAAGTGGCAAGTGCGCCGCCAAGGATAGGGCCGACCCAGTAAACCTAGAGCAGAAATATTACGTGTACAGCCAACGTTTTGTAATAACAACTCCAAGTTGTAACAATTCAGAACAATCCTTATAACTTTACCGGCATCTTTATATGCGTCGAAAGTAATTTTACACGCATCGAAAGTAATGTTACTCGCGACGAAAGCAATTTTACTCATGACGAAAGTAATTTCCACGTGACGAATATTACATGTATGAGGCAAACTTTTAATGATAACAACTTTCAAGTTGTAACAATGATAAATTGTGACTTAATCTGCATCTATACATGTGACAGAAGCAATTTTACACGTGATGAAAGCTGTTTTACATGTGATGGAAGAAATATTACACAATACGAAATTGATCCAATAAAAACGTAAAAAGACTAGGCTACGATTAATAATGTGCCAAAACGTAACACGTTAAATAGTAGAAATCTAACATTATACATGTAGAATATGGGCTTATATAATATTTCAATATAATTGGTGGTCAGTACCCAGTGGTCAGTCCATATGTTAACGTAGACAGCAGGTCCCAGTGACCGGGCTGGGTTCATACTGGCCCCAGTGTGGTTAATCTGAAATATTAAATCTGTAACATTAAATTTTGTATTCATAACGGATGAGTTTTAACTTAGCAAACAATTAGTCAAGTTATCAAAGGAATAATTTAATGGATGAGAACAAGCAAGGAGGATAGAGAGGCATATGTAGGTAGTTCGGTAGGCACAAGTTAAGCTGAGAAATTCATCTGCAGCTAAACGATTTTTTTCTTTCAATTTATGGAATATGGAAAAAATGCACCCGTGATGTGAAAAGTTTATACCAGATAGATATGATTAGATATGCAACGCTCGAATATGAATTTACAAAAAATATCTTAACGTACCCCGCTGAGCACGTCCATGGCAACGGTCAGTCCAATGGCAATTCCGGGCATGGTCAACTTCCGGGCACTGTCCGTGGCGCCAAAGATCACGAAGACGAGGATGAAGGTCAAGTACATCTCTACGACCATACCCTGCGCGGGGGAAAGTAACGGGTTCACGGTGGTCGTGGCGAAGTTCCCCGTCGCATTTGGTGAGGTTACACTGAATGTATAGAAAATGTGATTTTTAGAGATGTAAACATTGTGAAAATACAGTCATAAATTAAAATACATATCATTGATCATATTACGAAATGAAAATAAAATAAATTTAAATAATTACGAGAAATTAAGAATAGTAATATACTGTTTTTCTCGTGTTTGTATGTTATTATAAACTCTTTTGAATACACGCTGCAGTTGTTTTATTCTGCTGTGGTGTTTTAATCTAATCGTCAGATATGGTCAGATCCCGCAACTGAAGGTTCCTATATCAATACTGCATTGGTGGTCAGTTCAAATTTTACTATTATCAGTGGTGATATGATAATTTACTACATACATGTTGTGTCGATAACGTGTACTCGTACAACAATACTCGGATCTGAAAGTCATGCAAGCTTGTTATACTTAAGATGAAAATTATGAGTCACCAATTGATGTAATACAACTCACAAAAATGAATGAATGAATGAATGATGAAAAAGACAAAAAAATTACGAAATAAAATAAAAACGGCTGCCTCCCTGACTGTGTCAATGTTTTAACCATAGTTCATTGGGTGTTTTGTCAGTTTCGTAGCAATAGGTGAAAATATCTTTTCAAACCACTGTTGCCGTGGGTAACAAGAGCTCAACCTTATCAGTGAATGGGAATCGTCCAATATAACCCGCAGTCTCGAGCCGTAGCGTGGAATCAAGCGAGATTTCGCGTGGTTTGGAAGGAAGTGGGGTCGCAAGTAACGGAATCAGAAAAATAATTTCAGTATTTTGATATTGAATTCCATTCATTTCCTTCGTAATATTTTCTGACCAATTTATATGAAGAGTGTGTTAAACTTACACGTAGACTAGTCCAGATCCGGCAATTGCACCGATGCATTGAGCTACCACGTATAATATTGCTGAAATGGAATGAAAAATTACTGCATGTGAGTTGGTCAACGCCAGAGAGAGAGAGAGAGAGAGAGAGAGAGAGAGAGTACATTTACCTGGAGTACATTTAATCAAATCTGTTAAACGAACAGAACCAATGTCCAACTGAAAGTAGAGGCATTTATACATGTACATACTCGTAACGCTTCCTGTTATTATTTATTTATTCAATTATTTTATTGGTTTATTTATGTATTGCTATTTTTTGACAGGCCAATGTAATGGGAGGTCGTTAGTGTACCTGCATCACTATATGTCCTAATACAAACAGGCTGAAAAGAGCGGGCAATGAAATTAAGTGGAAAAAGATTCACAGAATTAGGATTAAAAATTGATGACTCGGTTAG
Organism: Lingula anatina; assembly: GCF_001039355.2. Next base: position 27,979 of record NW_019776033.1, on the reverse strand, counting down.
TTATCTTCGGATTTAGAGTCTTCATAGTAATTTTTTCCATTATACATGTAGGAAATAATTTCCAATATATGTACACCCATATATGTTGTGCATGAACAAGATCAATGCAACATTTTTGCTTTTTAATATTTAAATAAGGCAGACTTTTTTCCTTAAGTGTTAGTACTTACTATGAACGCATTGACTCTCTACTGAATCGTCCACGAAAAAAAAGTGTACATTGTTGTTACATGTAAGAGTATGGAATACTTTGAAACTGGACACAATATTTTTCTCTATTCTGCTGCGACAGGTCTCACATAACCATTGCTATACTTCATTTTAGCAAAGACAATCTTCAGTTAGTAGAAGTGGGACAAATTATACTTAATTGATTACACATTAGGCAGGTGCGGCTCTACTCTCTATGACGTACTTCATGAAAAGAACGTGGGGCTAAAATTTAAATGTACATAAATGTTTTTCATTTGCTAATTGAATTTTGCCCAGCAAATTATAATGGTGGCTTCATACATTCTTTTAATTCATATCTTAAGTGTGAACTGGTTGAATAATGCGTTTTTTATGTTTACCACTGTGCATTGAAATACTCCATGCTCTTTAACTTAATTTTTCTTTCGTTTGCAGAAGGCCAGTTCTAATTATCACAGCCACTAACTGTTGATAATGCTGTGAATAGCTTAATTAATTAATCTTATAGCATAACATGCATTAACGCATGTGTAATTTAGCATACTACATATGTAAACATATATAAATGTATATCCTTATATATTGTGTAAATAATGTAGTCTAGTGAAACTTGCAAATGTATTCATATCATTTAGTGCTCAATAAACTTATTATTAATTAGCAATGTGTTCTGACACTGGTTGTAGAATAATGTAAGAGCATACAACGCACGTAACAGACCACATGGAAGTAAAGGTTAAATAAATGGAAGACATAAAAATGGAAATAATTTCACTCTCTTCAGGTTGAGCTGTAGCTGATGACTTCATACAGACTGTACTAGAACGTGTCTTCTCATGTAAAAGTTATATAATGTTGTATGATTTCATATCTTAATTCAAAGCATAAACCTTATGATTCGCAATACATTTTGTAAAATATTCGACAGCACAGTACAACAGAGATTGTGACTTTCGCATAAGTGTATTAGTGACTTGCGAGTAAAAGAAAAGAAATAAATAATAATAAACAGAATGAGAGCAGGAACATATGTAATGGGTGCATAACTTACCTCTCAAAAGTGATATTTTCTGAGCTAAAAACATGGCTATAGCCACCGCCGGATTCATCTGGGCCCCGGAAATATGTCCAACGGATTCTGCCAAGCACATAACGACAAAACCCATTCCCAAAGCAATCTGAACCGTAGTACCAGAGTCGTTATTTCCCGGCCATTTCAAAGGTGTGGAACACTGGACTATCATAAGTATTGCAGTGGCCAAAATCTCCGCAGAAACCGCCTTCCAGAATGCCACGGTCTTAATTTCGTGGTGACCGATTTGAAAGGAATGATCAGCCATTGTTCGATTTTTAACGCTTAACTTCGATCTGGATACTAAAAGCGATCCGTGCTGGTCAAAATGACCTGTCCAGTTTGCAAGTTCATTGGCTGAAGTGGTCATGCCCGGATTAAATTGAAACAATAGGCACTGGCTCTCAGATAACGCCTCTATCTGCAGTACACGCTGATGCTTATGTTGAGAAACTGAACGGGGTAGTTAACCACAGAATCGTGTTTACAGTGTTGATGATATGAATGTTGATCAGAAAAGAAGTTCGTCACAACTTTGAATGGGAGGGCAAGTGTGGGAGGGCACTTAGTGTAGGAGGGCAAGTATGGGACCATTCAGCATGAGAAGAGTCGAGTACTAGCTGGTCCACAGCCTCAATATGACGGACCTACATGAAAGGGAGACCGCTTAATCCTGTAATGGTCTCTCCGCCCCTCACATGCCTCCCGACGCGTTGTCCCTCGACCGGTCGAATTGAGACGAGATTTAATTACTGTGCCCCTGCAGGGACGACGAGGAGGCGTGAAAGAGGCGGAGAGACCATTACAGGATTAAGCGGTCTTCCTTTCGTTTAGGTCCGCCATATTTAGGCTGTGAACCAGCTAGCACTCGGCTCTTCTCATTCTGAATGGTCCATATTTTACTCCTGGATTGAAACTTTTCCACTAGATTGCCTCATTCTAGTCAGACAGAAGTGAACAAATAATTCAGCACTAGCTATTGTTGAAGAAAAATTACTGCTTTATTCTTATATGTATGATACAATCATTTTATCAAAGTTAAGAAAAAAGAACAGTAAAAAATTAGCTAATTTTATCAGTTTTTAATGTGCATCCTTTTTTTTCGTATCCAAAAAACGGGTCGCTTTTTATTCTTACTATTTTTTACCTGAGATGCTTTTAATAATTCCAGTACATGCTTGTAAAAAGTGAAAATATGTGTGGGTTTAAAAGAAGGGAATGGAGAACACTAATGGAATAATCTCAAACGATGCAGCAAACGAAGAAGGGGGAGGGGGTAAAACAGAAGATAAAAGTCATTGATGAAAGCCTCCCTTTAGTTCCCTTTGTAGATGATATCGCCTTGAGCACTTCATATTAAGGGTTTCATAACTGCACTTTTGGTATTAGAAATATAAGTGAATATTTGATATTCTGAAGTACAGAAAATCCAAGTTTCCTATGGTGTGGTCTTATGACATCATTTATGCTTGCCAACAATGAGAGTATTTGAAAAACAAATTCAATAATTAAAATCCTAACAATACAAACATCGCAATAAATTTCTATTAAATCTTTCTCATTATGAGAAATAATGCTTAAAATTTTACTCCTGATTGGGTGGAATTACAGCTGTAGAAGATAATTTAGCTATCCAATTGTTTAACCAAAGAATGCGTCTCGCCTCCTCTGGGAAATCGCATCTATCACAATTGAAAATGCGCTGTGCTGTCCGATGTTTCCAGTGTAAACGTGGATTCGCTTGTAACTCGTGCTGGCATCAGCCCGCTGTTCAGTGTACCGCAGTACCTTCCGCAAACCCTTTCTATAACTGTTGGGTCAGGTAAAGTTTCTGAAAGAAAATGAATATAAAAACCAGTTTTTCTGGCATTTTGGGTGGCATTTGGACCCAAATCTTTATCTTTTTTTCTCAATTTAAAGGAATGAAAAATTAATTCTTTCGGATAATTTAGAGAAAAAAAATTACCTGCATATTTCTTTTCTTCTTCAAGTTCCTTTTCCTTCTTGGTGCAGTGTAGGACGAAGCCGAAGTTATAAGCCAGTGTAGCCAGGATGGCACCTGAGATAGGCCCAGCCCAATACACCTGTAGAAAATACATATGAAATGTACTTATAGAGAAATGATTGAATAGATAAAATAATTAAATAAATAAAATAATTAAATAAATAAAATAATTAAATAGATAGATAGAGAGAGAGAGAGAGAGAGAGAGATGACAGACAGACAGATAGATAGATAGATAGATAGATAAATAAAATGTGCAGTATGTATAGAAACACTCACCCAGTGGTCAGTCCATATGTTAACGTAGACAGCAGGTCCCAGTGACCGGGCTGGGTTCATACTGGCCCCAGTGTGGTTGATCTGAAATAATAAGAAAATGAATTTATAAGTCTTCGTGAATGTTTTGTTATTCGTCGTTTACATTTAAATTTAATAATAATCAGGCCCATTGCCAAAGGGTGGGGGTGGGGGTGGGGGGGGTGGGGGGTGGGGTGGGGGGTTCGGAAGAGTCCCCCTTTTGCTGGGAAAAAGGTCTCCTCTGGGAAAATTTTCACCTAGGTGCACAAAGGTTTCATGACGAAAGGTCCACTTTTTCAGAAAAAGAAACCCCACCTTTTGAAATTGCTGGCTACGGCCCTGATGATAATAATAATAATAATAATAATAATAATAATAATAATAATAATAATAATAATAATAATAAAATTATTCAGAGAATAAAACCCATAAAATATGTTCTGAAGACTTAACAAGATACTTAACAAGATACTTACCCCCGTACAAATGTTCATGGCCACTGCCATGCCTATGACCAGACTGGGCATCGTGATCTTCTTTCTGCTGTCCGTGGCCCCAAAAATGACAAAGACGAGCATGAAGGTCAGGTACATTTCGACCACCATCCCCTGTGCTGGGGTCATATCGCGGTTTACGGTAGTTGTGGCTAAACCGCCCGTGGCGTTAGCTGGCGTTATACTGAAAAATGAAAGTTAAGAAAGAGAAATTTAAAAGAGAGAAATAAAAGCATCGTTTATAATATCACAAATTTACGACCAATACGTGCCATGAAATTTCTTGACCGTTTGACACTGATAATGGAATTTTATATTTATGTGATCACGATGGTCAGTGTATATATATTAAAATGAAAATTATTCTAGACACCTCTAAGCGACATTTCACATATGGATAAATACCATAATATTATATATTTACCATTCTTTGCCGATATTTTTGATAAGTTTATATGTCAAAACATTTAAGGGTTCAAGAATCTATAGTACATGAAGTAACTACTGTCCACAGCAAAGTAATGTGTATTGTTTAATATGAATAATACTTTCCGTATCCTCCTCGTTTTTTTGATAAGAATTTTACTTACATATAGATAAGTCCAGACCCGAGGAAGGCCCCTGAACACTGTGCAATGATGTAAAATATTGCTGAAAAGAAAAAGCAGACCTCTTAAAAACAGCAGAGAAAAAAAAAAGAAAATTAAGAATAAGAAGGTAAGAAGGAGTAGACAAAAATAAGATTCTTTGAAAAAATGAAAATCAATAGCCCGACATCTGGATCAAGCGTAGGGTTGTGAAATACAGAAGAAAAATATTACCTTTTGAGAATTGACATAATACAGTATGGCATATACATGTAATACTCCAATATGACTTTATACGTACACTTCGACGAATCTCCATCCCTTGTGTCTATACATAAAAAGAGATGTAATGTGATCGTGGCAATACACGCTTTATTTAGTTGCAGGGATGTTTTTCTGTGCAATGCGAGTATTTTATCCCAGTATGTATGTCAAATAATACACTGTCACCCTCTCGCGACAAACAATGTATGCCTCTCTCGCTGACACATAGGTTTTTCAGGCATATATCGCTCGGCCGACAGTGTTTTATATCATTAGTTTAAATTTCTATGAATGGCCGTAAATGGAATAAGAAATATACCCATTTTTATTGTTGTGTTTTATAACTTAACAATGGCTTTTACGTAGACCAAGGAGCTGTATCATACATCTTGCTTAGACTACAACCGTACCTACCTTTCAATAATGAAATTTTCCGAGCAATCAACATCGCTATCGATACTGATGGATTCATCTGCGCCCCGGAAATATGACCAAAAGCCTCTATCATACACATCACGACGAACCCCATCCCCAAAGCAATCTGAACCGTGGTCCCCGAGTCGTTATTTCCCGGCCATTTCAAAGGCACAGAACACTGGACTATCATCATTATCGCCGTAGAAAGCACCTCCGCCGTCACCGATTTCCAAAACTTCACCGTTTTCACTTCGTCAGTTCCGACAAACTTTTGAACGTCGCTCGCCATTTTACCTAGATGACAAAAACAGCAGACATATAAACAAGTGTTCTTACGTTGCACGAGTCATCCCGCTGAGGTATATAAATATATCAGTTCTAGAAGAGTGAACGTTTAGTAAAAGAATGTGACCTGGATTATTCCCGAACGAGTCGCACGCTACGGATTATGTAAAAAAGTATGTCAGTCATGACTGAATATCTTTAAAAAACTGAAAAGAGGAAAACTGAAAATTGATATCAAAACTTACAGATTCATAACTGCAATCATTATGTGTACCGCTTAACAATATACGTCCAAAAATTAACTATTAATATTGGGTCTATGTGGCTGGGAGTTTCATATCCCTGTATTTTTATCAGACCCTGGAACTCATCAACGTTATGTCCTTAAAACTTTATATTTCATGGCACCATTAAAACTTACATAAGTTATTGATTTACCTATTATGTATAATAACCTTTTAATATGCTGATCGTATGAAGGTTACAAGAGAAGCTAGCTATCTTACTGTACACACCTGTGCTATATAACCCACCTGTCACATACAACTTCCGTATGAAATATACTTACGGCCAAGCATTCCGAAAACATGCGTGCGCCGCCTGATTATTATTGTGAATTCTACTAGTGACGACCTCAATATTTAGATCGAAAGCCTCAACGTGGTTACTGGTGCGTACCAAAATTATGTGCCCCTATTTTTTCAACAGCATGTAGTCTCAGTTAAGATGAAAACAAAGATCACAATATTTGTAGGTCTAAATCTGAGCTTGGATCATAATCTCCTAATTCTGAAATTCACTAATATTCATCTTGATATGATTTCCCAATATCTATTTTCTCCAAATGTCCAAGTTATGAGAAAATTGGATTTATTTGTTAAGATTTTTTTAAAAAAGGTCTCCAGTTATTCGCAAATGTCGTTTACTATTAACGCGCTACAAACTTATTTTTACGCCCTCTTTTTTACCTGTATGAGTTCAGTAGTTGACGCTTCTTTATATGCCTATGTTTGTTTGAGTATACAAGGGTAATACCAAACTGTATAGACTTATATACAGTGCCACTTTAGCTTTTGTTGTTAGGGTGCTTGTTTATTCTCTATAAACACAGCGTAGACTTTTTGAGTCGAAAATCACAAAGGTCTACATATTTTACAGGGTACCCCGACACAAGATATCCTCTGGTTTGATGACTAAACTTGCCATTCTGATAAAAAATAAGAGCATATAGATTATAGAACATTTCTCAGAAAAGAACGGCTACATTATATTGTATCAAGGGTGGGGCGGTAGGTGGCGATTAAATGCACATGTATCTCGTAAGTTTATTGAGCAATTTGGCAAATGAGAGCTTACTTATCTAAAGACTCAAGACTCAAGTAGAAATTACGAGGAAACATTACATAGGCATACGAGACTGTGAATGGTCAACCATCAAGTAAAATATCAGTCCCTTAGTCACTTAACTACCAAAACAGTGAATGGCAAATCCCCATAACTGCGGAATATAAGGTTCACGACTGGGCGACATCGATTATCTTAATACGACGGCCATATTTTGGCTAAAAATTAATGATGGATTAAAGTTAAACAAGCCATTTCGGTCCCATACACTTCCCATGTAGGCCTACACTATTGTAGCAGTCATTTAGCGAGAGTCTCGATAACCGACGCATCCTCTGCTTGATAATCGCTTTCAAAATTCAATTTGATTGTAGCAACAGAAAGACTTACCAAATGATTTGAGCGTGGCTGCCTATACATGTATGTACTGTTTTCCGTGTCTTCGTCCCTGTAAGTGCTGCAACACGACTTCGCTTTGAAAAAACTGACGAACAAAGACGTCTGGACAAACTTGTTGAACAAAAGGTTGCCATTGTATGTTCAGTACTTTTAAATAACTTCAGGTCGGGTATTTTGATATAGCATATAAAACGTATCGGGGGCGGGGGGGGGGGGTTGTTTCTGCTCTATCCATATCACTGGTAAAACATGAGTGCTTAACTTTTTTTTTTCAAATGATCAAGTTTTTGAGAATATCAAAGTTCGTCGTACACCAACGCGAAGTAATTGTTTGCCTCTTCCCGTTACCCTCTCCTTTTCTTTCTTTGTTTTTACACGTGGACTGCAAAGCTGAAGTTGATGATGAATGACGGGTAGGCACTACACTGTAAGGGCACTTCCCATGCTTTTGGATATAACAGAATGCGTTGAAATATACAAGGGAGGGATTTTGCCATTTTTAATGAGATTATAGACTTGAAAGGTTTGTCGCGGAAATAAAGTATGATGTTTTGGTGTAGGACCATTTGTGCCATCATAAAATATGCACTATCACTCGCTATTATAGTAAAAACAAACATGAGGTAATATATTCTTAATATTCTTTATTTATGATAATAAAATAATCCACTACCAAGTCCGCAAAGTACATGTAAATGTGCCCATTGCAGGGGCGTAACCAGGCATACGCACGTTGCACTGTGCGTACAATTTTTTGAGCCAACCATGATATTATTCTCCATAAATTCAGTGTATTTTTCACGGAATATAATCGTACCTGGGAATTTTCAAAATCTGTGCGTACAATTTTAAAGGATCTGGTTACGCCCCTGCATTGTGTTTGTTGCGACTGGATGCAGATACTTCTATGTGAAGATTTCAATTCAGTTCTGTACGCGAGAGCATGACAGTTGAAATAGCTCCAAGGAAATTAGCACCTTCAAATAAATTTTAGAAACAATGATAAATTTATGTGTTCTATACAATATTTGTAGATGATGAGCCGGATGTTTTCGTAGCCTTCCCATCAATTGTTCCCATGTATTTAATCTGCAAAACGGAAAAATCAGTGTTTCATAGATATACTTTTTCAAGATATGTATGTACGTAAGATGAACGTAGACCAATTTCGTTCAATATTCTGAGCCAAAATTGAATAAATAAACAAACTAATTTGTATGATTGAAATCAATAGAGACACAAATATACATGTAAGTTTTTTTAATAAACAAATTCTCCGTGTAATCCAAATAAACCTCTTGGAAGGTGTGCAAAATCGTATTCAATGGACAAAAGAGTGTAAATCATGCTCTTGAAAATATCCGCCAAAGGCCAAATAGAATTGTCTATTTCCTCCCCCTGATGGTGTGATATCCATTATTCAGGTCAGTGATCGCTAACGTAGGTCAGGGACACGTGTTGGGGGGGGGGGGGGGTGACTTTGTCACATGATAGATAGCAGACGACAAATGTTATCTCGATGAAGAGATGAACTGATATATGTACCTTTCGGTGCACATTCTGTTTTGGTCATGCCACATTATCTATTGTTTCGTCAACGTAAAGCGGAATAAAAACTGGACCCTCCCCCCTCCATCCCTAAGGAAAGGTTTTCTATCACAAGTGCTCCCTTTTTTTAAAAGTCACAACACAAGCTTAACAGTGCATAAAAACTTTCATACCATTATCTCGATACCTATTTGTTATTGTATACTTTTCAATAAAAAGGTTAAATATCTTTATCTAAACAACATTTTCATCATGTAGCAATAGGGCCGATGGTAGGTCTACAATTTATTTCCTGTTATTAATACGCTTATCACTGAACCAGAACTGATATTCCAAATATTCATGTTATGTCACTTATCAAAACCTGTAATTTCACCGAAAGCGTTTTTCTTTCTTTTTTTTCTTTTCCTTTTTATTTTTTTTTATTTTTTATTTTTTGCTTTAAAAAAGCTTTTTCTAGTCGTTTGTATGTACGAGTAAATAAAAGAAAAACAACACCTTCGTGAGCAAATTCTCTCTCTCTCTCTCTCTCTCTCTCTCTCTCTCTCATTCGTTTAATTCGTCATCTGATTTGCCGAAAATGTCTATGCGCGTAAGCCCCTGTTATTGATGCATTGATAATTACTATCACCATTTGTTATCATAGCAAACCTAAGTGCAACAATTGTACTGCTATATCAGATTAATTGTTTGTTTATGTGACATCAGCTGGCTTAGTATCATTCTTCGAATAAATTGGGCTTACAACTACTACTGTTTATTTTTCGAAACAGTTCAACCTCTTCGCGTCCGTGATCACGTGCGTGCGACAATCAAACCGCTGATCAACGATGTCATAAATGATGTCAGCCGTGACTGCTGCGTCAGAGCGTTACGTTCTTAGAACGCGTTCACATTAGGCTAACATGGATCGATCTAAAGACGCAGATCCTTCTTTCTGATAGCAAGGGTCTCTATAATAGAGCATCGACGATACAATCATTTTGTAACAGACTACCAGCGCACCCATGGTCAGAGAGAACAAAGTTCCTAAGCCTTCTATGCTATGTTGATGGCTACACTGTACCCGTCACAAAGTAGGCTTACTTGTCGCATAGGGATATGAACCGCCTCATATTGTTGTATCAGTGCGGTACGGTGTCGTTAAGATCGATCTCTGGGATCTACCAGATTCTAGTCGAGTCGCGCCCTTCAATTAACTAACTGGATGGGTGATAGTATGGCAGATTTATGATATGCGTATTCCTGTACATAAGGCTAGGTTAACGACCATATCGTATACGATGAGACACATTGCGACAGATACCGCAGCCGCGGCCTTCGGTTAAACCTGGCTAAGATTCCCCCTACAGTCGCTTAAGTCTGAAAAAACAACAGAAAAAGGAGCAACTCAGTTATAACAAAAAACTCACGAGTTCATCGTCCAGGTGAAAGTTACATGAGCGCGTTATAGGCATTTCTCATTTTCTTTAAGTCACGCGCATAGTGAGTAATCTAATTTGGCGTGTGTCCTTACACTAGCCTGCCAGAAAACTTTAGACTTATAATCACTAACCGAGTCGAGTGGGTTTGAGATGTCCAGGTCGCCATACGTTTATAAATTACTTCCGGGAGAGAGCTGCAATCCAGTGAACTCTTTAAAGTCGGAGAAGATGGGAACCCCTTCTTGGAAAGTTTGGGTCGGTCTCCAGGAAGCGAAGACTGCCAAATTCTGGAAAGCGGTTTCGTCGGAGCTCATAGCAACTGCGATACTGATGATAGTCCAGTGTTCTGTGCCTTTAAAATGGCCGGGAAATAACGACTCGGGGACCACGGTTCAGATCGCTTTGGGAATGGGTTTTGTTGTGATGTGTCTCATAGAGGGCTTCGGACATTTTTCGGGGGCCCAAGTAAATCCTACAGTGACGCTGGCCATGTTTGTGGCACGGAAACTTTCCATAGTGAAAGGTATAGCTCGATTTTTTATTTGCATTCAACATATTAAACACACGACTCACCGACAACTGTGATTCACACACACACACACACACACACAAGAAAGGAAATAGTGACCCTGGCAAAAATACCCTGCAGAAAAAGCCTTTAAAAACTAAAATACTGGGATAGTCTGTAGTAAAATATGTACATAACAAGAGAAAATATGCAAGCAAACTTAATTTTGAGTTGAATTGTAAGTATTATTATTATTATTATTATTATTATTATTATTATTATTATATTTCAGCTATTCTTTTCATTCTGGCACAATGCATGGGATCATTACTTGGCTCAGGTCTGGTTTACGTGTAAGATAAAATCTTATAAATTATGTAGAATACAAATAGCCAGGCCTGTGTGTGCGTGCACAGGCGATTTAAGAGTAGTATTGAAAATTCATGTAATTTCCCTTAACGTTTTTAGAAAATTAAAACGAATATAAGATCAGAAGAAGGGAGAATGAAAAGGGACTTAAATTGGTGTTACCACTCTACTTCTTCGCTTCCTCTTAAAAATAACATACACAATTTAAAGTAAATTGATAAACTGAAAATTAATGATAATTTATGAATTAAATGATAATCCGGAATCTTTCAAATCTTTAAATCCCACTATTCTGAACAGTGTCACTCCTGCCAACGCAACTGGGACTTTTGCCACGACCGTCGTTAATCCCCTGATGACTCCCGCCCAGGGTATGGTGGTAGAGATGTACCTGAGCTTCATGCTCGTCTTCGTCATCTTTGGCGCCACGGACAGCGTGAAGAAGATCACGATGCCGAGTTTGGTCATTGGACTTGCTGTGGCGATGAATATCTGTACTGGAGTAAGCCCCTCGCTTTTTCTTTTGTGTCCTTGATTCTCGTGAAGAGGATCGTAGTCTCTCTCTCTCTCTCTCTCTCCATACAGCGGGTTATAGGTTAAAGGCATCGAATAACCATGTATTGGAAAGATGGTTGGGATAAGATGATATATTTAAAACCACAGTTTCCAGGACTGTTGCCATAAGACGTTTGACATTCCAAGGACTTTGACGACTTCTTTTAATTCTGGAATGCTGTTTTCCTTACCCTCTATGCGGCAAAATATCAAGATCCCAGTTTCTGTTTATATAAAAAAAAATTGTTTCCTTTTCCCTAATCTATATTTTTCTTCTTAGTCAACTTTTATTCAACCGTGCGTGTAACTCACTCAATGTGCTTGTCAATCCTCAAATCCCTCGCCACCCAAGACTAAATTCCTCAAATTATATATATGATTTTCAGTAATTAAAACAGAAATAAAATCTAAAATAGTCTTAGGGTAAGCATTTCTTCTCTCAGTCTCGCCTGAAGGCACTACCATGCACTTGTTCACGTCCCGTAACATTGTCCACATGATTCATCTTTTCACATGACTTCACTTCCACAGATCTGTCCGTGATAACTTTAGAAAGGTCGTGACTTTCGAGGCAGCTGTCGGGAGACAAGGTGAGTAGATCACAATCTTTTTAACAGGTTCATTTTTGTACTATTTCCAGATAAATCACACTGGTGCTAGTATGAACCCCGCCCGCTCCCTGGGGCCTGCTGTTTATGTCAATATATGGGAAAACCATTGGGTAAGACTTCCCCTCCGGCCACAGGTGTCCCTGTAGTCTGGTACAAAATCGAATAATTTTTTAACTTTTGTAACAGACTACAGAGATCGTTGTGAACGGAGGGTAGGGTAAGGATGCATTCAGAACATGTTGGTCCGCGGACTAACAGATCCGCGTATCAAATATGGCCGACCCACTTGAAAGCGCGCTGCATAATCCCCTAACAGACACCGAATAGAATTACGCAGTAAGCTTTCAAGCGAGTCGTCCTTATTTAATCCGCGAATCTGTTAGTCCTGTCGTCCGCTGTGAACTTAATACGCCTGCATCATCCGCTAGCCACTGTCTATCGAGACTTTTCCCGATTACCATTCGTCTGTACCGTTTCCCAATTAATTCCAAGCTTTATTTCATCATTCACAAATTAATCTTCCTTAATTGACCGGAATTAAAAGTATGCGAAGAAAAAATCTGGAACTGCTCAAACAAGACGTGGAGCTAGTGGCTATGTATGTGTGACCTATCTGTGCTAGTCTATAGTCAGGGAATTTGTTACTATTTTCTTCCATTGTGTAACGGTGTAACAGTATAACTGTCAGGCGATTCTTATATACAGACATATGCTAAAAATTGTCAGTGTACGACCATTCACCTGAAAACCACTGGAATAACACTTCATGCGGATGTATATTCAGTCAGGGAATTATATCGGATATAATTCCCTGATTCAATCAACAACATCAAAATGAACCCCTATAAAGATTTTGTCGACATCACGATTGGCGAATTTAAGGCCAATTTCCTTCAGGATTCATAAATTCGAATAAATAGCGATGATACAGTGTGTAAATTACATTACTATTTTTGTATTAATCGTAACTGAGAAGTACATATATGTATTGTTTGATTTTTATTGGTATTAATTGCAGGTTTATTGGTTAGGCCCGATCTCTGGGGGCATCCTTGCTGCTGTAACATATCACTACGGCTTTAAATTAAACACTCGAAATAAGAATAAACAAAAGAAAGTAAAGGGATTAAGAGATGAGGTAAGTGCTATAAAATTATTCTAAAGCGTGTATTCGCTTCTAATTTTTTTACAAATAGATGTGTGTGTGTGTGTGTGTGTGTGTGTGTGTGTGTGAGAGAGAGAGAGAGAGAGAGAGAGAGAGAGAGAGAGAGAGAGGGAGGCGATTCTGTTGCGCCGATGTTGGCAGTTTAATGTCAATAAATAAAGAAAAAAAGAAAGAAAGAAAGGAAGAAATAGCAGTACACGATGTCATTCAATACATCAAAGTCGATTGCATTTCCAGATAAAAGGGCCGTTATTGGACTCGCCGGACGTGATTGTGTCAGAATCTGAAGGAGCAAGTAATGAGAAGACAAACTGAAGTCTCCGGTCTGAGGACACAATGAGATTATACCAGAAATGAAATGGCGGCCAAGGACATGTGAAGAGCCTTATTTTATTTTTATTATTATTTTTTTTTGGTGGGTGGTGGGGGGGGGGGGGTATACATTTCATGAACAGTAGACCGAAAGTCGGTCTCAACCTTTCGTGCTGTGATAACACTGGGCAGTAGTACTACGTTTGACACTGTACATGGCACGTTGGGCGTTAAACTCGACATGCGCCGTCACATTTGTACACTTTCTACTTAAAAAAGTGCGATGTGGGAGGTTGCTGCGCCATTGCCGTCTTTCACAGAATTTTCTCCAGACGTCCTGCAAGACGAGAAATGCTTGCAACTGACAACATTACACCAAGCACGTGCTCTTCGTTGGTTGCTTCAGACAAAACTGACTTAAATTTAAAGTTTAAAAAACCTACAAAATACCGAGAACTATCGGTATGAATAAGCTTCTAAGAAGATGATTGTAGTAGAATTCTTGGAATCTCATTCCCAGGGCTGCGTTCTGAACCAGAAATGTCACTAATCTTAGTGACTTCACCAGACAGCCACATAACATAGAAACCCCAATCTCGGCTGATATATCAGCCCTTTGAATGGATAACCTGTTTGTCTGCTGGCGTCATCCATACTATTAACGATTTCAGTATGTTCTTGTCCTTGGGCCGTATTCTCGAATGGTTGTACATGTAACTTTCGTATTTTTTATAACTTTTCACGGAAATACTTTCAAATTGTTATAAGTTACGAAGTTTTGAGAGTAGGGTCCGCGAACTAGAATAAAAGCAACATACACATTGTGTACAATATAACAAAAAGGGGATACATTTTTCTTCATTAATTTTCAATAATGATGTCCCTTTTTGTATTTTATTCAATTATTTTATATACAACATCCCAAGATCTCTATACACGCACCATTTTCTGTCTTGATGCAAAAAAAGTCAATAAAATATTTTGAATACATAAGAACTCAAATTCCTTGTGAATACAAATGACCTCTTATTTTTTCACAAAAATACCAACAAACCAAAATCGGCCATACCCATTTGATCTCTGTACAAATATCACACCAATTTAAAGGCAGATACATAAAAATTGACATTTAAATAAGCACTTCTCAGTTTCAACCAAAAGACAAATGTCCCTTTGACGTACAACAAAATATAAAACCGACTTAACCATAAAAAGGACGTCAGCCAAATTGTGGTAACGGTAGTATAAATAACCTAATACCTATTTTTAAAAAACCCTTACTGAGGTAAGATTCTACAGAAAACTACTAGAATTAATCAGATGATATGTTGGGGGTGGGGGTGGGGGGGGTGTCTTCTTAGATCCATAGGACTAAGGCTTCGTTCACATGGAAAGTCTATTTTCTAAAAATCAATTTTCTATTCGCGGTATCTTATGATCACGGTCTGTGCCCTGAATAACCCGCGGCGTAAATACTGGCGGCGCGAGCCAGTTACTTCCAAAGCTGTAATTAATTCTCGGGATATTCAGGGCACAGGGACCGTGATTACAAGATACCGCGAATAGAAAATAGATTTTTTAGAAAATAGACTTTCCATGTGAACGGAGTCTAAGTCCAAATGGAAACCAACTGCTTTTTACATGTTTGAAGAGTACAGTTTTGTCACATATTCTTACATTTTTATCACATATAAAATCGCCTTTATTATTAAATCTGGCTTTCCGGTTTCTGCTCTGCCTTTGAGGATTTAAACAGTTACCTTCATCAAAAGTTTGACATCACTCAAAATAAGCAATCACAATTCTTTTCCGTATCTTATAGATAATAGTCAAGCCGGTGTAACATTCAAGTTTCTCCCTGTCAAACTTGCCAGTTTAAATTCTAGGCTAAAACCTCTAAAACCTCTGACCAGTCTCTCAGGGCAATGGGGATTTAATAGCATTTTTTTTTGTTTTAAAAAACTACAATAATAGAAATGATGGAATTAATAGCACTAAATACCAGCGAGTGACTATATTCCTAGTAAAGAGTCACTCACACTCAATTTTATAAAAGTTCACAGCCATAAGGGTGAATATTCCAATTTCTATCAGGTCTGAAGAAATGTGTGGTATACAATTAAAACAAAGTTAATCAACACTGTACAATATTAAAGTTTTTCATAGGAGATCATTTTCATCAATTAAAAAAAGTTATTTCTTCGATAAAAAAATAAACAACAAATAAAAAACACAACAGTCTTCCCTTCTTTGGCAATTTACAAAATTAAAAAAAAATTTTCCATCAGGTTCTCCCATGGTCTTGACTGAACATTTTACCAATTTCTTCATTATCTGTATTTTTTTTGTGCAAAAATCCTCTCATAAGCCCTGATTAACATCTGGTCTGGATGTTAAGAGGTATTCTATCCTCATCCTCCTCCCTAAATAAAAAATAAAATGAATCAAAAATATTTTTTAAAAAGCTGACATTTATGTGACTGGCCTCCTTTGGTTAGATATGGCCATTATTATCAGCAGTGTGCTCAGATATGATTTAGGATTGCTAGAAAAAAAGTAGAATGAAATGGGAATGTGGCCTTACAACAAATTTCTGATTTAAATTTTTAAAAAATCATGTGGGTGTGCTGATAGAAAATACATACATTAAGCTGTCACAAATTGAATGAAAATGAAGTCTTAAATATCTACCAGTATGTCAATGGTCTTTTACAAAATTTCCTTTCAGTAAACTTTACCTTATTCAGATTTATTCCTATGTCATCAAACCTCTTCATACCACCGTCAGAATCAAAGTGTCTTGCATGCTATTTTTAAAATAAAAAGACTGTGTTCAGCACCATTCTGACTGGAGCCATTTTCAAACTTTCTTTAGAAAGTCAAAAGTTTGATTGTAATTAAACACTTAGTCATGCTGGGAGTCAGTATTCTCCTTCAGTGAACCCAATGACTTCTAAGGTGGACTTAACCTAGGACTCAATAATTTCAAATTTATAGTTAAATCAAACCAAGCTATTTTGTAGTCTATCAAACATTTTATCTGAACTTAGCCCACAACTCACCGATTCTTTCACTTCCCTTGTATTAGCTTCCCTTCGATCAGCTTTAATCTGGAACAGATAAGAAATCACTATGACTAAAAATTGGCATTTGCAAGTATCAAAATTATTGATTATAACAATTTAGATTACAAAAAAATACCTTTATTTTTAATAAATAGCTTTTTTTTAGTAGAATTGCAACCAATGAAATAGCATTCTTGGATCTATTAATAAACACAACAAAATCTAAAATCTAGAATGAAAATAAAAATATTAAATAATTATCTTAGAATGCCAATATATTTAAATCATGATATCTACCTGTTCACTAATTCTTTTCCTTTCTTCTTTTTCTCTTTTCAACTGAGCCTGTTGTCTTTTTCTTTCAGCAGCAATTTGCTTTTCTTTTTCACTAAGCTGTGATGATTAAGCAACAAAAATTTTAATTTTATGAATATGAAAACACACTTTTTTGGTACAAATTTTAAAGGGGGGATCTTTTCTGAAACTTTAACCATGAAACCTTTGTGTACCTAGATCAAATTTTACCCATGGTGACTTTTTCCTTGCAAAGAAGGGGTTCATACAAAACCCCAACCATCATCCTGCCTATGGGTCTGCACAATTACTTCCATTTTCTATTTTTTTTCACTTCACTTCCCCCCCNGGGACCCATTGGGAATTTTCGTTTCACGGGAAAACCACGTTTTATTTCCCGAGATGCGTGAAACGTTCATATTATTTGGCATGATCTGTGAAGTACCCCATTCCCGTGACTTGTGAATGCCGCTTTTTCTTCTTCGCCTTTTTTTTTCTTCCCCAAGTCATTATACCCGGTGATTCGCGATTTTCAGGATTTTCGACTCTCATTATCAGTGAGACATGTAAAAAGTTTAATTTACTGTGATTTGAGAATTGGTGATTTTATTTCCCGTGAACTGTGATCACTACCACCCCAATGGGACCCTCGTCGAAATTCAGCGATGAAATGCTGCGTATTTCAAACGAATGAGATAAGTTTGATAGATCAAAAAGTTTGAAAACAGGTGCGAACCCCCCCCCCCCCCCCACACACACACACACACACACACACACACAAGCATCAGCAGGGGCGGATCCAGACATTTTTTCTGACAGGCTTCCAAAGATAAACATACCAGATAAATGTAATAAGGCAAACATACAAGATAAATACAATGTAATATTTATGACCAGGGGGGGTTTGAGAGTGATGAGGGAGGTTTACCTCTCTGTCTGACCAGCCAGACTGTGGTTTGCTTGCCTGAATAGGTGATGCCAATGGTTTGTTTTTACTCTCAATGGGTTCAGCCGACTGCTCTGTGTACTGTCTAATGAAGTAGCAAGAAAACATGCTTCATGTAGTATCTTTTTACTGGGGGCACTTCATTTCAAAGCAAACAATGTTGTAATACTTGTCTGGAAATGTTTATTCAAGGCATATATGTTTAAGAAATATACAGTATTACTATTAGTATATTCTAATAGTGTTGTTTGAAACCATTTATATGGAAGCAGATGCAAACTTACAGAATTTTTGCTTCAAGAAGTTGAATGGCACATTTTAACCTCTCAGAATCTGTCAACACTACAGCATCATCTGCCTGAAGAAAAAAAAAAGCAACCTCATACAAATCATGGCCATGACATTTAATTTTCAGGTTAATAATAATGATAAATGTGCAAAAGCGATGCAGTATATTAGACTGTTTAAGTGTTACTTTGAACATAACAAGTAAGAAAATGTACCCAGTTTGTTTAAAAGGATTCTCAATAGTAGAATATCTACTGACAAATAGTAACATATTCAGATCAAATCCATAGTGATCTTGATTTCAGAATCAAATCGAAGAATACAATACACAAGTGATACATTAAATGACAACATTAGATGGCATTTTTAACAGTTACACATACACTAAATACAGGGATGAGACTGCCATTTAGTTAAAAAGCCTGAAAATATGATGTGGGGGCTATTTGCATTGATCTCAAAAATGATATTTTTGGCTCCCAAAAAGTCAGAAGTTTGCTGATTGTTGGAAAAATCTCATTACTATAAATATCATAACTAAACAAAGATATAAATATATAGGAACCTCAGCCCATCCTGCCGCCAACATAAACTGCTGAGCACCTGCATATCTCCACACTTTATTACTGAATGCTTTATTTTCCTTCCGTACATGATGGAACTTCTCCTCAGACGGATTCTCAGCAGCATTTCTGTGAAAAATATAGTTATAATATTATTATGGTAGTATATCAATAAAATCACACAAAATGAATTAGGCACTTTTCCTCCCAAAAAGTGTTTTTGCAACAATATTATGTTGAAAATGATTGCTAATAATTTAAAAGAGAGGAGTTGGTTTGAGGTCATAAGGTATATTTTGTGAGCCCAAAAGTCATCAATCTTGAAAAAGGTTGTGTGTCGTCAATAAAGCTGGGCTATGCACACACATGCACGCACACACACACATACACACACATACACACACACACACACACACATACACATACACACACACATACACACACCAGATATACATGTATGTGCCTATACAAAGAGACAGCAAATCTGGGCTATATAAATACAATATCATTCCACTTAAAGTGCATCACTGCTTGACAACACATACAGACCATGGAATACAGAACAAGACCAAAATCTGTCACCCGTCACCAACTTACTTCATCAACTTGAGCAAGGTTTGTAGAGTAGTCCTGAGAATGACAGGGTCTGCCTCCTCCACCAAAATACCTAGACAGGCTCCAAGGATATCCTGAGCCTGAAATAATGCGGTAATAGTATACATGTATGTATGTTGATATGTACTGTAAAAGTTTTAAAACTTGTACAAAGAACATACCAAGGCTTACCCCAGTACATGTACAAGATGGTGATAAATAAATTTTGATTTGTTAAGAATTTTATTATAGAATTAGAAAGGATACAAAACATTGCATCCAAGTGCAAGGAGATATCCATCAATGATCTGTGAGGAGAAGAAAATTGGTTACTTTTCTTGAGAAAAAATAACATCTGATGCTTAAACCCCATATTCTTTCAGGAGTTGTGTTCTGTACCACTGTGTGTCATTATCATAATTGTCACTCCTTCTTATATATGACATTAGTACAGGTATGGACTACCTCAGATACTCTCTGACCACATGGTAAGCCAGCAGTCTGTTACCAAATTATTGTAGCGCACCCTGTGGGACTTCAGGTATCAACAAGAACAACTTCCAAGCCAGACACACCCTTAAGTTTGTATTTGGTGTTTTACACATTGGTGCCGAGTAGCCCACATCCCTGTCAGGCCTGTAGCCAGCAATTTCAAAAGGTTTTTTTTCTGAAAAAGTGGACCTTTTACACTTTTGTGCACCTAGATCAAATTTTACCTAGAATGGACCTTTTCATGACAAAAAAGGGTGGTCCTTTCAAATCCCCTAAACCCCTCTGGCTATGGGCCTGGCCTGCCTATATAAGGTAGTGCTAGTCAAGCATAGCCTCAGACTTACTCCAGATGCTCAGCTGAGTGACTGCGCCCAAACCCACAACTGTCCTCCTCTGCTGCTGCCACTGCTCAAGGGGTGGTAAGAGGCAGTACTATTTCAGAAGCCCCCCCCCCCCCCCCCATATCAGAGGGTATACTTCATCACCTGTGATTGCCTCAGTGTGAAGCATATTCAAGTTCCACACTTACCACAAGTATTGAGCAAATCAAGCTAGTCCTCCTTATGGTTTTGCTGTAGGGGCTAAAACAGGCACAATTACAACAGCAGGGGGTCATTAGTTAATTACATATAAATGAAAAAGTAGGATGTCTTCAAGTCACATCTTAGGGCTATTATTTCCAGTGTATTGCTCTAGAGAGTGTGTTAAAGGTGCATATGAAGAAAATTGACATTTGTCTAAGCATTGCCACTAAACCTGACCAAATGCCACCATATAGTTTCAAATAGCATATAAATTATAATTTACAAGAATAGCTAGCTGATAAATAAGTCAAATTTTCGACCAGAAATTTGAATAAAGTGCAATTCTACAGCTTTTATTTGTCTGACCGAGTGATTAATTTGGTATATCCCATGTAGACTTTATTTGAGTCGTAAAAGAAGCTAGTAGTGGTGATTTTCATTTGTTGCTGCTTATCTACGCTTGCTTCCTACAGTATGTAACATTAAAACTAGCACTATCACGAATCAAACGTAAGTAAATTCTAAATCCTGATATTTATTTTGTCTTATTTGAACTTTAAAAATCCTTGAACATCTCAATTTTTTAAAAGACACGTAAAGGTAATTTTACTCACATCATCATCATTTTTAGCTGCCATAATTTGTAATATTTTACGATGATGTTGCTTCTTGTTATCATTTCGTTTCCTTCCTCCAAGATTGAAGAGCAACATGAAAAACAATAAAAGCTACATTCAAAAGCAATCTCATCTCTTTGTATTTCTGTGTATGATTTAATTCATGTCGCATCTGACCAAAAATAATGCTCGAAAAGAATGCTTGAAAGCAAAGATTAAAGCAGAAACTGTGCCCAATACAGGTAAACATATGATCCAAAGGGGATAAAATTTAGTTTTACCTTTCTAACATTAGACATACTAGTATTGATAATATCAAAGATTTTGTTAATAGAGATAAAATATTGTGAAATCTCATTTTGCAGGCATTTCAATTTTTTATAGACAAATGCCCGGTTAAGAAATGGCTTTGAATATAAACAGAGACCTTGTTAAACACATGGCAATTAATCGAGTAATTCTACGTAAGTAAAGCAACCATGGGGACCAACTTATTATACAATTTAGTTTTCCTTTACATTTTTGAAGAGCACAGGAAATGAAAAAATGAGACAGATGAGATATTTTTTTTAGATATAAGGCCTAAAAGGCACACGCTGCTCGTTAGACCTTTAGAACGTTAATTTAATCTTAATCACTTCATACCATATTAAACTGTTCACAGAGGCATGATCCATAAACCTGTTTTGAGTTCAGAGTTTCTTGTTTCTGAGACACACTCGTGATGCAGTTAGAGATTGGTGAATTTCACTTGTGATTACAAAAATGGGAAAGCTACATAAAATGAAATTCGTAATTTGTCAACGGTTTTGGATAGGCAAAAGCTACTTGATTAAGAAAAATTGCTGATTTTTTTTTTTTTTTTTGCTAACGCACATTTTAAAACATTTTATAACAAACTCGCAAATTAGCCTTTGAAAAGAAATTTGATGTTTTCAATTGTAAAATTACGTTTATCGCTTTGCATACTCTTTTTTATTGATTTTTCTTCTTTTTTATTCAATCTTGAACGAATTTTTTTTACTTCCTCATTTCCAAGTTCATTTTGCCGCCAGTCAAATCAGATACCGCATCTTACTTAGATTGCAATGCCCATGGTTTCCAGTTTAAGATGTGTCTATAAATGTGATCGAGGTGTAGTCGCAGTGCTGGGTGGGCCCAGGAACAGTATAACAGTATATTTCTGGTGCAGTACCAAAGCCTCTTTTATGATAGGCTGAAAGAGGGCCAAACCCTGAGTGAGGGCGTTATTTAACACCCAATCCTTGAAACTGAAAACCCAGCCGTGGCGGACTGTTTCTTTTCAGGGGACATAAAATCATTCGAATCATTATGCCATTTTACGCACTCACTGACCCCTAATATGGGTGGACGACCACAGAGAGAGAGAGAGGATGGAGGCAAATCCAAAAACAATGAACTTTGCATCGTAACGAATTGCTACAGCGACAGCACTAGTAAACCATAAAAAGATATGTGGCTCACATTGTACAGGTTTGTTTGTTCAAGATGCGTAATTACGACGTAATATCAATACAAATGGAAATACTTCTGCAAAACCTCTTATCTGGCATCTGCTTTACCAAATTAACCATCGATCCTTTTGTATCACGTAAACCCTCATGTACAACACCATCTTCCGTAATTACTAAAAAAAAAAAAAAGATAAAAAAAGAAATGTAGGCACGCATGAGCACCCATAAGTCTGTGCAACATGACCACAAATCAAGACAAGTTTTATGCCTCAATAGCATTTCAACACGCAATAAACATAACCCTTTCTCTCAAATAACAAGGACTTTTCCCAACTTCAGGTCATAAGGTGCACAGATCACGCACACAGCGCCACGCAGACGCTTCGTACATCGCAGGGGGAAAGGGCGATTTTGCTGATAACGCCCTTCCCCGTTAATAGCGCGATGCAACACCACACTTTGAGTGCACTCCTCGATTGAAATTAGAATGGCAAGTTATTTTAATTAATCTATACGACAGAAATAACACCGTTCTGGCTTCTTATTTCTCGTCACCGGGTGTTCGCTCCTCGATTACGCTTGGGGTTGGTTTCACGTCCGCGCTTTCATTAAAAGATTTTCCTTCCGGGTTCAGCGTTGCAACTGAGTTCTGTATCTCTCGATGTCAAATTACTGGTCCTAACCCTCCCCCCCTCCCCCCGCGAAAAATAAAATAATGATCAGTCTTGTAATAATTGCAGGTGGCCTTAAAATATCCCCCCCCCCCCGAATAATAATAATAATAATAAACTTATAACACAAGGGGGTTTCTGGATGTCAAGAAGAGAGTGGGTCCGTTTCCCGTATATTAAAGAGCACCATAGTTTAAACTCAGAGAGTTTGTATATGGGAAGGGGGTGGAGAGGGTGGGCGAGAGGGAGTGGGAGCAACCCCAAGTCTCTTTAATCTCTTAGTTTTATCAGTTATTGGCACCAATTGCTATTTTCAAAATATGCGTTTTTACCAAACACAGTGACACATTTTTCGGAAGTGGTTTATCCTCCCAAAACAAGCATTTTCGTGATTAATAGAAATTTCGCCGTGGATTATCTTATTATCAGCTGAAAAACATAAGAGACGTAGGCTTTGAGACGTTGAGTAACTCTCTAACTTTAGGTATTTGGGTTGGATTGCGAGTGTACATATTACACTTGTAATCCACTGGCTTTAGACAATTGAATGTATAAACACCTGGACTCCTGTCATTAAAAACTCAAATAATAGTAATATTTGACCAGATTTAGACCATTCCATGCGCGTGTCACTTAAAAATACGCCTCCCCTGTATACGGCCATTTACGTCCGTTTAAAAGAAAAAGCAGAATAAAATATCCATTACCTGAAGGCCAAAAAAGCATGTAAAGTGCGATACTTTCAATCACGGGTGATTGGACCTAAAAACAATACACTTCTGAATTCGATCCCCCCACGTTGAGCAACATTTTACTGATAACATACTGTTAAGTACGGTTAAAAAACTTTGCCCTAAAAAGCGTTTTTCTTTGCTGTAGACCTGAAGTGGCATCTAAATGTATAATACTTTTGTAAGATTTTTAAGGTGGTTCGTTTCGTTAAAGCGGCCTAAATTGGTCAAGATAACCATTTTCTCGTTTCTTTTATGTAAAATACTTATATAGATACAAGTGCGATCAAATTGAACAGTTTAAGAGCAAAAAAATCAAAATTTCTTTTTTTTCATTCATTACCTTTTGCGCTTCTGCTTTTAAGCTACGGTTGAGCTTCGTTGTTGTAAGATAGTGATCGGGTTGCGTCTTACCTCCAGAACTTAGATGTTATCACGAAAACTGTTTAGCGTTTGCTTTTGAATTTTTTGTTGATGAGATATGAGCCCCTCACAATGATGTTACATCCAACAAAGGCATTATTTCGCCTCTTTATTGACAAAATCAGAACTGAGCCTTTCAAGGAGAATTCCTGGCAACGAATCACATACTTATAGTCGCGATTTAATAGGCGTTAAAACGGTCTTGGCGCTGTTCAGGCAAGGGTCATCTTGATCTTTAAAAAACAAATCAAAAACACAATTTCACCACAGAAGCGCTGTTGTTACATCATCAGCTCGAATTCGCAAATTCGCTCTGTATCTTCAGTGTAACTGTTTTATCTTATGTCAATGTTCTTCTTTGCATTAGCTTAGTAGATGGGGAATTAGACCCTAACGTATGGAATCACCCTCAAAACCTTTTTGACCTGGTGTTAATGGTGTGACCTGTTTAACCCACGCCACCTTTGCTTCGTTTCTTACACGTTTCTTTCATTTTACAAAATTACCCCATGTTTTCAATAGCCTGAAGTATGTTCGGACCACGTTCTAAAATGCAAGTTAGTCATCATATATTGTTCTTCACACGACCATATAAGATGGAGACATTTGAACCAGGAAATCGCCAATCTCTCTTTTAAACGACGATAGTTAATGACTGGTAACGACCAAACAACAACAACAACAACAACAATAATAATAATAATAATAATAATAATAATAATAATAATAAAGAAACATCGCCTAAAATCATTGGACCCCGAAGCTCTATTTCTAACTCTATTTGTTCTTAAAAACCAAATCTAGGTCGGTCAGTAAATTTCCCTTGCATCTCTTTTTATTTGCCCTATCTTTGTCTTAATATTACAAGGTACCCTAAATGCTCACCTTCATCTTCGATTGTTTCGATAGATGATTGAACAAATTCGACTTAAACCCCAGACCAAATGCCTTGGCATTTGTCTCGTGCAAAACAAAGAAAAACATTTGTAGACAAATGTCACAAGGTAAAACTCTTGACTTTGCTTTCCTAAAAAAGTGTAGTACACTAAATGTCACAGAGTAACGCCCCGAGGTCCATTTAACTAATTGTATTCTTCCTAACTGGAGTTTTTACCACGTGACGGTCAAATCTCACTCCAGCGGGCGTACAACGTGAAATCAAATTTGCTCTGTTGAAGAATCGCACTTTTCAAAATTGAAATGTAAACAAAGCGTGAGAATTCAGTTCCGAATTTTCACCACAAATCAGGACCTTTTTTTTCGTCCGATATCAGTTAGTTTTGGGTAATTTTAAAGTATTTGCTTATTTAAGAAGACTTCCGTAAGTTAATACATAGATTGAGTTAAAAGGAGTGACAATCAGCCCACGCATGCCTCTGTTGTACGGTATTTATATCTTGTTAGCAGACAAAATAAAAAGGGAAATTGTACTATTTACGAATGCATTCCATTCCAAGGAACGATGTGGTGGCTACAACTTCTTTTAACAGGTATGTTTAATTGTTTACGTTTCTATGTCTATTTAGCGTTGAAATTAAAAGAAAAAAGCGAAGCGAAGCGCATTTCACTCGGCATCTTTACATGATGCATAAAGTGATTTAATTGGGGATTTCTCGGCAGGTAGGTAATTTTTGCAAATTTTCCGTTACACACCGACAGCCAAATTTAAGTATTCACATAAATGCAATTTATCATGAATTTTTTCTTATGGCTTAATGCGTAGTTAAGTGTGATACTCAACTGAGTTTTTGCTGTTTTTTTTCCTTTCGATAGAAATTTGGAAAAGCGTAAATTACTTCTGGTCGACAAATACAATTTTGTCTTAAAAATTTGCAAAGATTTTCCGGCAACGGAAGTTATAGTGTGAAAACCATCTATGCCTCTTTGAGAATTAACGCCTATTTGCATACCTAACTAAGTAATTAAGTAAGAAAAATATCGATCACCTTCCTTTATTGCTGCATAGGATTTTTTAACTGTCAGTTGAATAAAATGCTGCATCAAGTTTTATACAGATCACATCATACTTTGATATTTAACAAAACAGAAGAGCAACTTGGCGGTGAACCGAACACATTTACTCCAAGACATTATGCTTTTTTCTTTTAATCCGATGGTCACAAAATGCACTACACAAGACCACATAATGTCTGCTAAGATTGGAAATACCACTGACGGTGGATATCGCTGATATTGTTAATCAAAAATAGTTGCGGTTTACTCTTAGATCAATAGCAGAAGGAATGGAACCTTTTTTATTGCCTAGATTCAGGGAAAGTATGCCTTGAGATTCTTTCCTTTGGGTCCCTGGACAAGATACAGTGTAAACTGCCTCCATGCAAATGTATTCCTTGTCACCAAATGCTTTATCTTTTTATCTTACGTGATTCTGTTTGTTTCCGGGCAATTTTTCATCAGTAAAAGGTGGCAATTAAAAAAAAAAAAAAAAAAAACAGTCGTATAACACCACAAACACCAAAAGCATCAACAGAAAGTTACATCCGTGAGTCATCAATTTTAATTAATTAATAATTTTTGTTTATGATACAGAAAAGAAACAAACGGTATGTCAGAAATGAGCGTCAGATGCACACTCATTCCATTAGCTATCATTCGTAGTTTTTTTTTCATTACAGTTTACTTGGTTTCCCTGGCAAATATTCCTCTAAGCACAGGAACAACCGCGCCATTTACTGTCAAGACCTTACGACATAGAAGAAATATCATGATTTCATTTTCTCTCCAACGTCGATGTTCTCCTAGTTGCATGACAAGCCATCGACGCCCTGAAAGCGTGATTGCAAGAAGTCTGGCTAATATTAGGGAAAGGTTGGCGTTATTGGATTCTATTGCCAATAATTATCTCCAACAGGTACCTGCACGATTTTCATTGTCAATTGTATTAAAAGCTTTTATGGAAACGTAAAATAGCAAGATGTTTTTAGTGCAGTACAATGAACACGGTAATCTCTCACTGAACGTATCTGCAACTTACCCACTTAATATCCATATGGGCCCATTCCCAATGGCACTATAGTTCTACGTAGATCGATCTAACTCCGCTGGCAATGTCGCTGAATGCAGTCAGATAAAGAGATAAACACGCCTCCAATTGTTCCCAGCGTATTCATATGATCACCAGCCTGTCTGTATTCTACTAAACGAAAGGATGAGGAGTGTTATTCTGTTAAACTGATTGCATTTAGCGAGAGTCCCCGCGGTGTTGGATCGAGCCACGTAGAACGATAGTTTCTTTGGGAGTGAGCCCTATGACATCCAATATATTCTGTTTGCAGATAAGGATAGCGTTTGCAGCAAGTGATACTCAGATGTGGAGACGAGCAAGAGAAAAGAAAAGATGGCTGACTATAAATAATCAACTCCAACGAAAAACTCGTCACCTAGCTGCAACCTTTCAAGTAAGTCCTTGCTTATTTTTTATAAGATA
>NW_019776032.1:108110-134120 GCF_001039355.2 Lingula anatina | reverse complement strand
AACTTGTAACATAAGTAAGCTGTAATCAATTAACACAAAGTAAACAAAAAAAATAAGTAATTGAATTTATTAATTAATAAATATTTGTAAAACCGTCAGTTTTCATATTACGGAGGGCAATGCTTAATTCTGCATGAGTAATATATTCTTCAAGTTTATTTTGCTGTTCATTACTAACCTTTTTAACTTTCGCATTATGTAGTTGCTCGTCATTGTTAACTTGTACCACAAAATCACAACCGGTCGCAAGTATTTTAGGATCATACGCCCCTTGCAAATTTTAGGTGCAGTAGAATCCGTGGAGTTCGTAGAGGTACAGGTAGGGAAAATTTGCAATAGAAAGTTGCTAATCTACCTTCGCGTCGCAGGGGCCACGTGCGATGTCCTTTCAAGCAGGGACGATAAGTGCAAGTTTTAATGGCCGCGGAAATTGTATTCATTTCTTGATTTTGTCTTGCTACCTACGCACGTGGCATGCACTCACCACTTATGAGGACTTAAGAAGGCAACGCACGGCGAAAGTAGTCCCCTTTTGCACCACTTTTTTACGCTCACTTGCCTCACACGCGTGTGATGACGTACTAACCGCGTACGTCAGTTTTGTCATCTATTTTACCTTCTTTCTTCTTCCTCCTCCCTTCTTTCCTGCTCCTAATCTTCTTTCCCTTGCCTTTTGGAAGCACACTAGAAGCTGAATTGAGCATAATCGACGTTAAGTGTCGAAGGCACGCCTATATTCCTGGCGTGGGGGTGACGTACTTGCGACGCACTCCCGCTGTGCATGCATCTTTTTTCTGTAATGTGCGGCACATATCATATCGTATTTTTTTTCTTAAACAGTAAAAAATTATTTTCTTTTTTAGGCACAACCTAAACCCCTACAATGGAGAGTACATATTTTAAGTTCTGTCATTTATTTAATCACTTATATCCAAGCCTCATCTTTTTGCTAAATACAAGTTGTTTACACACTATTATACTACATATATTATACTCTGGTAGGCCTATATATGACCGCACACATTATCTGCAACCAACCCGAGACAGCTACAAAAAATATACAAGTAAAAGAAGAAGAAAAATACAATAAAAATAACTACAAAATAACAACAATTCACGGTGAAAGAAGCTCAATCTTTTTGCTTTTGGAAGTGCTACGCACCACCTGCACCACTTTACAGATCCTTACAAAATCGCTGCGCGCATGCGTGAGAATTGCATTGTGGGGAAAAAAGAGTGCAAACAACAAGCGAGTCGTCGTGTTGTTATTGATATCGTGAGGGTAATGCCTACCTTGTCGTGTAACAACAAATATGGAAAATGACCTCAACGATCACACACTCTGGTCCATGACTGAGAAATGCGACCTTGCGCTGCTGAAGACACTACTGAATAAAGGAACTAAACCTAAAAATGATTTTACCCCTTACATTTTTTTCTGGGGTGTAGGCCTACCTGATGTTGATATTTCCATTTGAGCTTATAACGAAATGGCTTACAATGACTGGCCAATCATTTTATGCTTTAAATAACCATTAATATTAAAATACATAAATGTATGGACACTCCAGCACTACTTTCTTAAAAGCATAGATTAAAGCAATGCCACAGCTTTGTGAATTTGGTTTTAAATTTCTCAATCTTAAAATTTTTTTTACATGTACTGTTTATAATACATAAAAGTCAAATTATAAACAAGATGGCAGCGCCACAGCCCATAAGTTCTGTGAATTCTGGTTTTACATTTCTTAATTGTGGAATTTTTTCAGGATAAATTTTACACATACTAGTAGGCCTACTCTTTACAATAATTCCCATTGATAATTGTGGGTGAAGAAGTAAAATTGCACAAGGCGCTAAACATAAATAATAATTTTATTCAGCTAATATGTATGTGTGTGTCTGAACAAAATATACCCATAATTTCCCATACTGACCACATGCATGTCATTCAAAATAAATAAATAAACAGTAATGATAATAACAAAACCCTGAATTCTGATATATAAAAATAAAACGTCGATATACAATTTCAAACTTATTTACTATAATGGCTATAAATTATTCTAAAGTGAACTTCAAAGTCAAGAATCCTGATAGAATTTGTACATAAAAACATCACTTTATTTCAACAGAAGAAAAAATACATTATTTTACACATAAGCAGTAATAACTAATAAATGCACAAGCATGATTAAGCTGCTAATTAAAGGTTTTCCCGTGTTTGCAGTCTGTTGGCATTTTTTGTATAGGCCAGAAGGGTCTGAGAATGTTACAACCCGAGCCAAAGTTTACAGGCCCACGTCCAATTCTCAAAAAAAAAAAAAAAAAAAAAAAAAAAATATATATATATATATATATATATAATTTAAAAAAATAATAATAGTAAAATTTAATTTGAGTACATATAATTAATACAGGGCCAATAACTGACTGTTTTATAGAAATTTCACAGGCCCTGTCTGCTTTTTCACTGGTACTGGGCTAATGGTTAATATCACAGATTATATCTTGGCCCTTTTTCAACTTATAAATTATTTTTTTCAACGAGTTATACGGTGTATAGGAAAAATATAAGTTCAATGATACTTCAAGCACTCTTTGTTGGTAAGTCTCATCCAGTTTCTTTCCTGAAATCTACATCTCAAGTGAGATTTTCTTCATGGCTAATTCTTCTGCCTTGCTTGTACCATGTCAATCAGAAAAGAGGGAAACCTGTATGATAGAAAACACCATAATAATACCATTAAGAACTACTACATGTAGTACTAGAGGCGGATTTAGGGTATAAAACTCACTTATCTTTATTTTGCTCCAGTAAGAACATTACCTGGAGACCTCACTTATACCCCCGACACACTAGGGGCGGAATGAGCAACAATGCCGTCGGAAAGACAATTCTTTGTGCGCTCCTCTAAAAATTCCGAGTGCATTCTAAATATTTTATATAAAACTCACTTATCTTTATTTTGCTCCAGTGGGAACATTACCTGGAGACCTCATTTATACCCCTAAAGATTCCGAGTGCATTCTAAATATTTTAAATATTTTGTATATATATTTTGAGTGCATTCTAAATATTCTAAACATTTTGTATAAAACTCACTTATCTTTATTTTGCTCCAGTGGGAACATTACCTGGAGACCTCATTTATACCCCCGTCACACTAGGGGCACCCTGAGCTTCAGAGATAACTTGCCACTAACCTCTTCACTATAGCCTATCTTCATCGTGTCAAGTTACCTCTGACCACATTCGATAGCCCCCGCCGCCCGCCAATCAAATTTAAAGCCCGCACTCAATGACTCATTGAACGATCTAGCCAATGAACGCGAACGAGTCAAAGCGCGCTTTGTTCAAATCCGGACCAATCAAAGATAAGGCTGAATATCAGGGACTTGCCGTAACCTGTGAGCAGCACGCAAAATACATCATCCCACAGTAGATAATGATGCAGGGCCTCAAACTGCTCTGGTTTCAATTCCGATATACTCAAATTTTGCAAAGAATCAAGAGATAACATAACACATTATTTTACGTAGTCACTCGTAGGAGACGCCATGCTTTCTTTGTGTACGGTTATGCACTCGGAACTACTCGGATGTCTCCGCACTCGACAATAACTTTGTTGTTAGTATGGAGCTTGCGGAATCAGCCGAGGATTGCCGATTGACGGTCAACCAATCAGCGTTTTCACCAAACTTTGGTGAAAAATTTTGAAACATGGATTCGATTGGCTTATATAAACTAGGTCAAACTATTTTCGTCAGAGGTAACTTGACACGATGAAGATAGGCTATAGTGAAGAGGTTAGTGGCAAGTTATCTCTGAAGCTCAGGGTGCACTAGGGGCGGAATGTGCAACAATGCCGTCGGAAAGACAATTCTTTGTGCGCTCCTCTAAAAATTCCGAGTGCATTCTAAATATTTTACCCATTCTTGTGGCATTCCGAATGTTTGTGTCATGTCAAAAGCTTTCCATGTGCATTCCAAGTGGAAATTTATCGAATGGCATTTGAACAGTATTCTAACTGCACTATGACTGCATTCTAAATATTCTCACGGCATTTCGACAGCATTTGAAACATTCTGATAACATTAGAGGAATATTCGAACTGACAAGTGACTTTAAGCCCCCGTCAAACTTATTCGAAATCAGTGGGAATCAAGCCGGAATTACTAAATTAAAAAATTCGTGCCATATTCGAGAAGGAATTTAAAATTATCATAAAATATTACGGCTTTGTAAGAATGCCTCTGGAATACTAAGAATGCACATCGAACCCGCCTGGAATGAATCTTGCACTTTCCAGGTGTATTAACTCTCAAATGCAGCTCGAATGTAGTTGGAATACTGTAGGGATGTTGCGATGAATTTCCTCTTGGAATGCACTTCGAAAGATTTTGACATGACAAAAACATTCGAGCCGGCCACAAGAATGGGTAAGAATATTTGGAATGCACTCAGAAATTTTAGAATGTTTTTAGAATGCTATTCGAATATCCTGGAATGCACAAAGAATTGTATTTCCGACGCCATTCTTAATCATTCCGCCTCTAGTGTGACGGGGATTTTATACTACGCCAGAATGTTTCGAATGTGCCTCGGATGAGCTGAAATATTAATTTTGCCAGCAATCGAACTACACTAGTGCGTCGTTCAAAGTATATTCTAAATATTTTTACTGCCTTCTTACAGCATTATAAATATTCCTAGTTTTCCAACTACATGCGAACTGCTTTTGAGAGCTAGACAATCGAAAATGCACTCATCATTCCAGGCGAATTCAAGCGCATTCTCGTATTCCATCGGTACTCTTACAATAATTAAGGTCAATTTAAAATTTTTCCCCAGAATGTGGATCGAATTTTAAAAATTCTTCGTTCGAGCTCATTCTTCTTCATTCCTGCTCATTCCGAATAAGTGTGACGGGGGTATTAATTACCCTAACTACA
Source organism: Lingula anatina (assembly GCF_001039355.2). The sequence goes on along the minus strand of NW_019776032.1, from coordinate 129,164 downwards.
CCATTTATTTCTAAACAAAATTTGTCAAATATGAGCCATGCCCCTTTATCTTCTGCAGTTTTTGCTTGCTTCATGATAGGGTTCAGTTGATTGCGTCTTTGTTCGATTTCTTTAGGAAATTGCTAAGGGATTCCGTATAATTTTCCATGAGGGCTTCTCTTCCCCTTTAGTTTGCATGCTCGGAGGAACACCGTTAATTTTTCTTTATGTGAAGTGCCCTTGACCAATATTAATCTGTGCTTATAGTTGCGAATCTGTCTTATTCTGTGTGCCCTGTTTATCTGAATGTTGTGGGTGTCGTAGTCAATTTCTAAGTCATTATTCAAGAACCAATATGTTTTTTCCGGGATGTTGTAGATTATTAGGTTTTCCCGCATGCTTTTTGCTTTAATATCAATTATTTTCTCTTGCATATCTTTTAGCTTCGGCGAAACGTTTTGCTCACTGACCTCTTAGTCTTTAATTCTTTCAAGTCATCCACTTCTTGTCGCGTGAATGCTTGGCTGTCTGTGAGGTCGCCACTTCCACTAGAATTTCTTGGAGCATGTTTTTGTTTGCTTCTGCTGTATTTGAAATGTAGTCGTTCGTTTCAGTTTTTTTTTCAATCAACTTTAGAATAAAGATGATATTGTCTTCTTCTGGATTACATATCGATTCAGGACCTACATCCTCTCTGTCAACATATTCGCCGCCTTTTGGGACTCAGATATTCTTATTTTCTAGGCTACTTCGGTGGATCGTTGTGTTTTTCTTTTTCCGTCGTCGTAGGCGTGCTTGTTAGGTTCTCGTACAATTAAGTGGAGTTTTAATTTTTCATTGCCAGTTTTTGACATTTTCTTCATGTTTCGATCTTGTTTTGCTCGCTCATTTGTGTAGTGAAAAGTCATACCTTTAGTTGTCCGGTTTTTATTTAAAATTTTTGGGAACGTCAATTATAGTCATTATAATGTTGTCAGTGTTTATAATTGTTATAAATCCACATAAAATCTCTTTATATTTTGCCCAAGTGATACCTTTCTTACATTTCAACAATTTGATTCTGGTTTTAGTTTAACCCTCGAAAGCGACCACAGAGTTTTGAAAACGTCAGATCTTCGAAGGGAAGCACAGGATCCAAAAAGTCAATTAGCTTATCCTCAGTTATGTAAATACATTCTAGATGTTTGTGAACAAGCTGAAGTTTCCAGAGAAAATGGTTGGCTACCAATCGACTTTCGAAAAGTAGTCTACAGGAGTGATGACCGATCATTTGGTGCATGCATTGTGTCAAAAGAAGAGGGCGCTCAAATCAATGTAGGCCTGGTCAGTTTATACATACCACCAGACTCAATGCCAACTGATGATTTGTACCTAGTGTATCTTTACGTACAAGGAGCCCCAGGGCAGGGATATAATTTTAGATACGGGCCACATGGCCTAAAGTTAAATTGTCCTGCAGTTATTTCCTTCCCGACAGACGGCTACTCTATTTTTCGGGAGACGGATACCAGCTTGTACGAACAGGATAAATGGGAAGAAAGCAATATGTTATACGCGATTGATGGGGACATGATGAATGTCGCTTTAGAACATTTTAGTGGTGGTCAAAGTGAAAGCAAGCAAGAAATGCAAGCCGCATTTGGATGCAGGAATAATCGGATCAGTTTGACGGCGGCAATATTTGGACCAAAATCACTGCAAAGACTTGGTAACAACATCCAAGTGTGCTTGATTCCCACAGAAAAATTTGAAGTAAGTATTCGTATTTTACAGCACATGTAAACGCATGGTTTAATATAATAGGGCATGCTTTATGATATTGTCAAAAAGCTTTGATTCATGCTTTCACCGGATTTTGTGCCAAACGTAAAGAGCTGACTGTACAGAGATAGCTAGGCTAGAAAGTAACACAGATTTTGAAAATTTTGTATAGTCTTACCAGTCAGCAGCTACTCGATCCAGTGTTGATTTTTTCCTTCTCAATCACCTAGGATACTAAACGAGAGAAGTGGGAGAATGAGCAGGCTGTGTGTATGTTACATACGAGATACCACGGTATATTTGACATGGAATTTATCACCATCAAAATGGACTTACCGAAGATGCAAGACCAGGTTGAATGTTTTGTTAACTTTGTAAAAGTTACAAAAACATGTATAAATAGTAATTGGAAGTATCAAAATGTCCTATAGGTCTGTTGTATTAGCACGTTTTTTTTTTACTTGAGGACGAGGATACTTGTGGATTTTTTTTAGTTATATGGCATTTCACATCAAACAGTTGTATGGTTGAACATTCCACATATATTTATTTTTGCACGTCTCTTTATAGAAAATTCTAACAGAAAGATGTTTTGACAACGGCGGGCGTTTTGATAATTGTCAGGCGAATTTCACTTTTACCAACGACAGTGCAGATGTGGTAGAAATACTTGTTACAATAGAACACGAAAAAGACAAACCCGGGGAAAAGTTGGGGAAGGTTTCACTCTCTGCTGACAGTGATGAGGTAGTGTATGCTGTACAATCCACTGTGTGTGTGTGTGTGTGGAGTTCGTGGGGGGGGGGGGGGGCAGATTTTCTTTTCTCCCTTCGCCTTGGGAATAGGGGGCGGATTTCTATGTCTCTTCTGTCAACCCTCAATGTTTAGTCTTCCTTTAATGTTTGTTAAAGGCCAATATTTTGTATAAATACACAAGGCTACTTATCGTTACTGTTTTAAGAATACTTGTTTTCCCGTAGTTAAAGGGATAACAACTGTTTATTTAAGCTAAAAATAAATTTTCCTGGGGTAAAGGGCAATTTTTCCATACTAACCAATGTTTAATGAATCCATTCAGACATTCAGAGGTAGTCCCTGTTTTTTTTTTAATTTTTGTAATATTCTAATTTTTACAGAGTGTAGCCATCTATAGAGGTCACGTGATGTGATGGCACGCACAAATTCCAGAATAATAGCGTTAATGGTCGTTTTGGCGGTAAACAAGAATTTATTATATTTCTATATTATAAGTTTTTAACAGTGTATTCGTGAATTATGAATATCATACGAACAGTTGTTATCCCTTTAATGCATTATTTTGTGCATTATTTTGTAATTGATCAAGGCATTAATGTTTATTAATGCGTGCTTATGATTTTGCAGCCCGGAATGCACTGAAAATTTTGTTTTCCTTTATAAATTTAATTTGTTTATAGTTATAGAATATTACCTGATGATGGATTGTGTTGCAACCGTCTCTTTCATAATGAATAATTTTCACATTTTATTATTAACATACCAACAGTCATTCCATGAACAGTCATCCACGCTGGAAAAGAAACCGCTGACGTTGGAAAAAGCAACAATTGAAAAGCTGTGCAAGCTACTGAGTACCGGTAACAGGTATGTCGAGTTAAGAGGAAAGATGGAATGGGGACAACTTACCCCCGGTGCCACTACAGAAGGAACTATAGAAAAAACTGTACTTCTTGCGTATGGAGGAGATGTTTTTAAGCTCTTGAAGAAATTCGAAGATCTTCGATTTAAGGATTGCATTAAGGCAATAAAAGAGGATAGCAATTTCAGTCGTTATTTAATTGACCAGGGGAAAAGTTCGACAAGTGGTAAAAGTATTGAAAAACCAACAGACGATGACAACAATATGCTTGCAGGGACAACAGATCAAAATGAACCTGAATGAAAAAAAATTAATTTCCTGGTTCAGTTTAGAATATACATGTATATCTACATACTTGGGCATCATAAGGAATCAAACGCGTTTGTACGGCACCAGGTCTATCGCTTGTAATTGCAGATATACACTATTTCCATTCCCAGAGATATTTGGATCTATCTATCTCCCTGAGGAGTCTCACTAAATTGCTATTAAACTTACCAGCTTAAACAAAAACAATGGTCTTTAAAAATGGGGGTAAGTTAAGGACTGAAGACAAATGGACATATAACGGCGTTGTCTTAGAAAGGGTGAATCAGTTTAGTTGTCTCGGATAACTTTTTAATTTTAATGGTAAGTTTTGTCAAACCCAAAAACATATAGCAGAACAGGGTAAAAAGCATTATTTGCTATTAGCAGCATGTGAAAAAACCATAACTTTAATGTGTCCACCAGGTGTGCAGTATTTGATACGTACGTTGGTAGTATTTTAATTTATGCATCAGAAATATGGATATCCAATAAGGCAAAGGATATAAGAAAGGTAGATACCGATTTTTTGAAAAGAATGCTGGGTGTTAAAAGAAGCACTAGTAATAACTTAGTATATTATCAAACCGGGCGATATCCACTTATTTTAGGAAGATAACTAAGGGTTTTTAAATATTGGCTGAAAATCCGCTCTTCAAAAAACTGTATTATACAAACATGCTATAAAGATATCCTTAACAATAATTTTGAGTGGATAAATTGTATACGGAATGACCTTGAATTAATGGGTCTGTCATTTACTTTTTATGAAAACATGTCGGATGTTTGTATGCTGTCCTTGATAGAACAAAGATTGAAGGATCATTTTAGACAAGTACTGACAGGAGAAATATTTACAGCGAGTAAAATGCTTCTGTATCATCACCTTGTTGATAATTTCACAGTGCAATTTTACCAATAAGCCAATTTCACAGAAAATTAAGGAATTTATCGCAAAATTTAGGCTTTCATCACATAATCTAGCTGTAGAGACTGGCCGATACACAGACACAAATAAGAAATTAAGAATCTGTAAGTTTGCAATTTAAACGATGTAGAGGATGAATTTCATTTTATCCTTAAATGCCCTCACTACAACACGATTAGGCAGAAATATATAAAGAAAATTTATTATACAAAGCCATGTGTTTTTAAATTGATTAAATTACTATCACTTAATAATGTGTCGCAATGAAACAATTTAGGAAAATACCTGAAATGTGCATCGGAACTAAGATTAATGTCAATCTGATGAATTATTATTATTATTATTATTATTATTATTACTATTATTGTTTGTATCAGTAGTAGTTGTTGTAGTAACGTGTGGAAGACTGCATAAATCCACATTGTGTAGTCATAGTTAATCAACATGTTATTATCTAATTTGCGTCTGTCCTGTATACATAAATATTATTTTCTGTAGCCCATAGGTAGGTCTATGCTTGAGACAGATGCATATCACCTGTTAATATTGCACAACGATTAGTATGTAAATTAGTAGCAGCCACATGTACGCATAGATTCCCTGTAGATAATCTGTATATACCTATAACTTGCATGTTGAAGACTGTATAGTTGTACATAACAAAGACACTTTTGATCTGAGACTGAAGATGTGAGGTTGTTCTGTTCTGCTTCTCTGTGCACGTAAAGTGAAAGACTGAGTCGAATCTGAAGTCATGTCGGAGCCCATAGATTAGTTAATTCGTTAATGGAAATTGATACACTGAAATTCAGTACAGTTATAAATTAAAGTTAAAGTCATTTTAGACGGTTCACAACAAATGGTAGTTGATTAGATATAACTTTATATTGTCACTATTTTATGTTCTGATGAGCCGTAGGGCTAAAATGTTTAATAAATTGAAATAAATGTCTGCTACGCCTAGTAAAACTAATGTACTGTCAGGGGGTAATTATCTTTACCCCTAGCTGATTCGGTAAAACCCCCTTTACACTGGACGGCGTCCTTTCTGCGTCCTTTGTGCGACCATAAAAACTGGCATCGCTGTGGTCCTAGAAAGGAGGCACAAGCATCGCTTTGGTTGCAAAATAAGTGTTTAATAATCAGCCACTTGTCGGCACGTTAAGTATTTTTTTTTAACTTTCAAACGGTGCCTTACTACAGGACGCAGAAAGCACGCCGTCCAGTGTAAAGGGGGCTTAAGCGTGACAGACATTTAAGCCTTTTGAGCTGAGAGCAATTTAGCGTGAACCCCCAGGGAATTAGGTCTATCCAGATGGATCGATCGTAGAGACCATTCCCACAGATATTTAGACCAATCTATAAACCAGGGGAGTCTCACTAGATTGCTGTCAGTTTAACCGGCTTAAATGTCTGTCCCGCCTACTAAAAGCTGTAGGGGGGTAATTGACTTTTGTGTGTGCTCGGCTCCCGGAAGCTGACAGCAATTTATCGTGAACCCCCGGGGAGTTGGAACCAAGTCTTATACTGACCCTCTCCGTGAGAAAGTAGAACGTTTCCATTTGATCTGAAGCCTTCCAACGAAGCTTCTGCGGCTCCGCGGTAACTCCGCTGTCATGGGCACAGTTAGATACTTGTACGCGGGTACAAATAATAGTATGTTTAATGTATTTGTTGTGTAGAAATAATTTTTATCTCCGCACTTTTGGGACAAAAGTCGGAGATCATATTATCCCGCCCGTCCCCGGGCCGGGCTGTCCCCCGGGGGGGGGGGGGGGGGGGGGGGGAAGGGTTGATTCTAAATTCTTTTCACATTGTAATTTCTGCTATCTCCTCCTAGACCATTGCATGTAGGAAGTTGAGACTTTGGGAATTGGTAGACCCATAATCAAGGATGTGCATGGGCACTTTTAAATTTTAGTGCCACAGGGGTTTGGGCTGTCCCCAGGGGGTGGTTGATCCTAAGTTCTTTTCACATTGAAATTTCTGCTATCTCCTCCTAGACCATTAATGTTAGGAAACTGAAACTTTGAGAATTGGTAGACCCATCATCGGGAATGTGCAGGGGCACTTTGGAATTTTAGTGCCACAGGGGATTGGGCTGTCCCTGGGGGTGATTGATTCTAAATACTTATGACAATGTAATTTCTGCTATCTCCTTCTAGACCGGTAGAGATAGGAAGTTGAAACTATGGGAATTGGAAGATCCATCATCAGGAATGTGCGTATACTCTTTGGAATTTTAGTGCAACAGGGGGTTGGACTGTCCTCGGGGTTGGTCGATTCTGAATTCTTTTCACATTGTAGTTTCTGCTATCTCCTAGACCATTGCAGGTAGGAAGCTGAAACTCTGGTGATTAGTTTACCCATCATCAGCGATGTGCATGGGCACTTTGGAATTTTAGAGTGACCGGGGATTGAACTGTCCCTGGGCTTTTATTATATTTATAAATATTTTTTTACATTTATATTTTTAAATACCTTTGGATGAAGCAGTGATGTGTGTGTATGTGTGTGCATACGTGCGGGTGTACGTGCCTGTGGTAAGTGGTCCCTAGGGGTGAGGTGCTCTTGATAATATGGGGAAGTGTGGGGATATGCGATGGCTACCAATCGACACCATCTACAGTAGTTAAAATGTTGTTTGATTACTATAATATAAAACAAAACATACGTACGGTGGGTTGTCGGCTCAGTAACAGCGCAGTGGGTAGCGTGCACAGCTGCCAAAAAATTCAAAGCCATCATCAACCATGCATATATTTACAAAGATGGAAACATTTAATGGCTAAGTAAGTTTATTCCTAAGGTTAGATTTTATTTGGAGAAATGAATATAAAGGCAGGCGTTTGATGTAAAACTCGTGTGAACAGAAAGTTAATTATTTTAAGACGACACGTGTCACACAGCTGTAGGTGACTTGTACTACACAACTCAAGGTTACATTGTTTATGTTAGTCTTACATTCTGACAAGGTAACGCTTACTGAATCGTAAATTGATGTTTGGCTGTTTATATGAAATGAGACTTTTTATCTTTTTTGATACAGAGGTGATTTTTCTAGTGAAATGATGGAGAGTTAAAGTGATAGGCCAATTAAGTTATAGAACTCGTGTTCGTAACCCGTGGCATAAGGTCGGTTCTGCCATTTTAAGACCACTGGGCCAAGACAAAGCAATCCATGCTGTTGGGTAGCGCAATTATTGTTAAATTAATTACTAATATGAGAACTAAACAGTACATATATATTAATGTAGAGGGCAAAGTAAGCATAATAAAAGGATCACCGTCTGGTATTTGGTCATCGTATTTTTTTTCAGGATGACCATGTAAGAAACAGTCGACACATTTCTTTTTATTTTACCAATATGAAATCTAATTAAATATAGGTTACCTAGGATGTTAAAAGAGCTTTACAAAGGTACTTTTCAGGTTTACCGCCACAACTATAATAACAAGCTTTAGCGTTCTGAAATTACATTCTCTCTTTCTCTCTAAACAAAAATCAGCATTTATTTAGCCTATGAACTAGCACTTGCTGAAAAAAATATAATCACTTTTCTTTATGTGTCATCCTGATCAGCAGTGAGCTGGCTGGGTGCGATGACGTAAGCTTTTATATCATCACTCCTGCTAACACGTAACGTCATCCCACGATAAAGCTCTAAGATGAAGAACAAAATTATGTTGATCTTGTTCTTTTTGGCTGTTGCAGCAGCTGACATCAGGTTTGTGTATGTTTAATATCTAACCCGTAGTTATCTTAAACGTTATATGTAGATTTTCTTGGTTGTTTATTTAGTCAATTCAAATTTGTATCTAAGATCCATTGTTATCGTCAGTTGTAACTCTCCAAGCTCGGCTGAAGTGGTGATATATACCTCCTTTCAGTGAAGTGGTGATATATACCTCCTTTATTACTTCACTGGTCAGTGTGTATCGTCTGGAGACGAAAAGAGGAATACAAGAATTTATTTATGAACGTGACATGAATATATATATAAGCAAATAAATCACCCGGTCTAATGGACATACATGTAGGGCCTGTATTTTACAGTATAAACTGAATAATGATAAGATTTACAAGCAGATGTGAGAGGCAACAAGAGGCAAAATGTATAAACATACGACTTAGAGCGCATTCCCAGAGATTTAGATCGATCCAACTAGAACGACTTAACTCCCTGGGGCTTCACGCTAAATTGCTGTCAGCCGACCGCGCACGGAAGTTAATTACCCCCTTACAGCTATTATTAGGCGGGACAGGCATTTAAGCCGGCTGAGCTGACAGTAATCTACCGAGACTCCTCACGGGGATAGATCAATCTAAAACTGTGGGAATATGTTCTTACATACATGCTTAATTTCGTCTTTTTGCGCAATGTATAATTGAAGCTAAAACCAAGAAACTGGTAGCAGGTGTCATGTCTTTGCACAGACCGATGAACATGCATGCAGATATGCACGTGCACTCTCGCAAAAAAAAAAATGTGGATGCTCGAGATTTAATATTTGCTCGTATGTTTATTTAATTATTTTCATTGGTATTTGGAAGGTCAAACGTATATACAACTTGTTCCGTCACACTACCCGATTGTCTTAATGGCATCCTATAGAGTGGACGGCGTCCTTTCTGCGTCCTTCGTGCCACAATGAAACTGGCATCGCTGTGCGTGGTCAGAGAAAAGAGGCACAAGCATCATTGTTGTTGTAGATTAAGAATAAATGCTCAATGATCGGCCAGTTGTTGGCACCTTTATTATTTTTTTTACTCTCAAACAGAGCCGTACTACGGGACGCAGAGAGGATGCCGACCAGTATAAAAGGGGCTTTATGTTATTTATCAAGCACTGCGGTAGAAATATTGAAACGTGGTGGCAATACAAATCTGTTTCGGATGACAAATGCAGGCTATATAACGTCTTTCACGAGACCATAGTCACATTTTGCATGTCGAAATTCTGTTTAAGATTAAGGTTATTATTCATATTTTCATACTCTTGTCGTGCGTGTGTTTGTAACGAATGGGATTTAATAGAATTATTGTCTTATACTGTTACCAACATTACAAACATTATATTATAAAATATTTACTTCTTCGTTTCAGACACGCCGGTGATTATGACGAAAATGTCATCCTGAATGTTATAAAACGCGCGATAAACAACCAGAGGATGAAAAGGGAAGATTCTGGCAGTTTTTTGTGTCCACCTGACTGTCGTAAGATGTGAGTAGTGATTGCTCGAATAGATCTCTGCAGAACAGAGACACGCTTCGCATTTAGAGTTCAAGACTCTATCTGTATTGTTTTTGGGTGTGAATTGAACACCCAATGGTTGTCTTCTTAGATCGCATTCACAACGAGTTGAGCCAGGCTTTACAAATCCTGGGGACTAAATATGGCGGTCGTACATGAAAGAAAAACCGCTTAATCTTTTAATAGTCTCTCCGCCTCTCACACGCCTCCCCACACGTCGTCCTTGCGGGGGGACAGTCATTAAATCTCGGCTCCATTGGGACTACACATGGGGAGGCGTGTGAGAGGCGGAGAGACTATTAAAAGATTATGCGGTTTTTCTTTCATGTACGTCCGCCATATTTAGTCCCCAGGATTTGTAAAGCCTGGCTCAACTCGTTGTGAATGCGATCATAGGCGTTTACATCATTTAATTTTTTATTTTGAAATTATATTATACATTGGATACATTATAGAATTATAGCATTATTATTCTATTATATGATAAACAGGGGCGTAACCAGGCATACGCACGGATGCACTGTGCGTACAATTTTTTGAGCCAACCATGATATTATTCTCCATAAATTCAGTGTATTTTTCACGGAATATAATCGTACCTGAGAATTTTCAAAATCTGTGCGTACAATTTTAAATGGTCTGGTTACGCCCCTGATAAATACAGTATATATTTGTGGTGTTATATGATATATCGATGTGTTGAGTGGGAAATTGTACCGTAAAATCGGGAGGAAACCGTGGTAAAATAGGAAACCGCGCGGAAATTCATGATGCTCATAATCGAGGGTACTCAGAGAGCACACTGTATTTCACAAATGATCTCAAGAATTCTTTAGACTTTAGTCGATCAGAGTGTATCTTATTGTGTTCCTTTTGCGAATTTCATGGCATGTTGTTTGAAGACGCTTAGAGTTGAACGAATTTCAGCGGGTTAGTGTCCCCTTTGCGAAATATCAAAATGAACCTTTTCTTCGTGTCTTCCATTTTAACTGAAACAATGGAGAATGTTGTAGTAGCAATATACTGTGAGTGGTCATGGTGACAAATAAAGTCCCATTTCTAGTAGCTACAGGTACCTGTATGTCAAGTACATTTATTATATTATATGGAGATCATTTGTGGAATGTATTTAGAACAATATCACAGAATCGACTTAACATTGTCGACATTCTGATTTAGGCAGAGTAAGATGTTTCCAAAAAATATTTTGCGGAACAAATCTTATTCTGCATAAAATGTCGCAATATCCTTATTTCATCAAACAGTAATTTCCCTATTAATCAAATAAAACTTTTTATAAGTCTGGATTTATGCACGTATTACATGTATTATTGGAGTTTTTTTCTGGTTTTACAGCTCCGAGAACTCATACTACAAAGATACGCCCCTCCAAAAGGTTGTCGAACGCAGCGTGCTGCAGACAAGGAAGTAAATGCACATTTAGAAAGGTGACAATCCAAACTTGTAGATTGAATTAGAGACAGGGATAGGGAGAAGCGATCTTAATGTATTTTGAAATACGGAAGTAGTTTTTACCAATTAAAAGTTTAGACGTCAGACGCTGTTTGCCATTCAATTTCTTTAGAAAATATGTTTTTTTTTTACTATAGTTGATACTGATATAGTGATTAAAAACATGGAGCTTAACAAAATGAAAACGCGGCATTTGTGGCGCTATCTATTTACTAAAAGGGGTCGTCCAATTTTCTTTCGTTACAGGTGTCTGTTAAACTTCTGTCGAGAGAGCATTTGCAAACTTCCTGTGGAGAAACAACGAAGCAAAGACAAACATTTACCACTATATAACACTGTCTTTTATTCATGGATTACACCAACATTTATCGATTAACAACTTCTATGTACTGATGCAATATATAAAATAGTGTCTGAATCCAGACTATAAGGATTGTATTGTAACCCTTTATAATTATCCAGCTACCGAAAACGAGATTTTTCCTGCATCTAATTATTCAATAAAGCATCTACACGTATGTTTGTGTTGATTTACAACAATAAAGAATTGAAAATGTAAAATATTGCCTTTTATATTTCTCGTTGTAATGTACAGTATATGTATAAGAAACCCAAAGCTTTAATCGTCAATTTAACGCCATTCTATTTTAAGGTGAGATAGCAGTCGGTATGGGGCGTAACTTCATCCGTGAACAAGATTTTATCACGAAAATTGGCAGAGTTGATCACGAGTGTATGGACTACAATTCCGTGCCGTCCCTTGGGTTTAAATGTTTTAATTATGTAGTTATATGCCCCTAATTACAGAATTTCATTAAACAAAGGTATTATTTTGATTTATCAACGGTAAAAGCTTACTAAGAAAAATCGCTGGCATGGTGTTTGGAATACTATATAGTGCCATCTACCTGAATGGAAGCCAAACTAAATTTCAGCATTAAAAAAAAACTTAATGCATCTAGGAAGGCTCCGTGTCGGCTTCTCAAACAAGGACTCGTGTACATCATGTGGTTCAATGTTGATATGTTGATGATAAGACCATGCATGCTCAGGGACTGGCGTGGCTCGGGATGAAATACATTTGTACGGCACCCGGGCTATCGCTTGTAATTGCAGATATAGCCTACACATACTAGTATACATGTACATTCAAACTGGTCCTCTCCGTGAGAGAATGGCTGTGTTATGGTATAAGGTAGATTTTATTCAATCAACAACTTATACTTTAGCTAATGAACAAAATACAGTAAATGCACTAGGTTCTAAGTATAGGGGAGGACGACCCAATAATTTCTGTTGAGACTGTCCCTGTCTTATCGTAATGTGTACGACTTTCTGGGCCTTCCTACAGTCTTCTCCTGGTTCTCTGTCAATCGATCGCCATAATTAACACCCTACACCAGTAAGGGAGGCAAGTATATCTCTTGGATAGAGACTATTCACCTGGATAGCCTCATTCCGTGATGAAGATGTTCTGAGAGACATATAGATATTGGAAGTGACATTAGCTAACAACTTCAGCTGTTGATTGAAGAGGAAGAACCTTATTCTTTTGTATGTGCTTAATATTATTCATATAAACTATTCATACAGCCAACCGGTTACTGGACTAGATAATCACATCTAATATTTAATATTTGTGTAGTGAGCATGTCAGTGTGGGGTTTCCGGTTCAGTAAAGATGGCTAACAGTAAAACACGTGTCTGTGTCATTCTATTTCATTCTGCAGAAATACTTGACAATTAACCTTGGTCAGAACAGTACAATATCGGGTTTTGACATATAGTTCATTATTGTTTAAATATTCTTCTTATTTCCAATTTAGTAAATAAACCATGAATTGCCATCTTTTCCCGCTGCAATTACCTTCCCAATTTGTACAAACTGTGTAGGCCTACGACAAATTTTTGGAGAGGCGTATCTTTGAAGTTTGAAGTCTAAAAGATGCTATATTTTGTAATTAAAATATGATTGACCAGACAATTTGAGAGGTCTGCATATTCATTGTTAAAGCGAAATCAAAGGAAACACCAAGGTTTGGCACTAAGAGCTACTGTACATACACCACACTACAGTCTGTCCGCGTGCACACTGGCTGAAGCGACGGCCATTTTCGCACTACTTTCAGCAAAATCGAGTAAAAATGGACGACTTTTGAGCTCTTCGTAATTTCATGTGTATTTTTGTCAACAGTTGGTGTCATTAAACGAAAGATACATAAAAAGAAGTGGGAATATCTAAGGATTGGGAATTTTAAGGTTAGTTGTCATAAAAAATAGATTCAGAACGGTAAAATGGAAGATTTATCCACACGGGTGGTCTGCGGACAGACTGCTACCTCCAATTCTGAGACTGATATCCTAGGGTTACTTTTGATTGTGTGGCTGAATAAAGGCCAGGAACTCGGTTTTATCAACATTGAACATTAACTTTTTCTTAATAATCCATTACTAAGGTCTTGATACAAGTCTTCATTCATTTCATGGCAGCTTCAGGGTGCTTCATGTTACACAGTTCGAGTGTCGTCGTCATATCGTGTGGTTTGTGTTATGTTGAGCTGAGTTATACTTTGATAATTGCGAGCTTTTTCTTCTTGGCGATCTACATTAGAGTTCCACTGAAGCCTCAATTCCTTGATGAAGACGTGAGTAAAACTTAACCTTATCGACAAAAACAAGGCCAAAGCAATTTTCCAAAATTTTTCCTTTGCATCCTCTGCTTGTCAACTGCACGTTTCATAGCCTCTATGATTATGTCCTTGGTAATTCCTCTGAGGAAGAGAAAAGAGAATTGGTTGGATTTTCGACTATTGTTACACCATTTATCACCCCTTAATGAAACCCTTGCAGAGCGTAACTTCACTCTGCATGCCCTCTACAAAGATGCTAGTAACGTTTACATTTAATAATAATAACGATGATGTTTACAATATATATAAAGCTAAATCTTGGAAACCCTAACCCTAAAGACCATATATATATAAACCGCTGAAACTCTAAGCTGAAGGCCATACATATACACCCAATATTTGCTGTTAAACGCATCATACTGCTTAACACATTCAGGCTAAAAGGGCGTAACATGTTTAGGAGAAAAACGTGCTTAGGAGCTGAACGCGTTGAAAAAAATGAGACAAAACAGGCGCTAAGAAATGGTTTTAGGGGCTAAACGCTGTTTTTACAGTGTACGTTATAATTTTTGAATAAAAAAACTTAAAAAAAAAAAAAAAACATTTCAGGTCGTTTTCATGCAAGAATGTTGTCTTACATCTAGGGTTGATACGATGTTGTTATCTGACGTTGATACAACGTTGTTATTTTACGTTGATCCAATTTTCAAATTCAATCTTAATACAACGCCTTGTCAACGTTGAAACAATGATTTACGTGCCGGGAATTAGCATCAGAATGTGTACTTATAAAGTCGTGTGTCCGTAGATGATAAAACTCCGATCACAATAATCTTTGAGAGACCCCTTCTATAAAACAAAATTACCTAAAATATGGTCATTCTCAGTATTAAAACGTGTGAGACGTGGTGAGTTGACACAAATATGATCAGATGATTATATTGGTTCTTGCGTATGGATCGCCTTAAAATAATGCAAAGTACTTTATTATCAACCCTCTGCTTCACAGCCAGTGTAATCCTTTCAGAATGGGAGTGATATGGTGTGTACTATTGCACTTTATTTGACAAACCAGTCTTGCAGCTGAGTTTTAAATACCTTGTAATTTTAAATCTGATGATCACATATACCAAAGAGGAGACTATTGCAGTAATCTAATCTTGATGATATAAATGCATGTACCAATTTTTCATTTGTTTTGTTATTTAACACTTTCCTCTTTTCAATGCGCCATAGTGCATAAGATGCTGTTTTACACACTTCAGATACACGCTTCCCCATAGTGCCATTTTCATCGAGGGTAACTCCCAGATCTTTTACAGAACTAGATGATTTTATGAGAACATCTCCTATAAAAATGTTGCAGTTTGCTGCATTTTTCCTATTTGCCTTGAACCTTAAGGTAAACCAAATCAACTCAACCTTACTATCATTAAAGCCAACATGTTCACTTTCATCCATTCTCGAATCTCTGCAAGACAAGCCTCCATACAAGTGATTGTTGCAGACTGGCTGCTCTTGCAAACAATATACATGTAGACTTGTGTGCCATCTGCAAAAATGACAGTGTTCAGAGGGGACAAGGTAACGCTTACTAAATCGTATATTGATGTTAGGCTGTTTATATGAAATGTGCCTTTTTCTCTATTTTGATACAGATATTATTTTTCTAGTCAAATGATGGAGAGTTAATGTGATAGAAACATTAAGTTAAAACACTCGTATTTGTAACCCGTGACAAAAGGTTGGTTCTGCCATTTTGATACCACCGGTGCAAAACAAATTAAACCATGCTGTTGGGTAGCGAAATTATTGTTAAATTTCAATTTAATTTTTTTTATTAATATGAAAATATCACTAATATGAGAACTAAACAGTACATATACAGAGAGGGCAATTTAAGCATAATAAAAGGACCACCGTCTGGTATTTGGTCATCGTATTTATTTTTCAGGATGACCATGCAAGAAACAGCCGATACATTTCTTTTTATTGTACCGATATAAAATCTAATTTAATATAGCTTTACAAAAGTACTTTTCAGGTTTACCGTCACAACTAATAACAATGTTTAGCGTTCTGAAATTACATTCTCTCTTTCCCTCTAAACAAAAAAAAAACGCATTTATTTCGCCTATGAACTAGCACCCGATGAAAAAAAAAATCACTTTTATGTATGTGTCATCCTGGGTCCCGTAACTCGAAAGCATCGAGCATTGCGAAAGCGATATCACCTTTCATTTCGAGACCATTATAGTGCTCGATGCTTTCGAGTTACGGGGTTCTGATCAGCAGTAAGCTGGCTGAATGTGATGACGTTAGCTTTTATAATGCCACTCCAGCTAACAGGTAACATCATCCCACGATAAAGCTCTGAGATGAAGACCGAAATTATGTTGATCTTGTTCTTTTTGGCTGTTGCAGCAGCTGACATAGGGTATGTGTACGTTAAATATCTAATCCGTAGTTACCCTTAACGTTATATGTAGATTTTTCTTGGTTGTTTATTTAGTCAATTCAGAGTTGTTACTAAGATCCATTGTCGTAACTCTCCAAGCTCGGCTGAATTGGTGATATACCTCCTTTATTACTTCACTGATCAGTGTGTACCGTCTGGAGACGAAAAGATGACCACAAGAAGCAGGCTAGTGGTTTTCAACCGTAGTATTTATTTATTAACGTGACATATGAATATATAGGCACATAAATCACCCGTTCTAATGGACATAGGTATTTTACAGTATAAACGGAATAATGGTAAGATTTACACGCAGATGTGAGAGGCAACAAGAGGCAAAATGTATAAACGTACGACATTCGTTTTTTTGCTCAACGTTTAATTGGAGCTACAACCAAGAAACTGGTAGCAGACCGATGAACATACATGTTATTTGTAGATATGCACGTGCACTCTTGCTAAATAGTGTGGATGCTCGAGATTTAGTGTTTGCTCATATGTTTATTTAATTATTTTCATCGGTATTTGGAAGGTCAAACGTATATACAACTCATTCCGTAACACTACCTTATTGTCTAAATGGCACCAGATAGAGTGGTCGGCGTCCTTTCTGTGTCCTTTGCGCGACCATGAAACTGGCATCTCTGAGATCGTAGAAAGGAGGCACAAGCATCGCTTCTGTTGCAGAATGAATGCTCAACGATCGGGCAGTTGTTGGCACGTAAAGTATTATTTTTTTACTCTCAAACGGGGCCGTACTTCGGGACCCAGAGAGGATGCCGCCCAGTGTTAAAGGCTTTATGTTATTTACCAAGCACTGCGGTAGAAATATTGAAACGTGGTGGCAATAAAAATCTGTTGACAAATGCAGGCTATATACCGCCTTTTACGAGACCTTAGTTACATTTTGAATGCCAAATGATATCAGTTGTTGCTAATACTGTTACAAGATGGCGAACACACTGAATTAAACTGAGAAGGTGGAATCCATAGGGAGACGGAAGCTCGGGAAAGGAGTTCGATTTTCGATAGGTGATCTTTCATATTTTCATACTCGTGTGTGTGTGGGTGTGTGTGCGTGTGTGTATGTGCGTGTGTGTGTTTGTGTGTGTGTAATGAATGGGATTTAGTAGAATTATTGTCTTATACTGTTACCAACATTACAAACATTACATTATAAAATATTTACTTCCCTGTTTCAGACACGCCGGTGATTATGGCGAAAATGTAATCCTCAATGTTGTAAAACGCGCGATAGACAACCAGAGGATGAAAAGGGGATCTTCTGGCGGTTTTAGATGTCCACCACGCTGTGGTAAAATGTGAGTAGTGATTGCTCGTATAGATCTAGGAGCCAACAAACGTTTGGTCGATCGCAGAACAGAGACACGCTTCACATATAGAGTTCAAGACTAGATCTGTATTGGCCGGGGTTTGAATTGAACACCCAATAGTTTTCTTCATAGGCATTCATTCATTCAAACATCATTTATTCTTTATTTTGAAACTATATTATACATTGAATACATTATAGAATTATACCATTATTATTATTATATTATATGAGAAACTCAGTATATATATATATATATATATATATATATATATATATATATATATATATCTGTAGTGTTGTAGGATATATCGATGTGTTGAGTGGGAAATTGTACCGTAAAACCGGGAGGAAACCGTGGTAAAATAGGAAATCGTGTGGAAATTGATGATGCTCATAATCGAGGGTACTTAAAGAGCACACTGTATTTCACAAATGGTCTCCAGAATTCTTTAGACTTTCTGTCGATTACAGTGTATCTTACTGTGTTCTCATGACATGTTGTTTGAAGACGAAATTTGTCTTAGCTAAGAGTTTCACGAATTTCAGCGGGTTAGTTTCCCCTTTGCGAAATATCAAAATGAACCTTTTCATCGTGTCTTCCATTTTAACTGAAACAATGGAGAATGTCGTAGTAGCAATATACTGTGAGTGGCCATGGTGACAAATAAAGTCCCATTTCTAGTAGCTACAGGTACCTGTAAGTCAAGTACATACGTTATGGAGATCATTTGTGGAATGTATTTAGAACAATATCACAGAATCGACTTAACATTGTCGACTTTCCGATTTAGGCGGAGTAAGATGTTTCCAAATAATTCTGCATAAAAAGAAACTGTCGCAATATCTTTATTTCATCAAACAGTAATTGCCCTAAGTTAAGAAAGGATTAATCGAATAAAACTATTTATTAGTCTGGATTTATGCACGTATTACATGTATTATTGGAGTTTTTTCTTGGTTTTACAGCTCCGAGAAGTCGTACTACAAAGATACGCCCCTCCAAAAGGTTGTCGAACGCAGCGTGCTGCAGACAAGGAAGTAAATGCGCATTTAGAAAGGTGACAATCCAAACTTGTAGATTGAATTAGAGACAGGGATAGGGAGAAGCGATCTTAATGTATTTTGAAATACGGAAGTAGTTTTTACCTATTTAAAGTTTAGACGTCAGACGCTGTTTGCCATTCAATTTCTTTAGAAAATATGTTTTTTTTTACTATAGTTGATACTGATATAGTGATTAAAAACATGGAGCTTAACAAAATGAAAACGCGGCATTTGTGGCGCTATCTATTTACTAAAAGGGGTCGTCCAATTTTCTTTCGTTACAGGTGTCTGTTAAACTTCTGTCGAGAGAGCATTTGCAAACTTCCTGTGGAGAAACAACGAAGCAAAGACAAACATTTACCACTATATAACACTGTCTTTTATTCATGGATTACACCAACATTTATCAATTAACAGTTTCTATGTACTGATGCAATATATAAAATAGTGTCTGAATCCAGACTATAAGGATATTGTAACCCTTTATAATTATCAAGCTACCGAAAACGAGATTTTTCCTGCATCTAATTATTCAATAAAGCATCTACACGTATGTTTGTGTTGATTTACAACAATAAAAAATTGAAAATGTAAAATATTGCCTTTTATATTTCTCGTTGTAATGTACAGTATATGTATAGGAAACTCAAAGCTTTAATCGTCAGTTTAACGCTATTCTATTTTAAGGTGAGATAGCAGTCGGTATGCAGGGGCGGGTCCAGAGCTATTTACTGACAGTCTTCCAAATATCTTTGTTGATTCATCCTCAAATTTTGACCGTCTTCCAACAGAAAAAATTAGATACCCGTCAATGTGAACTTGAAAATCTGACCGTCTTCCGGAAGACCCAGAAGACGGCTTAAATCCGTCCCTGGGTATGGGGCGTAACTTCATCCATGAACAAGATTTTATCACGAAAATTGGCAGAGTTGATCACGAGTGTATGGACTACAATCCCGTGCCGTCCCTTGGGTTTAAATGTTTTAATTATGTAGTTATATGCCCCTAATTACAGAATTTCATTAAACAAAGGTATTATTTTGATTTATCAACGGTAAAAGCTTACTAAGGAAAATCGCTGGCAAAATCGCTGGGGTTTGGAATACTATATAGTGCCATCTACCTGAATGGAAGCCAAACTAAATTTCAGCATTAAAAAAAATTAAAGCATCTAGGAAGGCTCCGTGTCGGCTTCTCAAACAAGGCCTCGTGTACATCATGAGGTTCAATGTTGATATGTTGATGATAAGACCATGCATGCTCAGGGACTGGCGTGGCTCGGGATGAAATACATTTGTACGGCACCCGGGCTATCGCTTGTAATTGCAGATATAGCCTACACATACTAGTATACATGTACATTCAAACTGGTCCTCTCCGTGAGAAGGTAGAAAGTTTTCATATGATCTGAAGTCTTCCAACAAAGCCTCTGCGGCTCCATGGTAACTCCGCTATCGTGGACACAGATACTTGAACGCGGGTGCGAATTATAGTATGTTAAATGTATTTGTTTTTGTCTAGAAATAATTTCTAAAACTATGTTTGATTCGGTAGAGTGCACAGCTGCCAAAAAAACTCAAAGCCATCATAACCATGGTGACGGAAAGTCACCAGCTTGAATTCCGAATAACGCATGACTTTCCGTCACGACTACGACTTGGCCCCAGAATAGGGAAGTCGCAATCAAGGCGGAATTAAAAAGACCCGGTATAGTTTAGAATTAGCGTTCAATTTGACAACAACGCACTGCTGGTCATTATCATAAAATCTGCTTCGTCAATATCATCAGTGAGCCAAGTCTACGTGAAATAGTCTATATTACAGTCCTCATAATGAAGAAAGTTTCAAAATGCGAAAATAGAGTTCATGCATTTTACTTTAATGGACAGGGCAGTAATTTAGAACTGAAAAAGTATTCAATTAGAAATGGTAAAAAACTTCGAATACAAATGCAGGAACGGATTGCGCAATTGCTTGTGTGCATAAATATTATTATACATTAGGCGGAAGATCTTGGAAGGATACCAACAAATATTAAATAAATAAAATTAAAATAATAATAATAGTGAAAAGAGAACTTGGGCTGTTGGATGTTTACAGGTATTATATCATTTGAAAAGGTGGCATCCATAACTAAGAAGATTTTAATTGTTTATCGCACTCACGCCTCATTTACTTGCATGTACGTAGGCTCATTTGAGCTTATTTAATTTTTTATGTTTTTTTTTTTTTTTTTTTTTTTGGGGGGGGATTTTGGGGGGGGG
>NW_019776032.1:0-107552 GCF_001039355.2 Lingula anatina | reverse complement strand
CCCCCCCCCCCCCCCCCGCCCCACCTCTTTTTCTCTCTCGATTCTCTGGCTCGCACGTTCAATATTGATTGACAGGCGTCGCGCGCAGGCTATTCACAGAAACGTACAAATAGCCTCATTATGAAACTAGGTTAATCACGCCGAAGAAAGGAAAATCGTGTCAAATAAAATGGAGGACGAGGGAATTCCTCATTTGTGCAGCTGACAGTTGGCATTTTGTCTCGAACAAGTCTAGAGCAATCACTTCAACATGGAGCGCAAGGAGGTATCTCTTTGTTACAGCCTGTTGTGTTAGATCGATATAAAAATTTAATTTTCTATTAATGATCATATTATTATTATTGAATGGAGTGCATTTTGAGGCTATACACAATTTGAACATTAGGCCTATACTAACTGCGATTGACGAAGCCGTCTCTTCTTCAACATACAGTGAAAAGCGAAGCCAAATGCAAGTAGCACTGATTAAGCCTTGATATAATAGGAACAATAATAGCAGCACATATGAAACATCATGACTTGCTCGTACATACAATGTATAAAACCAAGAAGGTGGATAGTAAAACGCACTTACAGTACACAGGAAAATTCTCGAGGGCTAGAAACCCCATTGCCTTTGATTGTATAATTGATTTACTATAATTCCACATTCACTTTATTTCCCTTTAGTGTGATATAAAATATATAATGTAGATATATTCCTGGATATATATATTATGACATGCCAACCAAAGCAATGCTAATGTGAACTTATATATTTCCACCTGTACAGGTGTTTTCTGTTGATTTTATTTATAGCTGCTGATCGAAATTACACACCAGTTAGACTGCAGTTTTGTTGTACCCTGGTTTCCACGGGTCACTTGGGGCTCACAGCATGTTCTGTTGTCTCCAGTCTGTGACAAAAGTTGTGCACAGGGAGGGTTATTCGATCTTTAAAAAATATTCCAGTCCATTTCTCCTACTGGCCCAGAGTATCACAGAATACGTAAACTGCACAGCAGGGTCTTGCTGATAATGCATAGAGAAGTTGGATCTTAAGGGCACCTGATATACAGGGTGTTATCTTGTGACCTCATAAGGTCTTTGTTAGTCCACATGATCTTGTGATTTAGCTTTTTAGGTGACTAATCTTGAACTGACTTCAAGTTGCCTTTTGTGAAATTTGATTGTTGTAATCAAATCTAAGCTGGATAATATTGACTTAAACAAACATTTGGATATATTATCATTATATTTAATTATAGTGAAAGACAAGAGATTTTTTTCATATTGTCTTATAGTAGTACTTCATGAAATCAGTATACTAGTAAGTGCATTTGCCAAATGCTTACTGCCAGACTGCCTGTACTTGCAACACCAAGATATTTCTTTAGAAAGGCTTAAATTTTACATAACAATGTTTTGATGTGATATCTTTACTAAGTGAGTATGTCAAGACCACGATAGAACGACTGTTTTTGAAATCACTTTGGCTTATATATAGTCTGTTTATCTTGAGAAAGGCTGGCTGCTAGTAACCCTGGGGCCTGTTTCAACAAAAAAGATGTTACTTTTCCACAAAATGCCTTCTCTAGGTTTTGTCCCCCCTCCCACCCCTCCCAAATGAACAACAATGCTATATATAAAGCAAGCAAAAGGAGAATAAACTAAGCAATTTTGACAGTTTTCTACTTGCCTTAATTTTATTTTCTCATCTCACCACCATCTGATTTATTTTCACAAATACCTTACAAAGTGTTGCTAAATTAATCGGGCATTCAGAGAACAAGTTGAGCTGGGGACTAACAGACCCACATAAAAGCAATGCCAATTAATCTGGTGATGGTCTCCCCACCTCCATACACACCATTACTAGTAAACGGATTAAATCACAACTCCAAGGTTTAATTGCTAGGCCCCTGCAGGGATAGCGCATGTGGAGGCGATCAACTTAGGGACCATTCCCACATATATTTGGATTGATCTATCTCCCTGGGGAGTCTCACTAAATTGCTAAATGTCTGTCAAGTCTAGTAAAGCTGCTAGGGGGAATTATCTTTACCCCCTAGCTGATTCGGTAGGCATGATAGACATTTAAGCTGGTTAAGTTAATAGCAATTTAGTGAGACTCCCGAGGGAGTTAGACCAATCCAGATGGATCGATTTAGGCATGGCAACCAAGTCCTACACCCCATTTCCATAGATTAGATCGACCTACTTTAGATCGACCTAACTCCCTGGGGGTTCACGCTAAATAGCTGTCAGCCGGGCGGACACGAAAGTTAATTACCCTATTACAGCTTGTAGTAGGCAGGACGGACATTTAAGTCCGATCATCTGAAAGTAATCTAGTGAGACTCCCCGCGGGGATAGATCGATGTAAAATCTATGGGAATAGAGCCTAAGTCTGCAGATCAACTTGTTCTGAATGCCCTTATGTTTTATCCTTGTGCCCCCCTTTTAACAAAATCCAGGGACCACCTGGGCCTATAGAATGGAAGAGACTAGAATCCTTCTGAAAGTCAACCCCGTCAGTTTACATATTTAAATGTGCACGGTGAGGGGAGGGTGTGTGTGTGTGTGTGTGTTGTACCTGTGTGAGAATAGACCACAAAATGTTGAAAATATAATTGAATATAAAAAAATGTCTAAAATTAATTGTCTGAATACCACTACTGAAATATAATTTCTCCTTAAACTTGGCTGTCAGGTGCACTTAGTACAAACATCAAATCCTTACCTTATAAAGAGATATTATTACCCGTAATATCTGACAATTACGCATAATTAAAGAAAAATAAATGGTATATTTATTATATTTAATAATATCTGTGTATAACGAATTTAGAAGTTCTGATTGTTACACATTTTCTCAAACTGAACTGTACAGTCTTAACCCATAAAGAGTTAATTATTAATTTAATAAGTAATACTTGATAAGTTTATGATTAATTAACTTGTGAACATCTTCTTTGTTGTCACTGTAGCATTAGATATTATTATGGCTATAAATATGAAGGGTATTGCTTATTAATTTCCTGCAAAACTAAACTTCAAAGTGTCCTGATATAATATCATCAATATCAAAAATCAGAGCAAATAAGGACATAAAGGCCAAAATTAGGCCCACCAAAAAAATTGTGATTTTTAGTTCTGAGCCTCAGTTTTAATATAGATGTCTCTGGTTTTAATGAGCACTTCAGAATAATCTAAATTTTATTTGAAAAACAATTTTGTACAATAAGATGCCTAGGTATCAATTAAGAGAACCTGTCACAGCCCACATTTAATCACTAGCTCAGTTAAAGTTAATAATCTCACGTCTCAACGCCCCTTCTAGAGCCCCTGGCAGTGTCAGATAGGTGAAACTTTATCTTCCTTGGCAGAAAGATAGGAGATCATTTTAGTTGAAGCTGTGGACGGATGCTGCTCCAGTGTGGGTACTTCTTACAGTCCACAGTTGGCGTTTAACAGTAGAAAGCCATTGGAATTACTGTTGACGTTGCTGTTACTGTAATTGTATCTGTGGACGGATGCTGCTCCAGTGTGGGTACTTCTTTCAGTCCACAGTCGTTGTTAAACAGTAGGAAAACTATTGGAATTACTGTTGACGTTGCTGTTACTGTAATTGTCGGTGGACGGATGCTGCTCCAGTGTGGGGACCTCTTTAAGTCCACAGTCGTCTTTTTACAGTAGGAAAACTATTGGAATTACTGTTGACATTGCTGTTACTGTAATTGTATCTGTGGACGGATGCTGCTCCAGTGCGGGTACCTCTTTTAGTCCACATTTGTCATTTAACAGTAGAAAAATCATTGGAATTACTGTTGACGTTGCTGTTACTGTAATTGTATCTGTGGACGGATGCTGCTCCAGTGCGGGTACCTCTTTTAGTCCACAGTTGTCCTTTAACAGTAAAAAAATCATTGGAATTGCTGTTGACATTGCTGTTACAGTTCTTGGATCATTTTCTGTGTAGACAGAGGAATTCAACCTTAGCAGTTGTTGTTTTGTGGGTAAGTTTTGAATGGTTGCCTGTCAAATATCTAACAGTTTTGATCTCTGTTGTTGGGTAATGTAACTGTAAGATTTGATATTTGCAGTAACTTGATGTCAGTAACAATGAATAATTCAGGCCATTTGTTAGTAACTAGTTGGCATAGTATTACAGGTTAACATTTTGTATAAAGTGGTTTTTTGTTGCATGTCTTACTCATGGTCTTCACCTAGGGTGCAGACCTTGTATGTTGACTTGTGATGTTGAGTTAGGACATTGACCTGTGATTAATAAATATTGATCTATAAGGAATTTGACCTGTGATATTATGACAGTGAGCAATTTATTATGAAGATTTTCCCCCAAGTATTAAAAGATGATAATGATATAAAGATGATAATGATAAGAATGATTTAAAAAACAAATATATGAAAATAAATTTCTAATACTGAATTTAAGAATTTTGGGATAAAGTCAGTAATGGTTTCTTAGCATAAAATGTTATTAGAGCTAAAATCTGTTTTTTTTCCTTTCCCTGATTTCTCCATGTAAATTACTTAAATAATGGATGTTAAATAAGGCTATAAATTTGCACATAGTTTTACTTTCACCTTCCCATTAAGATAATTTACATGACTTTATTAGTACCTGTGGGACTTTAAACCAGTAAATACAGATCTCACCTTTTTGCACTCCCCTTTGAATGGTCTTAATTTAATTTTATTTGTCCATTGAAGTTTTTTATTATTGAGGGAAGGGAGGGTGGCCAGCCATCAGATTTGGCTGTATAAGTAAAAAAATAGGCACAGTTGTTATTTATTTAAAATTATATATATATATATATATATATATATATATATATATATATAATTTTGATGTGATTTTTTGCATTCTAGCATACTATACGTGACTGAGTGGCTTGTGTTAAATTTTGCAGTGCCACAATATCATCCTGTTTGGTGTTTCAGTATCTGTAGACACAAATACAGCCAGAACTCATCAACACAGCCAAAACACAATTTTAACCATGTTTAGATACCAGCTATTAGTTATTTATATATTATAATATATTACATTTTTTTTTTTTGGCCTGGATTTACATTGTTTAACAGCTGAAATAAGTTAACCATGGATACTAGAATTGTTTTAAAATTATTTTTCTTCCTATTATTTATTTATTTATTATGAGGGACTTCTCATTTTTGCAGTTTTGCTTTTGTGAACAATTTATATTGCAAACATGAGCTAAGAGGTGCCTCTGAGTCTACATAGTACAAAAAGGGCAGACTAAGTTGCATAAACGATAACCTTGTTGTTAAGTGAAGTCATTGACCTAGATAAAAAGTATGAAAAGGTTTACTGAATCTGATACTTTACTTTGCAAAACATTATGTATAGAACACGCAGTTAAAGCAATTTGGGAAGAACGTTATAACCAAAAGTTTTCAGTTAGGCACATCTACCCCAGGTACTAAACATTAATGCAACTGGCATTTCACTGGCAATTCTCTTATTCCTATAAAAAAAATACCCATCTGCTCCCATCTGTATGTATGTATGCATAATGTCTAGGATTGTTCAGGGGCGGATCCAGATATATATTCTGACAGTCTTCCAAATTATCTTTGTTGATCTATCCTCCATTTTTGACCATCTTCCGACAGAAAAATTTGATACCCATCAATGTAAACTTGAAAATCTGACCGTCTTCCGGAAGACCCAGAAGACGGCCTAAATCCGCCCCTGTTGTTGTAAGCGAAACAGCAGTTTTACAAAACAGCTACGTGTATGGCCCCAATTTTGGTCTAGACCTTTTCAGACCGAAATGTTGGTTGGCTTCAAAACCCTTGGTAGTAGTCTACTTTTAAAAAAAGAACTAAATAAGGCTCTGAAACAAGGCAAATCTTTCTTGCTGTTTAACAGGTGCAAAATTCATTTTATGAACTACTGGTGATATATCTGGTGTCAGATAAGATGAAAATTTGATCTTAAAGTTACGCTTGGACAGTTTTTCAATCTACTTAGTATCTGTATGGCTTTTTAGTAAAAAGCTTGTCAAGTTTGAATTTATGCCAAAGTTAACTCAGTATGATAAATGAGGGAAGCATATGTTTACTGTGGGGTAAGATGATACGTTTGATCTCTGAACGTGTCTACCATTAACCTTGCTTGTCAATAGACTTTTCCGTTCTTGGCTTTGAATGCTACAGACTGTACACAGTGTTTGCTTTGGCTGATCCTGAGAGTTAAGAAAAGCTCATCCAATGATAAAGGGAGAGGTACCAGTAGGGGGGTGGTGGGGTGGTTATAGTAGGACATTGTGAGACAATATAAATTATTCTTTTAATTTAAAAATTTAGAAATGATAACTATTTGAATGTATGATAATCTTATTCCCTTCAAAATATGCAAAATTAAGAAAATAAAAAAAAAGAATTCCATCTGTAGTGCAATTTTGCACAATTTTCAAGTTTAAAGCTCTATAAAATAATGAATTCATAAATTACAGGTAAATCTTTTTTTAACCCACGCACTGAAGTCTCTTTTTTTTCCGGAAAATGTTACTTTTGGTTGATTTTTATATGTTTGAAATTTTTATGCCCAGGACACAAAAATAATGAAATGCCCCATTGAGAGTAGAGTTGAGTTATAGAAATAAAAAAAAATTAAATCCTGTGGAGGGAAGGGAAATACTAATAATTCAGTTCTGCCAAAAAATAGTATCATGAGTAATTGTCACAGGTTGAAGAACGTGTCTGCATCACGTGAACACACATGGGATGACTCAGCAAAAAAGTGTGCAAAAATTAATTAAAAGTCCAGATGTAAGAGGGTTACATTTATGAGACCTTTACTCATTTCGACTGTAGTAGTAATGTTTTGTAATTTTTTAAATTTTCAGATAGTTTTGATATTGTTATTATTTCATGTATATCACTTGTAGTACAAGTGTAGCTTGCAGTTGTTAACAAATGTAACATAATAATTATATCATATTAGAGCTCAGTGAGCTAATTTTTTCTTTTTCTCTTTATTTTTCTTTTTCTTATTATATCTATGAAACTAAAAGTAATATTTATTGTGCTATTTCAGAGACAAAAATCTCCATTACGTGCCTTAGCTACCGAAACTCATTCCTACTCATTGCTACCAACAAGTGAAATAAAGGCAACAGGGGAGACAGTAGTTGATGCCAATGACCAAAAGATGGCAGCACCTGATGACCATAAAGATAAGCTTATAAAACAGGAAGATCATGAAGGTAAAAAAAAACAACACTTTTGTCAAAAATGTAGAGAGGGTGCTTATTATTTCATTAAAAAAGGAACACATTTTGTTTTGATTAGAAAGTACTGCAAACAGCACATGTGCAGGGTGGATACCTATCAATTTTAAGATGCAGATGATATTATTTACAGATATGTGTAATACATATATATATCAGTGTGGGTAAATAGGTGCTGATAGTAACCCTCCTCTCTCCAACACATGCTATCACCCTGAATATCATAGTTCTGAAAGTGAGTTTTTACCCAGCAGAGTTTCTCTGTTACCCCAAGTTTTATTGTATTGACTATCTTGGACCCCCCCCCCCCCTTCCCCCTTTAATTGTTTTCCTTATTTATATATGTTTACATTTTGGAAATAGCATACTAGATCTGCATTAAATGGAAACATGTTTACAATAGACACAGACAGAAAACTGAAAGATTTATACATTCTGGACTCTCTCTCATTAGGATTTTTGATAGGAAAAAAAGCTAGCAAAAATTAACAAAAAATATTGACTTAAATTTAGTATTGCAGGATAACTAGTAGATTATTAATTTCACTGTAAAGTAAGAAATAATCAATTTTCCAGGCTACACCAACCCGGTGTCTGAAGAGCCTGCTGAGGACAGAAGTATGGATAAGAATGTGTTGGAGGGCGCAGAGGTCGACGCCATGTTGGAGGTCAGTGACATGGGCACACAGACATTTCTGTGTCGCAGGACGGGAGTGGACATGGCAGAAGTGACGGTGAAGCTGAAACAACATGGGAACCAAGAAGGCCAAGGTGAAGGTCAGATAAAGGTCTCCTCAAGGTCAAGTTAAAGGTCATTTCAGGGAGGTCAGGTAGTGACAGGGCATTGGATGTGGTTGAAATGGTTGTCTGTCTAGACTATTTTGCTGTCTATTTGCAGACTGGGAAATCATTTCTGTTATGAGACAAAGTCACTATAAGGAGCCAAAAGGCCATGTTAGAGGATAGATAGTATATGGTTTCAGATGAAGTTCTGTTTAGTGTTTGTTTGTTTTCCAATGACAATAACCTGGTCTTGGTAGTGCATGGTCATTGTGTGAAAATTATATGAGCAGATGAAAATTTTGTAGTTTTTTAATTAAGCAGTTTTGAATTGAACTTAGTGGTTTTAGTATATAATAATGTTAGTAGATGGCGCTGAGAACTAATC
The DNA here is from genome assembly GCF_001039355.2 of Lingula anatina. The sequence goes on along the minus strand of NW_019776032.1, from coordinate 99,119 downwards.
AAAAACATATCAAACATTTAAAAAGCAAATTATTCTATCATAATTATTGTTGTATGCTCTCAGGTTGGAATTTAATGAGTTCAGACTTTAACAGAACCTCCATATTCACTTTACAGAAGAAGACATTGACCTGTCACCAGAAGTAAAAGCAAGTGACCTTGACCCTGCGACCCAGACCAGTGAAGATGGATTGCAACCACCTGGGGACTATCCTCAGCACGTTAGACGCTTGAGCAGCCAACCAAAGCAAGGGGTAGATCACTGCGCAGCTGAGACCCAGACAGAGGCGAGAATATTCTGTCGCTGGTACATGTGTCCCCCGGGGTGTGAGACACCCGATTTGGACCTCCCGCCTTTGGTGCCTGCAGTGAACATCATCGATGAAAATGGAATTTCTACCAGTCCCGTTGAAGAGCCAGCTTCCCCGACAACACAGCCATCCTATTGCTGCCTCCGAAGCAAGAAGAGTGCACCATTTCCCAAAGATTCCACCGGCCGCTATGGTGACAGTGTACAGGAACGCTCAGCAAATGTTATCTCTCGCGACATGATCGTGGAGTTTCCGAAATCGGCACCAGCCAGTGGAACAACAACACCTAATGGTCATTTGTCTCGGACTCATTCACTGGATAGCTGTATGCGAAGAAGAATCCGTCTGAAGGAAGTGGCGCCATCTCATGTTAGTCTCTCTGATGCACTGGGTAAGTTGTAGAGTTTGAGTAAGTATGTTTTTTAGACTGCTAGTTTATTTTTGGATTAAGTTTGCCAAAGAAACGTTGGCTAAAAAACAGCAACATTTGGCAACAGTCATTAAGATCAAGCAGGAAATAAGGTATCAAATTTATTTGATATCATTATTTTATTATCATATTATGACTTTGGTTTAATTCTACCAAGAGCAGCAGAGAGCATAGGCATCATCTTCTACAAGGTAGGTACAGAAAAAAAATTAGAAGACAGAACCTGTCCTTATACAGTTGAATGTGGACTTGATGTGCATTTCATCGCAAGCTGCCAGTAGTTACACAATACAGTCTTCCAGTCATGTGGCTTGCCACATATCACCTCAGTCTGTGGTTTATAAATAGAAATCTCGTCCATTGATAGATATAATTTCTGTTTCATTATAATTATATGTTACAGTAGCTGATATATAACTGGTAATAGGCTAGCAGTCTAGTCCTGAATATTTAGAGTGAGGACAGTAGATCTAGAGCTACAGTAAATATAACAGTTAGACCCCATTCCCAGAGATTAGATCAATCCAACTAGATCGACCTAACTCCCTGGGGGTTCACGCTAAATAGCTGTCAGCCGAGTGGGCATGAAAGTTAATTACCCCCTTACAGCTTGTAGTAGGCAGGCCGGACATTTAAGCCGTATTATCTGACAGTAATCTAGGTAGACTCCCCTCGGGGATAGATCGATCTAAAATCTATGGGAATGCGCCCTTATAGTCTAGCTAGACTGGTGTAAAATATTGGACTACAATATAGACTTAAGAACATTAGGTAGACTATAAACATAGTCACTGGGTAGACCTCGGTGAATAGGAGCATAAAACATAGAACCTAGGTGGATAGGGGCTCCAAATGGACTTACCAGCATACAGTACAAGCCCTGAGTTTGGATTTAGTTTGTGGTATACACAGATCTCAGCTTCCCCCATGTATTCAGATGACGTGGCACTGTGATATATATAATACCTATTGTGTGATTGCACTTCATGATAATTGACCAGCTGATGTCCAGCCTGCTCCCATTCTGACCAATGGCCTGTCACAATATGAACTATATATAAATATATATAAAGGGATGCATATGAGGCCAGATTACCTACCAATGGCACTATAGGTTTATTCAATTCATGATCGAGGTCTGCAAGGTTAAACAGCTGTGGTAATTATCTTTTGCATGGTTTAGGTCATTAAAAAACCTTGATGATATTTAAGATTCAAATAGAAGCATGTTTTCAAGTTGCTCATGGTCATTTAATATCTAAGTGACATTTGAGAAGCAAAGATACACGCTGTTTTAATTTAATGGGGTCACTTAACACCTTGGTTACTATTTAAGAATCAAAGCCAGACATGCTTTAAGTTAACTGGGTCAGTTAAAACCGTGATGGCATTTTAAAATCAATAGATGTATGTGTTAAATTAATTTTGGCACTTGATACCCAGGTGACATTTTAAAGTCAAAGACAGAGACATGTTTTACATTCCAAGGTCCCCTTGCTTTTACTTGATGACAGTTTAGAATCAATAAAAAACTTGCTTTACGTTACTTAATAATTGGGGCACACTATATAAATACCCTGGTGACCAAATAAGGCAGACATATTTCCATTAAATGGGGTCACTTGATAGCTTGGTGGACATTTTAGAATCAAAGATATACATAGTTTAAGTTAATTGGGTCACTACTCACCTTGACCGTGCAACTTAAAATCAAAGACAAGCGTGACTCTCAAACAGCTGATTCCCTCTGATGGATGAGTATTTGTAAAATTTACATCTCAGACGGCTGGTTGCTTTTGATGGATTGGTATTTGTATCATTTAGATTAAAACTGGATATTTCAGAGCATATTTCTGGCCATGGTGTGCAGATTTTGTGTACAAATGTAGGTGTAGGTCAGTATAGCAAACAGCTGACTGCTGAAAACAAATGTAGCAGTCCTGTGGGAATTAAGGTATGTTCATATACAGATACATGTATATACATGTACATATGTACAATAAGTATTCTCAGTGTGAATATGCATGTATTTATGGGAAGGTATGTTCATGTACAGATATATATTAACACATATATACAATGTATATTATCAGTGTGCATATATACATGTGTATAGATTCTTATGTGTGGAAGTTATATATACAAACTTGTTCAAGTAGTATACACACTAACATCAGTTATAGAGTATTTGCAATTTCAAGTCTGTTGAGCATCTTTGACAACTCTACCTGTATAGATGTGTCTGCTTATAGATAGGTATAAAGTGAGTTATTTTATTGAGGCCAAAACTCATAATTAACCTTGGTTGTGAGCTCTGTTTAACTTGCAGGATGTTGCGATGGGGGCATTTATTTTCCTAGATGAGGCATGCAGCACAGTTGATGGCTGAGAATAATAACAGGTGAAATGAATTATATGTAGATGAACTGAATCTTATGTTGCACATAAATAATACAGAGATGATGGAGGTATCTTAACTTACTTTGCCTAAGTACAAATGGAATCAGTGTGAACTCTAGTTAACAAGTTGATATTTTTATTTTTAAAATGGGCATGCTGTTTATATATATCATTACAGTTATACAGCAAAATTCTATAGGGGCTTAATGGTTCTTTTTAACTTGCATTAATTGCAGTTCTCCAGCTTTATTTCCATATTTCGATATTGATGTCTGATCTAGCAGCAAATGTTCATTTCTAGCATTAAATCCAAAAGCACACTCAGGCGGAATTATACAATCAGTATGTAAATATGATTAGGTGAAAGGCTCGGTAAATTGAATATTGATGTTACAGTGACTGAAAAAATGTAGCTTTGGAGGCATGAAATAGCTCTCTAAATGTCAGCACACAACAGGAAATCACTCAAATCTTTGTGGAAGAATCAGGATTAATTATTTCATTAGTGCTGGTGGCTCATTATAAAGCAGTGGCAGTTTAAAATAATTGTAAATCAGTTTACTTGCAGATTAACTTATTCATTATTTAGCAATGCACTTATAACTACAAGAATGGGTTAAAGAGGAAGTCAGTTTTCATTAATTTGGAAGCATTGACATTTAGAAGCATTTTGACTGGAAATATTGACACGTACCTTTCTTTGAGTGGAAAGCTTTTTGTTCAAATCTGAAAGTCTGCCATCTGTGGGATAATTTGCCTTGATATCAGAAGAGGAATGCAGCATTACAATAATATATATAAAATGGTTTGATATAGGATGTCCATTCACACTTAACTGGAAATATTATAGAGTAGCAATGATTGCTGGAAATATTGCACCTTTCAGTACTTGTTTTAGTAATAATGAAAGGTGCAAGTTTTAATCAAGAGTTACTGTGACTGTGCTAAATATATGATATTATGTACTGTTTTTATATTTAGTATAGGTAAATGTTGGTGTGTGGTGTGTATGTATTCAACATAGCTTTTGAATGTCCTGGAATCTAAAGGTAAAAATGTGAATTCATGTGTTTGTTCATGCACATGTGTATGTGAGTCTGTATATGTGTGGTTGCATGCACATGTGTAGAAGTACAATACTCTACTGAGAAGCACCTGTAGAGAATTTTGAAAAAGTTGACACTATTTTTATGACCGATGTGCTGTTTACAATTAAAGAAATGAAATGAAGAAGGGCAGGACATGTTAGCAAAATAAAAGATGGCAGATGGACAAAAAGACTGACAGAATGGATGCCAAGATGTGGACAGAAGGGAAGCCTCATAAGAGATTGAAGGATGTGTTATATGAGTACTGGAAAAAACCAAACTGAAACAGTGAGGCCCAAGACAGAATACACTGGTAGAAGCTTGCTGAGGCCTTTGTCCAACAGTGGATAATGATGATTTTTATGACAAATTTCTCATAATGCATCAGCCAGTCAGGTGTGATCACACTGTCCTGTGCAAAGTAGGAATGGATGTTATGTATACCTTGCTGACAAGTCCTGTATTTGACCAAGGAGTTATAACTCCTTGATTTGACTTAAGTTACGATGGATGTCCAGAAACCCATTGTGTATTCATGCATGGCATGTGTGTGTGCGAAATACATAACATGTGGGTCCTTTAGGCGTAATTGGATGCAATTTGCTATATCCAGAATTGGTTATCGATTGGTTATTAATGTAATAAAAATATGCCATCTGATCTACATTATGAGGAAGATGACTCCCTGAATGAGAAAAGAAAATATGATAAAAGTGGTGTGGTAGATTATTGTGAGATAAAAAGTGGCAGTGCACAATGAAAATTGTTAGATACTGGTGCCGTCATGTGTAAGAACAAACTCCATAAACTCGAGCTTTATCAGTAATGAGGGATATTAATAGATATTTGCAGTGTTGTTGAATCAAATGTTAGTATCTCTTATCAGTATTTGAACAAGAAAGGCTGCAGATAAAGGTTTGAACTTCTCTAGCTCTATACTCTTTGCATAGTTTAGACAGGTTTTTTTTCTCCAGGTCATTTGTCAATTGTATTGATTTTTAGCTTACAAGACTAAGATAGTGATGGGAATTAAGCAATGTTTTAATGTGTAAATTTTTGCCATTTAATTTTTTCAGCCTGAGAAAAATTAGAGGTAAAAATAAAAAAACTGGATCATTTACCCAGATGGATGAAACTGAACGTATTAGTACCCTAAAAAACTGAACTTATTACAAGCTGTGCAGATCCAGAGATATTTTCTGACAGTCTTCCAAATTATCTTTGTTGATCCATCCTCTATTTTTGACCCTCTTCCAGCAGAAAAAATTAGATGCCTGTCAATGTATAAACTAAAAAATACTGTCCATCTTACAGAAGACCCAGAAGATGTCCTCTATCTGCCCCTGTATTAGTACCTAAGTCTGATAATATTTTGGTGTTTTTCACTGGGTTTGCATCCCTTTAGCAAAATGAAAAGTTTGCAGCATAGTTGCAGCAATATCACTGCAAACTAAAAGCTTCAGCAACAAGTTTGCAGGAATTTGACCATCTTATAGAAGACCCAGAAGACGCCCTCTATCCCTCCCCCCTGTATTAGTACCCAAGTCTGATAATGTTTTGGTGTTTTTCACTGGGTCTGCATCCCTGTAGCAAAATGAAAAGTTTGCAACAAGTTTGCAGGAATTTGCAAGAAAAATTTTATTGCTGCTAATCTGCAGCCATATTGCAGCAAATTTACTGCAAGTTTGCAAGAAGGAATTGTGGTTTGTGGCAGTATTGCAGTAAAATTGCTGCAAATTTGCAGGGGGCCTGAAATTTTGCTAAGAGTGGTCAGGTCACCCCGCAAGAGACTTGATTGATAGGTAATTGAGGTACCAGTAGTAATGGAAGATGTTTTTGGGATACTTTTTCTGGCTCAGTGGGTTATTTGAGGACAAACAGTTTGCTGAACAGGTGTTATTTACTGTTTCATATGATATTGTAGTTTCTTAGACAGAAACATTGCTTTTTCAGGTTATAGGAGAGCTGGTAATAAATAAGGAGGGGTGAGTGGAGGCCAGTTTTTGTTTAACTATGAACTGGACAAAGGTTAGAGAGAGATGACCATATTGCTGTTATCAGTTTCTATAAACACTGGTCAGTTTGTTTAAGAATATTTCCAGTTGAAAAGTAGTAAAGGGGAGTCTTCAGACTCAATCTGCGCCATTATATATATAGCATATGGATAAGACTCTTAGGTCTACCTAAGATGAAAAATTGATTCCCTGTCTGAATAGAGCCACAGAATTATTTTTCAGTCTCCTCTTTGTGTTTTTTAGGTTATGTCACATTCATTATTGATGTAAAAAAAGACTGAATGTCAGAAAGTTGAAATGAAAGATGGATATCATTATGGTATTCTAATGAAAGCAAATATCGTATCAAGGAAAATACTTCTTTTATTTCTCAGTGGATTTCTTTGGAATAGTAGCACTACTTTTGTAACAATTTAGTGAGACAAATGATATCTGAGCCCAAATTGATTTACTAATGAAAACTATTGAATATCAGGTTATATCTAAGGGTCCTCAACACCAAAAAAAATGTGTGCTGATACACACACAGACACACACAGAGAGAGAGAGAGAGAGAGAGAGAGAGAGAGAGAGAGAAGGGGGAGGTATAGAGACATTGTCTCTATCTTTATTAATGATGGTTGTTCCTTATGGCATTTTTCTTTAGTAAAGGAAGTCAGTTACAGATGTGTAGAGACATACAGACACTAAACATTGCCTGACTTTAAGTATACACTCTGTCACCATGCCAGGTGGGATGATTCCTGACAGAGTCCTAACTGGGACACTGGTGACTACAGAGGGTATAAAGCTTGCATATACAAAAGGATTTATATAATTTTATGTGGCAGTAATTGACATGAGATATTTGGCATACAGTCATAGTAGTTCTTGCAGAGATAAATGTACCAGGTATTTTATGGTGTTCTGTGACACATTTTAAGGACATTGCCTAAATAAATGTAAATGTTATAGAAAATGACACTGACATAACCTATTATGATTTAAGGTTTTAGGGAGACTTAGATTTATTAAAGGAGATATGCAGGTTGATTCATAAAAAACAACCTATTTCAAATTGAGATGAAAAGGAATATAGGTCATTGTTTCTTTTTTTATGGTGCCCTGCCTAGTTTTAGGCCTTGTGTGGTGTGTAGAGTTAGAAATAATGAGATGGATGACAAAATTTTAGAGGTTTTGCTGTCTCTTTACTAAATGCCTAAAATGTAAGGGTTCACAAGTGGTATGATGCCAATAGGGCATACATATTTGATCTTGAATGCAAGGCAAGCTTCGTTTCAAAAATAATTTTGTAAAACAGCTCCAAGATCTCTCTTATATCCAGTTCATCTAACCATGGCCAAGTTTTGATAGAGTTTAATTTTGTGTCAAACATTTTCAGACACCCTGTAAGGTATACAGTGCATGTTAACAGTAGTTGATATTCAAAACCAGTAGTACTTCACACTTGCACAGAATCCCTACTGTAAACTTCAGCTGTATAGCTTCTAGCTGTTGGATTTATTTCAGAGAGTGTTGTATTTATCTTGGAGATGTTACTTGAATATGCGGGTTCAGCTAGGATGCTTTTTGCCATGAAACTCCAGTAATTATTACATATTTTTATTCCAATTATGTATGTTTGCTGTTTTTTACTGCAAATAAGGTAATGAATCAATGTTCTTAATGGGGAAAAATCATCAATTTTTCAGATTCATAATTTTGGAAACACTAAGAATTAATATATTTCTGTGTAGCATTTGTAGTACTTTTACTATTTAGAAGGAGGTTACAAAGTAGCCTTTTTTGCTGTTACTGGATATGAATGTTCTACTTGAAAGAATTTATGACTTAAAAAAATGAAATATCTGTAAAATTCATGATTTTCCCAATTGAAAGGATCAAGTCATTACCATATGTCTTCACAAGAACTAAAAAGGAGGTATGCTTGACTTGCTGGCTCTATGGACAGTTCATATTTTTCCAGAAACAGCCAAGGTATCTATACTGAAGATCTTATATTAAACTCAGGAAATGTTATGAACAATGATAAAGTGCACAGGTTATTAATTATGTGCATTGTTTTCATGGCAAGTTCTTCGTGACTGGAAAATGCAGCAACATTGACTCCTTTTTTAAGTGTCTGGGGTTGCTTTAGGCAAGAATCAAAATGGTAGCTGACATGCTCAAGTATGTGTCGATGTTGGATTTGCCAACATACGATCCACAGGAACTTGATTTCGATAGAAATGCAGTGGCAGTAAGCAAGTCTGCTGGGGGCTTAGATGAAATGCACAGATCAGAGCAAAATGTTCGCAGAAAAGTTGTTAATAGACACTTCTGTCGCTGTCATAAACCATTGAACCTGGCATCGAAGTTGCCAAATAATACTCATGTCTTGAAGAATGGTGGGCCTGCTGAAAAATTGCTTGTTGCAGATTCAAGAGGTAAGTTTTTAAATTTCAGGATAAAATCCTTTAAGAAATGAGAAAAATAGACTGAACAAAGAAAGAAAAGCGAAGTATGATATTCCTTTATTTTGTATTTGAGACTGAATTTTGATTTATGTTAAAATTTATTTGGATAATATAGTTTGTTTTCAGTTTTTGATATTTGTGGATACAAAGACTTATAATAACTGTTCGATTTCAGTTTCAAATAAAATGTCACAGCCTTGAAATGCCACCTTCCAAGTTACTAAATTTGAGGAAAATATTGAAATGAGCCCGTCAATTTGTTAATAAAATTGATTGGATTATAAATCTTCTTTTCTTATAAATCTGCTAACAGTGTCAGGGCATGTGGACTGAAGATATCAGATCGACATTAAAAGTGTTTCTTATGAGTTATTCTAAAAATGTAAGTTTGTGATAAAAAACGTGTAAAATTTAGTTTGAAAATACTAGAGCTCTGTGCAGTTTGGATTTACATTTTCTACTTGCAGAACAAGGAGATGAGGAGAAGTCTGCATGGCCCTTTTCCATCAACATGTTCACTTCCAAAAAGAGGGGAAAACAGAAGGAAGATAAAAAACTGCCAAAATCAGTCAGGTACCCTTGAAAAATATAATCTTCCTCTGGGATTGCTTCAATCAGTTCTTTTTTTTATTTTTTGTTTTTGCAAACAAGCACATTTTTATTGAAATCGTGAATTATTTATTTCATGAGATATGTACATGTACATTGTACATGTACATCATTTATTCAAAGGAACAAAATAGGGCAATTTTGGCACTTACAGAGACAAAGATAGTGTTGGTACTTTAAGGCAGGCTACTTAATAAATATGGGCAGTTTCAAACATGTCAACTTTTTATATTGAACATAATTCCAGGCATTTTTACAAAGCTCAGGATGAGCTGATCGTTGAGTTTGAGGATACTCAGCATCTCGATGTAGATTTGCAGGGGGAACAGACAGCAAAAGAAGAACGTAGTAAAGCCAGCCTTGTAGCCAAGATTACATTGGGCATAAATATAGTAAGTTAGTATATTCTGCAGACTTTTTCACTAAACAAATTTAGGACAGAAAAGTTAACCATCTTTGGCAAGAGAATCCATATAGTACAGGTACATATTTTTGCAGTACACAGGTCTGGAATATAAGTCCTGTCTATCTTTTTATAAAACATACACATTTTATATATTTATTTTTTATACTACCTTGGGTCTAAGAAGTAGCACTAAAATTTTGACCAAAAAGGTTTCAACAATTATCAGGCTTAAGTATATTTTATAGAAATAGAACCCCTGGTACTATTAAATTAACTGTTTGATCATGATTAGTTTTATAAATTATACCAAGTGGATGCATCTGTTAAAAGCAGGTTGAAATATTTTATGAATAAAGTGTTTGAGTATTAAAATGAAGTTTGCTCTAGCTAAAAAACTTAAGTTCTTTTGTGGCAGGGTCCCCTAGTCATTTCCAGCTTGACCTTCAGTTGACCTTTATTAAAATTCTTTTTACCTCAGCAGGATTGCTCATGCCTGCTTGTATTGTTATAGGTTCTGCTGATAACCAAGGCAGTGGCCTTCATTTTTACCTTGAGATGACCTTTCCCATAATTCTTTGTACCTAATCATTGTTGTTTATTCCTGTTTCTATAGTTACTGATGATCGCCAAGGCAGTGGCGGCAGGATTGTCTGGGTCACTATCGGTCATCTCCAGCCTGGTGGACAGTGTGGTGGACCTGCTATCCGGACTGGTCATTTGGTGGAGCAGCAGAGCCATGAAGAAGAGAGACCCCTATGTTTATCCACAAGGTGCAGAACTGGGATATCTTTTAATTCTTGATTGACTCATTGTGCTGGTCTGTGTGTCCTGTCGGTTTATGATTCTATCTTTCTCTCTCCCTCTCACACTCGACCCTTTCCTTCCACTAATAGTCTCTCTCAGCCTGTCACTGATTCACACACTCTCCCCTATCTTTGTATCTTTCTTTTTCTTACTCTTTCTCTCTTTCACTCACTCTCTAACTTCCTTTTTCTCTGACCCTTTCTTCACCCACACTCTTTCTCGGTTTCTCACTCATTCACTTTCTCTCTATGTCTCCTTTCCTCTGTCTTATTCTCTCTGTCACTCTCAGTCACTCTCCTTTACCATTTTTTCTCTGTTCCCTTGTTCACTCCTCTCTTACTGTATTTCTCCTCTCCCTTACACACACACGCACACGCGCGCGCACGGCTTTGTCAGTTGTTTATGATTTTAAAAATGAACTTCCTAAAATTATTTAAAATTCCTCCAACCAGATAACATTTGCAACATCTATATTGCAGGACGCACAAAACTCGAGCCAGTAGCCATCGTCATCCTCTCCGTCATCATGTCTCTGGCTTCCGCTCAGCTGATTGTAGAATCCATAGAGATCATTGTCAGCCTTGCTCAGGGAAATCCAAGAACAGTTAACATGGATATATCAACTATTGTCATCATCTGTAGCACCATTGGTAGGTTCTTTGTCTGCTTCTTTATTTTTTTTTGGTGTTATTATGATTATTATTATGATTACTATTATTTTGGAGAATTGAAATACCTAATATGGAATTTGTTTATAGTGTCTTACAGCTTGATTTTACTGTTAAAGATTTGTCAGTGAGTCTTTTAGAATATCAAAAAGACTATTTTTGAATCTTTTAAACAACATGTAGTATTAAAATATAAAAAAGTCTATATATGACTCTAAAAATCAAATAAGTGAAGAGAAAAGACAATTTAACTTTGTATAGAAAACTTTATAGATTTTGTAAATAGTTGTTTGCTTATAAATTTGCATTTTTTGCTGAACAAAAAAGTGTTACTTTTATCTTAGCCAGTAACTTTTGCTTGTTTCAGTCATCAAGTTCATATTATTCATATTCTGTCGGCGCATGAAGAATCCCAGCATCCAAGCCCTGGCTCAGGACCATCGCAATGATGTCCTCTCTAATCTGGTCGCATTAGGCATGGGGCTTATAGGTAACACTTCAAAGTCTTAAAATTTATTGGGCTAAACTTAGGCCTCACTCAGAATAGGGGACTAACTAGTCAAATAGGGCCAACCCACTTAACTACTTCGCTACAGGATATCTATTCAGTGTCTATTAGCGGATTAGATGGCAAGCATTGGCCTAAATCTTCAGCCCTAAGTTGTCTTTCTTGTTATAAGACAGCAAAATGTTTAGTTTATTTGGACTAATACTTATGGTTTGTCTTTACCTGGGTCAAGTTTAGACCAATTTTCAGACAATGGTGCATCTATAAAACAGGCTTAAGGTGTGTATTGTTAAGCAAATTGAACTATTTTCCAACCTTCCTGCCTTTAATCTTTTAAACACCCTGTTTTCAAGTAACTATTAATTGAGATATTTTTATAGAATTGTTTGTGGCATGTGCACTTAAGGATATGGAAACACATGATGCATGTTGTGCAGAGGAACAGGTTAAAACAAAGATTCAGGCCAATGAAATTACCTCTGATAGTTTTTCGGTGGTTGCTCTGGGAAAAGACACAGCACCTTCAGTGAAGTTGCCCCTTCAAGCTTTGGAGGAATCTTCTCTCCCTCCCCTGCCCCTAAAATATTTAAATAAATAAATAAAATAATAATAATGATAATAATGTTTTTCAGCTTATAGGTGTTACATGTTAACTTTGCTGGCTGTTTGTATTACTTCTAAATAAAAAATGCTATCTTTTGAAAAACATATATTGCATGTTAGAAAAAGGAGACAAATAAATAATTTAAAATGGTAGATACTTGTGTATTAGTATGTAAATAGTATTTCTACAAAGTAGGATACATACTAGTTTCTGATAATTGTTTACCAAGTTATAATTGTCTTTCTTGGCCCGATTCAGAACAGGAGTCTTACTATTCCAGGGGACAAATATGACCGATCCACTTGAATACTTCCCCACGGGATATATAATCAGTGTACATTGTATCTTAGCGGATTAGACACAAGCTTTGTAGTGGGTTGCTATATTTGACCCTCAGACTTGTTAGTCCCCTATTCTGAATGGGGCCTTTGTTTGATAGGGATTTCAGCATGTTTTCTTGCTCCTTGATATATTTATTTGAAAAGACGGATGACAAGCAAAAATAAACATAACCAAGCATTTTTCTTTTGACATCCCATTTTCTTCGTATCAAAACATGTGCAGCCTTTAAGTTTTTATTGTCTTAACAGTGCATCCCAAGAGCTTGAAATATGAGAGGTTAGAATGTTAATTTGTTCAAAAATTTAAGTTAAACGTAAATTGAACATCCTTGATTTGTTCAAGATCATTTAGTTGGGACTCATGATTGTCATTAGGCAATGTTTTCATTAGTTTCAGCTAAAACCAAAGAAAAGATGAGAATAATTGGAAGTAATAATTTGAGGTAACAAGTTATGCAGAATCTACTGTATATAAAAGAAGAGTTCCCTGGAATTTTTAATTATATGGGTTCAAACAATGTTTTAGATTGTAATAATAATTTTTGTATTCGTGTCTACTGCAGGCGATAAGCTGTGGCCGTATGCCGACCCCATTGGAGCCATCTTGATCAGTTTGTACATCGCCTTTAGTTGGTGGCAGATGGGATACGGTATGGAGATCTATGTTTGCACATTCATTTGTTTTCTGCGTGCGTGTGTGCATGCATGCCTGTGTGTGTGTGCACATTTCGTCTATGTAAGTTGCTGTGTACATGCATGATGAAGTGCTTTATTTTTCCACATGTACATGCAGTGTGTGTGTGTGTGCACATATGTGTGTGTGAAGTGTATTGGTATGTGTGTGTGTGTGTGTGCATGTTTGTGTGTTCTTTATCATGTTTCAATATGTTTGTATAAATACTGTCATTGTCATACTAATGAAATTCAAGACCATGCTCTTTATGTGTTAACTAAAACAGAATATAGGTGTTTTTACATTTCTAAATAGAAATGAGATTCAATTCCATTTAAGATAATTAAATTAAATGTGAAAATGTTGTTCTTTGTTAATGTGTTACATAAACACATTTAGCACTATGTCATAGATTTAAGCCAACTGTTTTTACTGGCAGTTTTCACCATAAGGGGCTTGCACTGTCACAAAAGAACTATAGCCCAGACATTTATGTTGAACTAAATTTTCAGTCTACTCGGACTCGAGGTAAATTAGCAGAAGATCAATGCATTTTATGTAACACATATAAACCACCTGTATTAGTTTCTTTTACGACTAAAAGGAAATGGACATGCCCATGGGTGAACCAAGTTAATTCACTTGTCGGATTAGCCATTGTAGAACTTTAAAACTGCTTCCTCTTTAAATTTCTGGTCGTAAATTGACCTCCTTATAATATCTGTTCCTCATTTCATTAAAAAATGACTTACTATTAGTACTACAAGTATTGTATAATCATCATTCCAATGTATGGGTGTTGCTTAGCTCAGTATGAAGTATAAATCCAAGTTTTGGACAAAAGTTCTTTTGTGATGGTACTTACCATAGGTTGTAAAATTCCACTCATATTAACTTAGTTATCAAATTGCTGGTCATCAGTTTTACTGAAATGTGGTGGTGGGGGATCAGTACACGTTCATGTCTATTGCATATGGGATAAATTAATAAATAACAATAATAAATATTATCATAAATTTCAGAGCAAATCAAACTTCTCACGGGCTACACCGCAAATCCAAAGTTCCTACAGAAGTTAACATGGATCGGATTAAACCACAGTGAAAAGATACAACAGATCGACACTGTCCGTGCATTCCATTTTGGTAACAATTACATCGTAGAAGTCGATATTGTTCTTCCCGAGACTATGACCTTGAAAGAAGCACATGACATAGGTGAACCATTACAGCAGAAACTGGAGCGTCTTCCAGAGGTTGAACGAGCGTTTGTGCATCTTGATTACGAGTTTGAGCATCGCCCGTCAGATGAGCACAAAGTAGTGTAGAGAACATTGCATTTTCTATTTAGTAACGTATTTCCCCGTTTTTAAACAAAAGGATGCCATTAGCCGTCATTGCACATTTCAAACATCCACAGTCAGTTGATCTTTTAGAAGATGGTGAATAAAATAATTGATTTTTGTAATTATCTTTTGTAGAAATCCATTTATAGTAAAGCAAAACAATACATAATTGTTACTTTCTTTTTTTTTCTGAAAGTTACCTGTGATGCAGTACAAAAAAAAATCAATAATATTAGATCAAAATATATATTTTACTATATACTTGATAAAAAATACTGCTTATTATTTTAGTACTATAATCTAGTATTAAGATTATTTAAAGGGAGAATATTGTAGAAATTGGGTTTGGTTGTTGCAGGTGAGGGTACACCAGGCCAAAAAACCCTCATTTAGCTTCCGAGGTACCCCTTTTCAGGGATTCTGGAATTGAAAATATTGTTAAAGTGGATGATGTGACAACATTTTCATGACAAAGGACTCCTCATTTAGAGTGCCTAATGGAAATCCAAAGCCTGTATGATTGTTTTTCCCAAAGTGTTCAAAGTCTGATATAGTTTTTTTCTTAATTTGGTTTTTTATCACTTAAAGGTCATGTGTTTGTCCACATAAGGTTGTGACCTTGAACTAGATAACTTAGGTGCAAATATAACAACAGTTACTACATTTTTGTTGATTGTTAATGCTGCAGGTGGGAAGCAGTATTACAAAAGAGAGACTTGTACCAAAAAAGGGGACATTTGTCTTTGATAATTTTCCATTGTGTTACTCAAGGTCAACAAGGTCATTGCAAAAGCAGTCTTCTCAAAACGACTATGTAGAGTATACTCAGTGGATACTACATTTACTTTTATTTAATTGTCCCTGAAACCTGTATGTAAAGATATATCATTCTCTGTTGAGACAGTGGTGATATCAAGGAAGCTGACCTTAATATTGGAGACACACTGGGGAGGGATGGGAAAATTGAAATCAGAGACAGTATTATAGGAATTGTAGTCTGCAAGGAACTGTAGTCCATTCCCCACTACTTTGTACATTGACATAATATCCCATACACGGCTACAAGTGCAGGATCATAATGTGTCCTTTGCTCCCATAAAAAATTAATAAGGGGCCATTCAGAATGAAAAAAGCTGTAACTAGCTAGTGTGCACTAACTCTACAGGTGATCTCGCTGAATGCAATCAGATTAACAGACTAACATGCCTCCTGATGATGAGTAGAAAACAGATGCTGGTTAAAGTCCATTTAGCAGGAGTCTTTGTGGAATTACATGAGGTGTACACTAGCTTGATAAACTCAACTCTTTCTGAACAGCCCCTTATGCATTAGATAGCACATCTTAAGTAACCAATAAAGCAGTTGTTTTTGTTACTTGTACCTAGAAGTCATTAGTTATTGTTAAGTTTAATAACCAGAATGGTCCTTACATATATACTGTGGTTATTATTAATTATATATCTGTTTGCATCCATCATTTGTCTTTTTTTCCTTCTCTGATATCATTTTTTCTGTTAATGACTAAGATCTGATTCTATAAAATGAATTATTTATAATCTTTCTAGTCTTTAGCAAGTATCTTATTACTAAGATATTTATTCAGATTTGGCAAGAAAAAAATCATCTGTTTTATAAGGTTGTATAAGCATCTAAAAGATAATATGGATTTGATTTGAAAAAAATTCCCCCTCTTCCTAGTCCAGCCACCTTATATATATATATATATATATATATATATAGAGAGAGAGAGAGAGAGAGAGAGAGAGGTTCTAAGGCACACTGCCTTCATACATTATACTTGCAAACAAAGCCTGTGCAGTGCTATATTTACTAATATTTAGGACAAGTCACATACAAGTATCTATACGAATGCTGAGATAAATTAGACAAGTTAGAGCAAATATAATGGATACCTTACCATATCCAGTAATACCAGTACTATATTATTTTTGACAGAAAAAATATAATCCAATTATGCATATTAAGTATATATGAATGTGAATGGAATAAAATGTCACAGAGTGGAACACATCTGCAGGCCAGTGATAAATAAAAAGTTTTTATTCATCTTTCATTCATCTTTCATCACCAAAATTTGACTTCATTTGATTTTCATGTGATCTTTTTTCCATCATAGGAAATAAATTTTGCAGCAAAATGAAAAAATTAACACACACACACACACACACACACACACACACACACACACTTATCTCATTAGGCTGGGTTTCAAAACCAAGCTGCATTTTATCTATGATTCCTACTGTCACGTTAAAAACAAAATCATTTTCCTTGATAATAAAAAGAAATCTAGTACCGCCATGAAAAGTGCATAGTAACGATAGCCACAGGTGATGGTGACTTAACCAGACGTACACCGCACAAAGTGGCTTAGCAAATCACATTTAATCAGCAATTGGTTTCAATTTCTAGGTCTCAGTCACAGCTAACATTTCATAATTACATGATAACCGACAGCAAGGCTCCATGAGCTTACACTTCTTTACTTAAACACCTTACCAGCCGAGTAGGCCTATATGTGCGTGATAACCGAGAACTGCACTGAATAATTTGTCATGAGAAAATAATATACTGCAGTCGTTCAGTGATGATGTACTTTGAAATCATCGACTGACAAACAAATGATGGGACAAAAAACGGCGACAAGATTCGTTAGATCTATGTCAAGGAGGCTTTGAAACCATGCAGACATTTAAATTATAAACCCTATTCGCACCGGGTGGGGTCGTTTACGACCCCAGGCCCATGTCTGTTAGTGTTTTTTTTCTTCTTTTTTTTGTACCTTGTGTTTCCATAAAATTGCACGAATTTGTCACATTTTGTCAACTTTCAGGAGATATGTTAACAGATTTTGTATCGTTTATGGTTATTTTACAGGGGCGGATCCATAGATATTTTCTGACAGTCTTCCAAATTATTTTTGTTGATCCATCTTCTAATTTTGACCGTCTTCCAACAAAAATTAATGGGTGCCCGTCGATGTAAACTGGAAAATTTCTGACTGTGGCCTCGTGTGCCCGTCTTACTAGAAACAAAATGGTGCTGGGGTCGTAAACGATCCCTCCACTACCTATGTTGTACATACTATTTTATTCTAAAAATCCCAGTAAAAGTATTTATCAGATCAGAATATGACAAACTAATACAAAACAATGAAATATAACAGTTGCTACATTTTTGTTGATTGTTAATGCTGCAGGTGGGAAGCAGTACGTATAACAAAAGAGAGACTTGTGCCAAAAAAGGGGAAATTTGTCTTCTACTTGAGGAAAAGGAAGATCTAGAATATCTTAGAGTGGGAGAGTTCCACAGATGAGAGTGATTTTTACAGAGGGTTTAAAGGGACATGCAAACAAACAAAAAAATAAATAATAACAGGCGCGTAGCAATGTCAAAAGGGGGGTTCTTTTTCTGAAAAAGTGGACCTTTTTCTTTAAAAACTTTATGTACCTAGATCAAATTTTACCCAGAGTGGACCTTTTCCCAGCAAAAAGGGTGGTTCTTTCGAAACCCCCGAACCCCCCCTGGCTACGGGCCTGAATAATTATAAGAATTTTTAAAAAATCATCCGTCGAACTCAATATAACTATTACGTTCGGTCGCAATCTTTGCGAGGGAATGCAATCATTATAACGTTCAAACGGAATCTTAATCTTTCACTCCAAGACGGCGACAGTCTTGTCTTCATGTTACGATTGCTGGTTTTCTCACTGTGCTAGAGAGGTTTTCACATTGTGCTAGAGAGGATTACGGGTTTTCTCATTGTGGAGGAGAAAAACGATGCACCTGTGTATTAACAGGAAAAATGTGTTTGTATTCCATATCTTCCAAAAATGATAATTTTACAACACGGTTTTAAAAAAAATCTCCTGGAAAATAATAACCACACACGAAATGCACATTTTTCATGCAATGACATAATAATACACAGTAAGAAAACATTACTTTTAACTTGGACATAAACAGGAATTATGTCCAAAGCTTTTAACGATGAAGAGATGATAATGATCTGGGTATCAGTTGTTGCTCATACCCTGTATTTGCTTTCCACTTGTTGTATTTACAGTTATACCAAATAAAATGCATGCTATCAATATTGCAACTTGTAACAAATGGCACTGACTCTGATATCATGGTTCATGTAAAACACCTGATAGAAAGACCAGAGGCGATCGGTGGAGAATATACTTACTCTAGACACACCTGCACAGAAGTCGTTTAGTCCTGGTACAATATCTACTGTCGTAGTACAGGCACAACTTCCAAGACCAAGGGTAAATCCTAGATTAGAATTGCACCCTCCCGTTTTCTTAGAGAACGCAGTAAACTTGTCCTATTTCACTGCTAAACCGAAAGTTGATCGATGCATGCTCATAACTGGTTTGGCCGTAGATTGTCAACACATTTTTATAGTGGACAAAATAAACGAAAGAACAAATGTTTCCTCACATGCTGGAGAATTCACGTTTACATATGATGTGGCTGTGTCACATACAAGTCACCTGTATATACATGTAGTATCACAAGATGACAAATGTATCCAAGTGTTTTCCAATAGAGGTCAGCACATAACAACCATGGGTCAGGGTCCACTGGAGGATCCATGGGGTATTTACATTGAACAGACAAAGTCATGTGATGGTTTGTGACAATAAGAAGAAATCTATCTTCACTTTCCATGCAGACAGTGGACAGCTCCTGAACACTATTCCACTCAGTTTGCCTCAATACCCAATGTACATCGCAGTGAACAGTGTGAATGTATACGTCATGTATACATTGTGAAATCAAACTTGGACAGAAACTGTGTACTTACAATACTTTGAGAAACGCATATCCTTGTAATCTTAACTTATCCTTAATTTCATCACCGACCCGCAAATAAATAAAAAAGTTAATATTATCATCACATTTATCATCTAACATATATGATCTTGTATTATTTTTTAATTTCAGCAAATCATCGAAGAAAAGACAAATTAAATGTATGTTTATTTCTATTTTTATGAACATGGATTTTTTAAAAGTAATGTACATATATTTTTAATTTCTCCCTTTCAAACACTGGCATTTTCGCATTTCAAAATTGGTAAAACACAACACTGCGCACAGACTTTACGTGTACGTATATGCTTGAGAGCAAGTGTACGTATAAGGAGTACTAGTATAGCAGAGGACATCTATATAGGTTGTATTTCCAAGATGGGGCTTTGAATTCCCATGAATATGAACCCCTGTATTTGTCACCTTTAATAGATTTCCACAGTAACAGAAGAGCATAAAACGTGGTGGTAATTAGATCAAGCAAATATTTCCCATGGTTTAGCTTCTGCCCTGTGTGAACTTGTTCACACCCCTGACCCAGGTAAACGGGCCTAAACTGCCCTGTGTGAACTCACCCACAATACTTAATATGTACACTGTACTTTCATTTTGATATAACAGCCTTCTGATTATATGTCTCTGTGACAGAATCACGCCACACCTTAACAGGGGCACTTTGGATGTTTTCTTTCACATACTTTCACACAAAGCAAAACAAATAATAACAAAGGCTTAATATTCCTTATAGCCTGTTAGCTGCTTTTAAAGTAAACTTAAAGGGGTTTCGATATGTATGAATTTTTCGTACGTTTTGGTTTAGAAAACGCGAAAATAAACTTGGTCGTTTTGAAAGATAGTTCTGTCACATCAAAGAGACATCAGCATAAACTTGCCAATTCGAGCTAATGGCATATCAAGCAAGGTTGCGAAAACCGTAACATCGTGTTCGACCCAAATGATTGTATGTGCCAAGACTGTATGACCTAACTGTACGTACAGTTTCGATTTATACAGGTATGTATGATTAGTTTAAGTGCTGGCCCAGCCTTAACCCGCACGAAAATGCAGTAGTATCGAAGTAGCAAAGAAGCATTAACGCAGTAGTGGTGTGGAGCATATTTGCAGTAGAAATGCAGTATTGCCTACTGCAATTCTACTCCAAAAAGTATATAGGTTTGTACAGAGAGGAGCATTAATGCAGTAGATTAGCAGCATGATAGAAGCATGTTTCAAATATGCTAATTAGCTCCCACGTCGAAGCAGATTTGAGGCATGTTTGCAGTATGATTGGAGTATCTACTGCGCTGGAGTATCTATTGCGTTTTCGTGCGGGTTGGTGTGTTGTGCACAGCTGTGTGTGTACCCCCACACTCAAGACACACGCCCGACTTGTTGGCGCTGTTTTCTTGCTGCATGATTACAGTACCTTTGCAGTTTGTCACATGCACGTCCATTTTCCAGCGTGTTAAACTTACTTTGAAAGGTCCTTGTTTATTTATTTTTTTACTTTATTTGATCTTAATGATGGGAGTAGACCTTTAAGACAGAAGTGTGTGGGTGGTGAATAAAACAGCAAAACGGGAGATTTTAATTCCATAGTTTTTTCATTTTATTGCACTAATATAAAAATAAATATTTGACATAAAAGAAATAGAAAAAAGAAACTATTGTCAAATGTAGGCATTTATAGGACTATCGAACCACTTTTGGTTAATGAGTGGAACCGCTATACTGCATTTGGCAAGTATTACCCTGTAAGTTAAAAAAACAACAACAACAACAACAATAATAATAATAGCAACCGATAATATAAATGTACAAGGAAACTTTGCACTAAAATTCTTCTAAAATATGTGTGTCAGCAATTATGAATGCGTATTTTAAAAAAAAGAAAAGAAAAAGCAAGGGAGACACATCCGTATGCATGTACACTATAGNGTTTTCTTGCTGCATGATTACAGTACCTTTGCAGTTTGTCACATGCACGTCCATTTTCCAGCGTGTTAAACTTACTTTGAAAGGTCCTTGTTTATTTATTTTTTTACTTTATTTGATCTTAATGATGGGAGTAGACCTTTAAGACAGAAGTGTGTGGGTGGTGAATAAAACAGCAAAACGGGAGATTTTAATTCCATAGTTTTTTCATTTTATTGCACTAATATAAAAATAAATATTTGACATAAAAGAAATAGAAAAAAGAAACTATTGTCAAATGTAGGCATTTATAGGACTATCGAACCACTTTTGGTTAATGAGTGGAACCGCTATACTGCATTTGGCAAGTATTACCCTGTAAGTTAAAAAAACAACAACAACAACAACAATAATAATAATAGCAACCGATAATATAAATGTACAAGGAAACTTTGCACTAAAATTCTTCTAAAATATGTGTGTCAGCAATTATGAATGCGTATTTTAAAAAAAAGAAAAGAAAAAGCAAGGGAGACACATCCGTATGCATGTACACTATAGCTAATAAGTCCCCGGTCACTTTAATAGCACACGCTGTCTACATCAGACGCGCTAGTGCGCACGTCCCCGACAGTGTTAATGATAGGGGGATTACGATGGACAGCGCATGTTGCTCACAGCAGTAGGCACTGCCGCCGAAGTTAAACCGGTAATTAAGTCTTTAACTTGACTAAACATGTTTTGCTTTGTAACTTGCGTCCTTCAGTCTTGCTGTTGCGGAAGCGCCGGCGGGACATATCTCCACCTTGCCGATATTTATCCCGACTCTCGACTTTAAAAGTATTATTGGTTTTGATTTTATCAAAGTCTTATTATATCANTTCTGACTGATACTCCGAAATGCGATCTGACACACACCTTGAAAACGGGTAGTGTGGTCCGATATACCGGTTAATTCTGGATCCTTAGGTGCCGAGTCTGGTAGTTGGTTAGGCCTGATACATGTTACACCAATCCCTTCCCCCTTATCATTATTTAACAAAATGTTCCTTACTTTGGTATAGATACAAAGATCGTTATTTATGCAGTAGCAAAACGTTTGTAAAGCTTACGTCAACCCGAAGAAAGGCCTTCAGACTCAGTACATGTTCTTAATAGATAATAAAACTACCTACCGTGTTCCCTCTAGTCGCCTTTCATAAAAGCCCTACATAAGAAAAAGCTTTTTGTTCGTGAACCTATTTAATAATGCTACCGCTTTGCAGTAGTTACATAACCGACTACCGGAATATAACGAGTGTAAGCACACTCTTTTATATATTATTTCTAATTTTATTCTCATCTTATTTTATCCTGCTTAACTTTTTATCTAACTAACTTATTTATCTAACTATCTAACTATCTTTTCATTTATATCTCCGTTTTTTATGTCATATACTGTTAAACAAGATTTAGAAAATGTCATAAATGAAAATTATCAAACACAAGCCGAAAAACTTTTATACCGTCAGCTTACGCTAAAGTTGGCCGTTGATAATTTTTATTTATGATCCAACTACCAAGCTAATAAACATTGAGAAAATAGTTGTAAATAGCAATTTCCCTTAGCAAAATGAAAAGTTTGCGGCAATGAGTTTGCAGGAGTTTGCACGAAAATTTATTGCTGCTAATTTGTTGCCTTATTGCAAAGTTGCAAAAGGGAATTGCAGTTTGCAATTTGCAACTGGCCTCTATATTTTGCTAAGGGTTGCCATTGTCAGATACACGTATATAACGCAGAATATGACAATTTCATCTGACTGAACCCGAAATTCATTTTATTACGTTTTTTATTAATGTTATTGCAAATCTTTTGTATATTGTTATTCACTGGATGAATATTCTAAATCCATAAATATTTTTTCAGGCAAAACGCCAAAAAGAAATAGTACTGACTTTACCAAAAGAAGTTCTGTTTTCAATCAAATAAAACGTACCTTAAGATTTCCGCAGAATATATTTTTGACATCTCTTTTCGATGCAAGCAATGTGATTATCAAACGGAAAGGAGCTCTCTTACGACGCGCTGGTTCTTTTATTGGCCGAAAGAGTGACGTAGAAGACTGTTGAAATAGCATAACGAACAAAACGACCCCACCACTACAGGACCGTCGTCACAAAAGCGTAAACTGTGTCGGAGAGACATTATGAACATCTAACCACGTGCTGAGTATTCATCATCGATGTCTGTCGTGTTCAATCTTCACGCCTTTCTTGTTGACATGCGATTGATGTGAGTGAGCTTTTAGTCATTTTAAAGTGATGTTGTAATATCCCTGCTGACGAAAAAAAAAGTGTAAATACAATAGGCGGCGCAGAATAAGTGTTTGAGACACGTTACAACAGGACGTTTGAAAAAGTTCTTTTTGCATGCAAGTATAGGTATAGTAGGTAAGCACCAGAAAATTATTAAAACAATTCAGGAAAATATTCATTTCAGTGATGTTTTGTCTTATCCACCAAGTGCCGTCACCTTTTGTAAGATGGTCACACAAAAAACAAAACAAACAAAAAAAACAAGAGACCAAAATACCAAAGAGGCAGTGTTGCACATGGTGAACCATGTGAAGCAAATTACGGAGACAAGGAATAAGAAGGAATGGAAAAATACTGAACACATTGCTGGGCACGCAGTAGCGCAAACAGGAGACCACAGTGGGCTACGCTCCAACTTACCTCGGGAGGTTTTCCTTTTCCCTATACTCCCTCCACACACACGTGTAACAACTGAAACAAGACTAAGCCGTTTTTTTTTCTTTCCTTTTTTTGCCATTACTGTGCCGTAAATACAAGCATTAAATTAAGCACTATTAAACATTTGTGTCGCTTCGCTCGACAAAATTCCATCATTGTCCCCCCTCCCAACCCCTTGGCAAAATTCAAAATCAACCAGTGCATGCACATGATACCGAGGGAAGCAAAGCGTGGATTAAAACATACTGATAACATCCTGCCCAGCACGCTTTTTCTGTGTCATACCTCACGTGCGTTACTAATGGACAGACGCATAAAGTGCGAGAGCGTAAAGCTAATTTCAAACGACCAATCTTATTATTTAATCTCCGTATCGATACGATCCATGCCCAAGGCTGACCAATACCGTACAATCTGATACGGCGAACATGACTGACCCTTGGCGTATTTCTAGATTAAACCCTATTATACGTAGACTTCTCGAAAAGGCTGACCAATACCGCACAATCTGATACGGCGAACATGACTGACGCTTGGCGTATTTCTAGATTAAACCCCGATAAAAAAGGGAGGTCAGACGCCCCCCCCCCCCACCCACCCAGACTAATTCTCAGTCGCCTAGCCTGTTTTCAGTGTTAACAGTCATAACATTGCTTGACCCCCCCCGTTTCGTGATAATTTACTCTTAGTTGTTGAAGAGTTTTGTCCAGTCAGCATTTTCTAGTTATAATTCTTAACGCATATTAGTAATGTATTGATTTCATATCTTAAGCTTGATCTTTGTATTTTCGTATTTGCCTGCTTGCAGACTGACCAGGTAAGCATATTTGGATCGTCATTTATATCTAGGAAATTTGCCATATATTTATGCTTCCGTGCATACATGGTTGAAAACCGAGGTCAATTTATGAAAAATCACTATATTTCAATGGAAAAGTACATGTAATACATAATGTACTTATTTTATTTACACATGTATTTATACTTTTCAGTTTTATGATCATTTTCTACCGCTATTTGTATCAAGACAAATCTTCGGCCATTAAGTTTATTTATTACGACAAGCTAGTGTCCGTATGTTTATACACATGCTGTCGCATCGCATCTCACGTTTGTGCTTGTTCACATGGCCGCTCACAAAAGATGTCAAGATAAATGAAAAGACAGAGTGATAGCTGACGAGCGTAAATTGAAAAAAAGAGAAGAAGCGGGTGTGTGATACGAGAAGCGACAAAGTGTAAAGCTGGACTTGCAAATTAGACTGTCCAGGCGTAATAAATACTCTCCAGGGTGGACGATGTGCTTTCATACCTCACTGACCGGTGTGTACTCACCAGAGATGAATAGAAAGAAACGTAGAGGCAGGTCTACTATATTTTCTATGAACATCTTTATGAGATGCTTTGATACATTGTACATACAAAGTGTGTTAAGATAAATGAATATCATTAAGAAAAAAATGGATAATGTTGAATTACTTATACACGGAAGAAGATGGATTGGAAAACAAATTAATGTACAATACAAATTGAACTAGTTGTAAGGAAAATGAGTAAGCACACGGATATAGTGTGAAATGCTCGGTAGACTCCCCACAAAAGATATAAAAGAGAAGGAGTGTGGAAAAAACGAGGGAGAATACTTGTACACTTAAGTAAGCGATGAACGGAGTAAGAGGGGACAAAAGAGCGGGAGAGACCATAGGACCCAAACTCACTTCTCATTCGGTTTTTGGGACACTCTCTTGAATGTAACTCACTCCTCTTTAATGTCAACAGATAAATGTTGTGAATGAGTCACTTGGTCCTTTCATTTAATGTTTGTTTAGGTTACGTGTTTACACCTTCCCGAACTTGTGTCCTCCAAACACTTAAAAAGCTGACATAGTAGGTTCGTAACTTTGATGACGGCATAATTTCAATGTGTTTAGTGCAGGTCATTTGGTAGCTCTTACCTGTGTGTGCATGCGTGCGTGTAAGTGTGTGGAATTAGTCATGGGTACTTGCAGAAAAAATAAACCGTAATTAATCCATTTACTTGTTTTTTATTTAACGTTGTTTTTGGTAGCACAATCATTCTAAAGGGAAAAAAACATGATAACTAAAACACCCGCATACAGGATGGTGCAACGATCACACATATAACAACCCGCCAATCATCTTCGAACATTTTAAGAGAAATTCTTAATTATCTTTGGGGTCAGTCTCGGACGGTGCTGTACCATCTTAAAATATAAATGTGACCATCGAGAGAACACATAGCGCCGATAACACACGGCGTAGGGCCGCATTATTATTAGAGGCCAGAATATGTTTTATTATTTTATCAATAACGAGTGATAGTATTACTTTATTAATAAACATAGTGTACAGTCATAGGCCTCGAAACAAGTAGAAAATATCAGTTGTTTATGTAAGGCAATTATACTCGTAACTTATTCGCCCTGTCACCGTCGAGCGCCTTAAATAGAGTTAAACATAAACAGTTTATGATTCGCATTTTTGTTCAAATTTGTTTTCATTCTGTCAGTTTTCCCCCAGAGAACGAAATCGTTTTTCGTTTTGTCACAGCAGATATGGATCTATGAGCTCTACGTAATATATTGTTGACTCAAGCAAAGTGATTGTTTTGGTGCGGCGGTCATGTGCCAGACTGGTTACAAAGGACCTTATTAGACCCGCTCTTATCCTTGGAAGGCATGTCCGATTATTTTTGTGATGGAAGCAAGAACCGTGACCAGATTGTTTAAAATGCTGAGACAACGTAGCATTTTTGGATATGGAGCCAGTACCTAGTGACACTATCAGGCATTTTGTTTCAAACATGGCCGAAAAAATGTATCTATGTCTTAATGGCTTAATGTGATTTCAATAGTTCATACGGTCATGGTTTGCAAGTGTATTGATTTGCTGTCGCCAATAATGGATACATTTACAAGCGTCAAGAACGAAAAAACATCAGTCAATTAATAAGTTAATTAATAAGATGGATGAATGAAATGATGATTGAATTTTAGGAAACATGAAAAGATGTACGCTAAAATACCCCCCCCCCCCAATGCCGTTGCAGAAGGAAGTCGCCATAACTTACAGATACAGCACAGCGCCTAGGAAAGCAAGTGGACACAGGTGTCCCCGTCATAACGTCTCTGTTAGACTCTCTCTTTCCAAAAAAGTGCATTAGTCTGGTAGATATACATGGATTGTTGAATTTATAATTCCACTGACAGTTTGTTATCTAATTACTTTCATACCGTCATAGACTATTTCGTGCCTGGACTTCGGTCTCTTATATCTAGTGTGTAGATTCGACCGTTACATGGGCGCTAAAATTGGAAAGACTTCATGTATGTATACTGAATTTTAAAACACACGGTGCGTTCATCTACAGACTTGACATTTAATATGGAATATTTCAGTTTCAACGGTATGCTTAGGTAAAAATGCGTTCTTTTTTCATAAAACTCAGATCTCATATAAGACATCTGACTGGAGAAGTGTGAAGTCAGGTGTGTCGCTAACAATTAACTGACTACCAAGTCTGTTGCACTGCTGCATTGTGTAATATGCAGTGATTTAATTGGGTAGTGCTCCTTTGGCCTGGTCTAAGCAGGGCTTTGGCGAAGCATGGTTCCGTTAAAAAAGTATCCATATGTCAGCAACTACTACATAGAAGAATTTGAAATTTTGCATGCAAGCGGTCGGTTTTGCAGTGCGTAAAATGGGTTCAACAATGTTTTACAAAGTTGTTAATCTGTGCCAGAATGGCGCGAAAAAGACAGACATTGCAAGACAGATTATTGTGGCAAACGGAATGGTCTACACAGTTCTATGGAGTTATGCCCAGACTGATGTATCTACACAGAGACCACGCCCAATGTATTGACATTTTACCACCAGGGCACAGGACTCACTGTCCTTCAGGATATGCTGCTGCAACTAAACAAAAGCCACCCAGTCCGTTCAGAATGAGGGGCAAATTGTGACCAAAACGCGTTTTTCAAGGCTCTTAGCGAATACCAAACTGGTTTTAGCAGGTTAGAATACCAAACGACCTCTGAGAAAGCCACTGTAAACAGCAAAACAACGTCGTCAGTTTCTCTTATGAATTGAGGACCATGACCGTTTCTGGGTAGAACACTGAAACCGCGTGGCTTTCTTTATTGAGGTCAGATTTCACCTGTAACGCTTAACTGGTCAAAACAGAGTTTACAGACATCCTGAAGAGGCCTACGACAAGGCGTGTGTCGCTTCTAAAGTGACTAGGGTCATTGGCATCGTCAGTATTTGGAGTGGATACCACATTGGTGCCAAAACACCAATGGTAGTCATTGATGAAAACCTAAACCAGATGAAATAAAGGAATAATCTAGGAACCATTTGACTATCATTTGATAGGGGGCACCTTAGGAACAATTTTAGGTTGCACGATGAGACTTCCCGTTCACACAGAGCACTTTTAATAGCAGATAACTTACAGAACCAAGGGATTGAGCAGATACATTGGTCATCAAAATCGCCATATTTGAACCACATAGACAATACGTGGGTAGGTTATTACTCGCCGAATCAACGGCCTGCATGTCCTACAACAATTCTGAACCAAATTGGACAAGTTTTGACCGTTGCTTGGATTTTTTTCCAGATTAAACTCTTAAAACCTATCCTAAGGAATGCCTTGCCGCTTGAAAGCTCTGGTAGCAGCCAGATGAGGTCAGGTGTAACAGCGACCGTTGCTGTGGCAAGACACTGACATGAGGGTCCTTTGTGGGCGTGTAACTCTTTTAAAGACGATAATTTGGAAAATAGGGAGATCCAAAATACCGCTTTCAATGGTTGTCGTACGACTTAAAATAGGCAATGCATTTTTGTTTGCTTCACTGGCGAATTCAATTAATGAACTGATGTCACAATGACATCAAAGAGATACATAAAAGTTATTAAAACATGATTTTAATCTCAATTTCCATTCATCAGTCAGCAAAATAGGAAAAAACTGATGAAAAATAATTTGGAAAAAAATATTCCACATTAAATGTCAAGTCTGTATGTACCTAGAGCCCATAAAACGATTTGTTTCGCCTAGAATACAGACAAAAGACAGGTTATTTATTTTTTCATGACAAATACCAGCATACACGACATGTAACATCCTTGATATAATTCTCCCAAGGGTGTTCCTTAGATTTATTCGGGGGAACATGTTACGGAATATTAAAAAAATGCATGAAAAACGGGTGTACCTATGTAAGTCGGCTTGCGTGCAAATAGGCTATTGTGCAGGTTCTGGATTTTTTTTAAACAAATGGTGGATATTAAGGGTGAAACTTAAGTTCATACATGCTTCCCAGTAATTAATTAAAATTAAAATTGTGTTCTCTATAAAAAAATGAATTAACGATAACTTTCATTTTGTTGATACATCAATACAAACTTATGTTACTGTACGTTTTTCAATTTAAATTCAACGTTGAAATCTCATTTACAGAGCAAATGTTGAGTAAGCACCAAGCAAATATTGAGCAATCATGTGATAATGACGTCAGATTTCACGAAACAGACGTGTGGTGCTAGTATATATCTTAAGTATTGCGCAAGCGCTGTCATGCCTTGTCTGGCGCATTATGCTCATGGCTACAGGTATGAATGACATACAACTCTGAGTGCGATCAATGTTCAAGGCCAGACAGATCAAATCACTCACCTGGAAATGTACACACTACTCTTTTGTTCAGAAATACACACGTCATGAAAATGATGCCAGTTTACGATGTTGAAATAGAAGGCAAAGCAGTTAACTGTAATTAATTCTCTTTTAAATCTTATTCCATTTTAACACACATTTAATGTATTGCAAAGAGAGTACAATAAACCCTTACTACAGTATTATTATTATTATTATTAGTAGTAGTAGTAGTAGTAGTAGTAGTAGTAGTAGTAGTAGTAATAGTAGTAGAAATAGCAGTAACAGTGGCAGTAGGGGTAGTATTAGTACAAAATGCAAGAGAATTGCACATTGTATTTTTGGGTTCAAATATCAACTAAGAAGCAATGTCATTGTATCTAAATCTATTCAACATCGAATCAACATCGATCACAACTCTGAATAGTCATCGTGAAAATAAAACGTTTCTTTTGCTGTTGTTGTTGTTGTTGCTGTTGTTGTTTATCTACACCCCAACCAAATTTCATAGCAAAAAAGAGATTGCTTAGCAGCCTGAGGTGGGTGGGGTAGCAAGCACCATCACGCCCTATTTTAATGTACTAGATCCACTCATTGACACTGTGCATATCGACTTATGCTCAAACCACTAATAAGAACAAGTATATATATCAAGGCACTTTTTTCATTGATACTAAAAGATGGGCCAACCTACTCATAATGACACTGAGATTTTTTTTCTAAAGGGTCAAGTGACCTTCCACCGACAGGTCCCAATTTAAAACATGTATTACAGAAAAGCTTTTATATAATCCAAAGGTCTTTTTGTCTGCACGCAAAATCCGCATAGCATTCCTGAGAACTGTCCCCATATTATATACTGGAACAGGCTGTTGCGACATCCCCTTTTTCCCAATTATTATAAAGTACTTGTTGCAGTTTCAAGGTTAAATCTTGGTTTTAAAAAAATTCACGCTGGTACGGGCAGTTGGAGAGGTCTCTGAGACACGGCGAATCTCGTGAGAATTCCATGTGAAATAAAAGACAGATACTAACAGGCTGCGTATATGTATGATGTATAAGGACAAATCAGGTAAGATATAATGACAGCTAAATTCAGGGTTAATGGCAAAGCGGTCACGTGTCCGCCCCTCAACTTCTGCAATATACCCTTCTCCCCCTCCCCCTGCCAAAAAATCATTAACATTTTTCCATCATTCAGGCCTACCCAACTACCAGACTCGGCACCTAAGGATCCTGAATTAACTTTACGACATTCGGTTTGAATGCTTTAACCACTTTTGATAGGGCTTTTTTGCATTGTATTAGATTAATGTGGCAGTCTAAGGTTCATCTAGGTGGCTTTCAAATTTATGCGCCCGGTTTTAAAATCATATAGCGATTTTACGACAATCGTTTACTATCCAATCAAGGTGACAGCCGAGCATGCCAGGGCTCATCCTGTCGGTGTTATGGCTGATACTCCGAAATGCGATCTGACACACACCTTGAAAACGGGTAGTGTGGTCCGATATACCGGTTAATTCAGGATCCTTAGGTGCCGAGTCTGGTAGTTGGGTAGGCCTGATCATTGAATACTACATATTGCAGTCAAATTGTGCCCGTCTGCTTTTCACCACTCCTACTGGTACATAATCCCTACATGTACCTCTCTGACCTCCCCCCCCCCCCCTCCACCGCCTTAGCAAAACCGTTGACCCACCAGCTGAATTGGGATGCGCATTGCAGCTGAATTCAAATGTTGTCAGGAAAGACAAAATATATTCTAAGCACTTTATTACAGAGTTAAGAAACAATGTGAACAAACCGTCATGAGAACAATCTCTACACCCACCTTTATTTTCAGGGAAAAGGTTCTTATAGCTCTACTTCCATGAACGAAGAACGTAGAACTAGTTTGTAGCAAATTAAGTAAAACACACCATCTGCCAACAAATTCAAGCAAGCTTTTCTTTTTTAAGGCGGGAGGGGGGCAGCTATTTTAACTATTTTCTATATCAAACCCTTATTTCTTATTGCTAAGAGCATATCTCTAACTTAATAGTTTTAATGAATTTGTCCAGATATAAACTCTGACAATAATATAACATACGGACAATCCGTCGCTATTTTTCATCATGATATGTTACAAGATATTTCACAGACACAAGCTATGTGTTTGATCTTGCATGTGACAATTACCTTGAAATCATATCACTTTATCTGCGCTACTACTGTCACGTGATGTTTGTGAATTCCCTTGGAATGGCAAAAATCTTATCGGTGTGTTTTATTGTTATGTATTTGAGATGTATTTCAGAAACCTCAACTTATTTAACAAAAGGACAAATAAAATATACATAACAAAATAAGGATATTTGCCTGAACGATACATAACCTTTCATATAAAAGGAATGAGGATTTTATAAATGTTTTTTTTAGTTAATGTTCCTTCGACCTGTAAAAAAAATACTGAAACTTTCACACCTAGAATGATCCTCAATCAGTACCGTGCTGTTCACGCATGCGTAAAACCGAGGTGCCACTCGCCTAATTTAGTGACGACTTCTAACCCTGATCCTGGCACAATTACCTCTGACGTGCACCTTGTTTGTAAACTATTTCGGAGGTGTGGGTATTGCAAGAATGTTATTGTTTGCATTGCTGAAAATGCGGAAGTTGTTTATTTTGAAAAAAAGGTGAACCGTTCGTGGCATGACGCAAATGCATGTTAGGCTTATAAAAGAAATAGAGAAATCGGAAAAAAGAACACATATCAAACACAATTTGATATTCTTATGAGAATTTGAGTCCTTTATGTACTTGAAAACCTCTCGAACACGGAGGAAGGTAGATGGTTTCAGAAAAAGAAACGGCTCAGCTAATTTGTAAGAGAAAGCCCGAGTGGTTGAATTTTCTATATATCTTATTGACTTCTGTCACTTGTAATTTCCATCTACACGCAAAGCAGTTACTTGACCCTAGGTTACACTTGCCAAGGGCACCTTACGATGGAACCGTATTCGTTTTTTTTTTTTTTTTTGTGCGAGATTTTTTTCATCGTAAGTGGCTACGGCCATACGCCGAGTATGATTTCATTAATACGAGCGCCATGTCATTTTCCCCATTGCACCATACTGTCAGTTTGGGATTTTTTTTTTTTTTTTTTTTTTTTTTGTCGTTGAAAAGTGATTTTACGGAGCCCTGTCTACCTCATTGTAATTGCCGTAACCTTCCTGACTGATTGATGGTTTGTGTTTTTAGCACCCACTTTGCCCAAATAAGGAGACACGCTGTTTCAAATTCATACACATTAATGTGACTAGGTTTTAAACATATTAAATACTGTTATGCCTCCGAAAACCACCATAGAGGTAAGGGAAAGAGGACCAAAATGACAATAACAGGTTCACCCATAACATCGTACTACGATCACCACTAATCTACCGAGAAATGCCGGTTGGGAACTGTGCAGATATTGCTACGGCCTACTGGCTTACGATTTTCAAAAAAAAAAAGTCAAAAGCTTCAATTTGACAAACTGTAGATTCAGGGACTTTTGTAGGCCTGCCACGTATAAGAGACCAAAAATGACCAGGACGTTCAATGGAGTAAATGGAATTGTGTTTTGTACGTGTCACTTTTGATCAGTCAACCCCTCGGTAATCTTAGTTAGGTTGGTTTAACATGTACACAATAAAACGCATTTTTAAAAATCGACCACCATGTCTTAACATCCTGTGAACCACCTGTCAACGACCTGGGCAGTCACTAAGCCTTATTGAGCCTCCAACGGCCCTGAGAGACCCAAGGGATGTCTTCCTGTGTGAAAGTAGCAATGTACTTTTTCTGCGGGTAATTATAAAAAGTAATGTTGACATTGTTTTGGTCCTGACTTACATGATTGAAGAAGCACCAGTTTACACAAATATTTCTTCATCACGAATAGCTTTTGGCAAGGGTGCGTTACTTCTTGTCACAACACGATCTTTCAAGGTCTTAGGCTACATGTACAAGATATGTGATTAATGATCCAGGTCATCAAATAAATGCGCTCAATAGGGCATGGTTCTTATGAAGCTTGACGCTGTATAGTATAATATATATATATAGCTCAATACTGTGTAGTATAATGATAAATATATGATAAGTATAGGTATGTAGCAAAACTTTGCCACTGGTATACGAAAACCCACTAAAAAGTCGCTAGCACAACTGAAGTCTGCAAATTCATCAGTCACGCGTCAAACGCCACTTTAAGTTGTCAACTGACCTTACACGTGTATCGTGTTGTTGGGGAAAAGACATTTCTTTGTACGACAAGCAACTGGGTGTAATATAAAGGGACAGCAGACCATCGTTGCATAACTACAAATCAAAGGTGATGTCGCCTGGTTGTTATTCCGGTGAACGACCCGCTAATGTAAAAGCATTAAAACAAAGACGCACTTTGTTTGAACAAGGATTCAACATGTCGCAATAATATGTAATCCTAGGTTTGAATAAACTGGAATAATATAACCTTCAATTGTTACTTAATTGAAAAAATATCGAAAACGATAAACAAAAACTGATTCGCTTTTCATGAATTCAACCGATTCTTTTTTCACCCTCCAGTTTATGACAAAAATATCTTCAGGATGAAATGAGAAATGGTTACAATTATGATAACACCGTCTACGAGTGGCGATAAAAACAGAAAAGAAAAGCAAAGAATTTAAAAACAGTACTTACAGTGGCAAACGCATTGTGAAGTTCCTTTCTTTTGCTTGCTAATGTTTTTTCTTATCATTTATAACTTGGAAAACGGTAAAATAATGCTGCTCACTCCAGTCGCTAGAGACCAAAGTGGGTCTTGGACAAGGGTATCAGCTTTTTACGTTGGTTCAGCAGTTCGCATGGCAACACTACATGCGTGCGCAGGTGGATGGGTATTAATTGCAATCGCAAAAC
The DNA here is from genome assembly GCF_001039355.2 of Lingula anatina. The sequence goes on along the minus strand of NW_019776032.1, from coordinate 64,356 downwards.
AATGTTAAAGTCAGGACACGATGAAACATTAACATTCTGCCCGCGCAACTTCTATTAGATATTGTTTAACGACACGAACATGTCAACAAGATTAAAGGGCCACACTGTTATTGTGACCTCTTTTATTGGATGTTTTAATGAGCGCTAATATAACAAAAAACTAGGTGTCAAACGGTCGGGCACTTGTCCAGTCTATTATATGAAAATATTTTATTGTAATAAATAATTCCCAGGTTAGGCTCAGACAATATCGCCTGAGCTACGCCGACGGCTGTTAAGTGACAAGAGTTATCTCATGTCAACATTGATAACAGATTTTCTAATTCACAAAGACGAATAAAACTACTGCCGATTTTTCATCAGCTTTCGGGGGTGCTTTTTTTTTTTTTTTTTTTTTTTTTCGTGTTTTGTATTAAAGACATGTCCTCGTTAATTATTTGGGTGGAAATCTTGTCCTGTATTAACTTGCAATTATGTTGTCGCGTTCATGCATGGAAATATATGGATATTTACACTCTTCGTCAAAATGATGGAATATTCCAAAAGAGTATTGCATCTACGATTTAAAATTATAAAAATTTATTATAATTCCATGTTCTTCCTTCTAGTTACAGTATATTTGGGGATTTTTATTCCTATGGGTACCTTCCAGTGATCAACTTTAAATTTGTGGAATTTTCGATAATTTATAGAGATAATCAAATTTTATGTTTAAGAAAGCAGGTATTAGAGTAGAAAAGCGGAGGCACCCAAAGGCAGTACTGTACCATTAAGAATTTAATCACGTCCAAGTGTCATCTTAGTATTTTGAAATTTATTTACACCTGGTAAATAGCTACTATATAGACACTCCATGGGCAGGATGTGAACAAAAGTTGTTGGTGTCACCTGATTAAACCTACGTGAGTCTTAGTCTATTATTCTTTGAATAATGATTACATTTTTGGAACCACCAATTAAAGTTTAACGAAACATTTGCGAATGTGTTAACATCATCTTTCGACATACCCCAGTAAACACACAAAGTTCTCTTAAGAGAAATATCTTTCCATTTTCGGTGTCTAGTTTTTGTTTATTCTTTCAAAAGTGGGTAAGTTAGTTTTGTGAAGAGAGTGTAATTGTTCTTACATGTATCATGTATTTCATCGCTCATTTTACCTGGTATCATTGGTTTTGTGATTACATGTCAAGTAATACGTTGTACTACCCCCTCCCCCCCTCTCCCCGCCTTGGAACTTTTTCAATGAGAAATTTTAACAATATATGTATGAGTGCAACCTTAGCGAGGGGCATGAAAATGTTGATCATTCAAAAGAAACTAAAGAAAAAACATGTCCTTCCCTCGCTTAGATTTCGTTCGATGTATTTTATTAAACAGATGATATTTGCGTTGAAACAGTCATAGGAAAGGTAAAATTTGGACATGTGTCTGACATATATCGTACCTCAAAATGTCTCTCAAATATATTTGGCTCTAGGTCACTACGCGGTCAACTATTTCCACAGGTTTTTGATGTTTTAACACAAACGGGTCTTGTCTCCCCTCTAACGCCAGACATTTGACGTCCTATCAATTACGCCACTTTCACAAAGAGGTCCATCCAAGCAAAGATTCTGAAACTCACTGTGATATAATGATCTTACCACTTATTGTTGCTGACCAATCGTGTCGGACCCTCTGGCCCTCAGGGATAGGTTGGGTGCATTTGCGTTTGTAATGGTCTGCACTTTTCATCTTTGCACGGGCACGTCGCATATTAATTTATTTTTCTTTTTGTTCAAGCCATAAAGTTTTTATCCTAAATGCATTTTTATACTTTCTTTCTTTCTTTCTTTCTTTCTTTCTGTCTGTCTGTCTGCCTGTCTGTCTTTCTTTCTTTCTTTCTTTCTTTTTTTTTTTCTTACTGTATTTATTTCTTTGTTTCTGTGTATTTCATCTACTGGAGAACAGACAGGAGAAAGTTTTCAAAAAAGATCTTGATAAGAAGGATAACCCGGTGTGAGAAACGTGCCAGCCGCGATCACGGAGGCTCTCAGAGTGGTACTGTATCAGATCATCACCTCAAAACAAGACCACCACAAATGTCCCCACTGTGCACCTGTAGCCTCAAAGAGACTGAAAAATTTCTCACCAAGTGCCAGTTTCTATAAATTGTGCGCCTTCAGCCACTCGTCCGATTAGAAAAGAGGAAATGTTAGTGAAAATTAACTATAAGTTTGTAGTAGTAGGATTATTTGACAAGACAAGAAGAAACGCCTAAACGTCACACGTCAAGTTCAGGCGTGCAGGGCCATAAAAAGAAGCTTGCTGGTGAAACGGCGTGCCAGCATCCGCATCAAGGACGACCAAGCACCATATTTGATTAAACTTCTCTCCAGAGATGACTTCCACAGGTATTTCGAAGGAGTACAAAACTGGAACAGATGTGGATTGTTTTTGTGTGTGTGTGTGTGTGTGTGTGTGCGTGCGTGCGTGAATGCGTGTTTTTTGTTTGTTTGTTTCTTACATTTTTATGCTACAGGTAACAGTTCAAAATTAATTGGTGTTTGTCTAAAATGAAACGGTGGGTCGCAGCATCTAATTTATCAAATTGAAGCCAATACGCGTCTCCCACATCATGGTAGGCTTTATGCCAATTATATACTTAAACAGACTATATACGTAGTTGGATCTCCCAATTAACCTACTAACACCACTATTCTGATCAACTAAGGTTAAATATATGCAAGTAGCCTACCAGGTATATCTAAAGGTGTAGCCCCCCACACGAAGCCTGTGTTTTTTATGTACATGTAGACGAAACACAGGCTAAACTTCATCGCTTGTAACACTATACTTAAAGGTAATAACGTTCAAAAACTACAACATATAGAACTTAATTTCACCTTTTCACATGCACCTGTTTTCTGTACACATTTGCTCATTATTCGTCTTGATTACGGATTTAAAATCGACAGAAAATAAAATCTTAGAATCCATGTTCTGCAGCGTATACGATTTCCAGCTTGGAATCTTATACATGTAGCGTGGTGATCCATTACTTTAAACTAGAAAAGCACTCCGAAAGCACAAACCTCCGCCAAGGCAGCAAAGTCTCCACCCAATGCCGTTTCATCCCTAAATTTTCATTCTATAATGATTTAGTTTTTTGATTTTTTATTATTGATTGATTATTGATTGATTATTGATCCTGATCACCACCAAAAACTTATCATCTTTTCCCTGGCCCACTTCTGACAGTTCCTGAAAATTCCATCAAAATCGGCCCATAACTTAGTTTTTTGATTTTAGATTATTGATTATTGATTGATTATTGATCCAGATCACCACCAAAAACTAATCACTTCTAAGTTAACCCATTTCTGACCTACCCTGAAAATCCCATCGAAATTCATCCATGACTTTTTGAGTTATTTTGATGACAAACAAACAAACAAACAAACAAACAGGGGTAAAAACATAACCTCCTTGGTGGAGGTAAAAATGTCTATTTTGCCTGAAAATTCGCTATGCGTGTTATTTCGCACCAGCGTATCGGGAGCCTTTACTCCCAGCACGTTAGGTAGATGATACTTCTTTGCTCTTGAATATTCTTGTAGTATGAACACATAATTAATTTGCGTGCAAACAAATAAACATTTTGGACTAAACCAAAGAACAACATTTGATCTTTTGATGGGACACCACAAACGAGAATCTTGTTGCTGCTATAGAATATGGATTTTAAGTATCATTTTCCCTCATATATGAATATTACTTTTTATCTGAATTTCTTACATATTGTCAAATAATCACAATGGTTTTATTAACCTGTTAGTCTGCTTATAGTGTTCTACGTGTAATTGAACCATAATTATAATGTAAATATTTGAAAAATTTAACAACACTATTAACTCTGTTACACAATTATTAATGGCCTATAGCGACATGACTTCCAAACAAATAGGCTCATGATACATGCACCAGTATGTGATTGTTGTATGTGCCTTCATTCATTATTATCATGAAATGTACATCCGTCAGTTACAATATATAAAAAAAATAAATAAAAAATAGAAATACAAAAATAGAAATAAAAATAAATAAAGAAGACGTTTCCATGATTAAAAAAGTCTTCCTTCTACGATTGCGGAGTCAAGGCGAGGCAGTGAACCATGTGACCCCCCCCCCCCCTCCTATTGTTTCGGAAGTATATCCCCCCTAGTCTCCTACTGCACCCCCCCCGAACGCTCCCATCCCCCCCCCAAAAAAAAAAAAAAAAAAAAAAAAAAAAAAAAAAAACGAAAGAGAACAGCGGTTAATGCATATTCCTATTACCCTGGTCCATCATTTTCCTTATACACCCCTTCACAACACACACTTAGTAAAACCCTACGGTACCTCCGGCATTTCTTTAAAACGATGAAAGGATTAAGCTTTCGAAACTGGATACAGGGTGACATCTTTTTCATTCAGCCGTGACACACGCGTGCATTTTAAATGGCATCTTCAGCACAATAGTGCTGATGCATCATGAGTTGTGCCATAAGCGGAATGTCCTTGCATTTGACAAGGGAGGCCAAGGAAAATGGAAAAAACAGGGTTTCCATTGACTGATCTTAATAATGGACAAAATTAGAACAGCTAAATATAGATATATGGATAGATCGATAGGTGTCTGCATTGCGCATCTAAAATGTTATTATGGACTGCCCAAATATCGAAGTCATACCGGTACGTACGCAAACGCCTAATTTTTTTAATCGGGGAAAGTGACAATTGCACAATCCACATATGAAAGCAATTCTGTTGTTGTTCTGCTTATCTTTTTTATTTAATTTCATCTGATCTATTCCATTTACTATCTTATTTATGTATGGTTGAAAAAAAAGAAACAAACATAAGGTGTTGCTACTTCAACGCAAGCAATATTCAACCTACTATAACTACATTACTATGCCGATCACAGGATTATAAGTATTTGAAGGATATGTAAATCCTTTTACGGTTAGGTTCAAAGGGCATTCGATGCCAGTTGAGGTCACAGACAAATTACGCCTTTCAACTCTCCAAGGTAAAACAGTAAACTAAAGCTTGTAGTCCATTTAAGGTGAGACGTGACGTGGTCGCCAATACATATCCACGTGAGAGTACGTCAAGATTAAAGACCAACGTGATGGTGCGCACTGTACAGAAAATTTAAGCCATTTTCGTGCGCAGCCATAGCTAAAAAACACGTTTTTCTCAATTTAAAACCACACCCACAGGCACTTGTATGAAAAAATAATCATATGATTAATCCCTGTGTTAAGGAAGGTTTATACTATCTTTGCACCTTTTTCTTATCTCTCACCTCTCCAGAATCATCCTTTATGGTATATTTTGTAGACCTAATAGTACATTTTTATTTATCATTAGTATAACTAATGACTAAAGAGCATTTGATTTATATATGAGATTGCCTTGTTGGCCAACCGAAAGATACTATTTCTTGCAGAGATGTTTTAAGCTCTGACATATCCGCCAGGCGTGTCCTGATCAACAGAAACGTCGTGTTTGACTACCGTTATTTGACATCTAAATAAAAAATAACTGTTTTATAAGATATACATGTATCAGTTTGAACTTTTCAGCATACCGGCCATTCGTACCGCCATTTTAGTTACCTAGAATCTACTGGTCCGAATCAGGAGTCACTGGTCCGAATATCTGATCAATGTATTAATAATGGTTGGGGGTGTGGTTTTTATTAGACCACCATTTTGGGTATTTTCGTAATGTGCTTTACTCTTACCCTTGAAGAATTGCACATAAGAATTGACCTTAGTAAGCACACTGTATTCTGATAGCTACGTTTATTTTTCTCTGGAAACACATTCACCAATTCCTTAAAGAAGACTTTTCTGGAACATACACATACTACCTTTATGCGGGCTCATGACTAGTTGTCTTAAACACGAAGAATCATTTTTCGGACCTTTCCCTTGTGGATGTGCCAATTTGACAGCAAAAATGTGCCCCTTGTTAACCTTTGCTGGAGGTACGTGCCTTCACGAGTTTGCACTTTAAGACTGCGTACCAGAACAAAAGAACCGACATCCTCTAGCTTCAAATGTACAGCGTTAAAAATGAGAGCACCCGCGACCTCCTAGTAAATGCCCTGGCTGACAGTATAATCCGGCCGTCTGCTTAACACGCCAAAGAAGAAATCTCGCACCATCAGTAAACCAGGCATGCCTCCAAGAACGTATCCCACAGCAATGGGGTTGTCGGGTCCATTCCTAGTAACGGTTCGTCCTCTGTTGTGTCAAAAAGTTTTCTCTTGAGTACACTTCGTCTTAGACCACGAATCAGGCCAGTGTGTGTGTGTGTGTGTGTGTGTGTGTGTGTTCTCCTTTGGGCTCTAAGTCTAAACATTGACACCTTTCAAATTTCCAGAGTGGTTTGCATCGGCAAACACTACGTCATTGATGTACAAGTGCCCGGGAAATTTGCCCAGTTCTGTTATACAGGGTTCACAATTTTAACCAGCCATTTTGCAATACTCAAGGAGTTTAGTTCACTTTCATAACTTGAAAAATGTTTATTGATCAATGCTGCAGCCAGTCATATCAAGGTTGTGCGACAATTATCACAGAAAACATTTCAATAGGAATTATATTTCTAATTTTCAAAATATTCCATCGTTTCAGCAAGAGTGTACTTGTCAAAAAAAGTTAAAAAGGCACAAAAATAGTTTTATGCTCCATGATAAGTGTTATTCAATTACTTAATGTTTTTTCAATTTTAAATCAGAATGTTCCGCTCAAATATACATGTAAGCCATGAAAACATGAAAACTGAGATCATTTTAACTTTTATTCTTAAGTAAAACAATTGAATTTTTAACTGGTACTAACATGAAGGTCTGTCCTTCATTCTCATGGAAGAATAACAATATCCATGTTAAATAAATATAAGCTTACTTTCTTATTTGTAAGTGCTTTTGGTGAAAATAAAATATAATCTGTGACAATTAAGGATGAAATTTGGGGTTTTGAGAAAAATTTTCCATTACTCTATAGATTACCCATATACCTCTGCCATACCATGTACCTCTACCATACTTAAAAACGGACTAGATGCAGTGTGATCGCGGAAGGTATACTACACTGAAGTATCTACTTCATTTTGCGTAGGGATACTAACTGGTCTGCTAAAATGTTGTCATAAAATGCAATGTTTCTCTTATATCATACAGCAGGACCATTTTTCCTACAAGGTCTGCACGCACCAATAATTAATCAGATGACCTTATTGGCCTGATTATTGGCCTGATAAGAAGGATGGACAGGCGAGAAAGGCTGACTGACACAACACAGAATATTTGAATCCATTTTCAACAGACTGCGATGGGAAATGAAAATGGTATATATTCGTATATCACTATCAAAAATACACCCGCATGCACACGAAATGCAAGGACCAAAAAGTTTGCGTGTTGTTCTGTCATTTACTGTCGACGAGGTTTCCATAAATTCCACCAACAGGCTTGAGGGTGACGTTTTTAGCGCAACCTTGTCACCTAGAATACAGTATTGCATGACCAGATTGTGTGTGTCTCTTTCATTAATTGTTGACGCGGTTTTCATTAAAATCAACCAAGGGTCTTACGGGTTGACAGACAAGCTTTTCACCTAGAATACAGTAGGGGAGACCGGGGCTAGCTGGGCCCCGGGGTAAGTTGCCCCCCCCCCCCCCATCAAATTATGACAAAGTAACTATGGGGTAAAATAATTGATCACATCATTTTGTTAAATGACCGTATCCAATAGTGCTAAGAAAGCGTCGGCAGTGAGTCCAAATGAAATAATTAAGCATCTTAAAGTAACTTTATTTAAGAGACTTGATGGGGGGGGGGGGGGGGGGCAACTTTTCCCGGGGTCCAACTAGCCCCGGTCTCCCCTACTTCTGCAAAGAGACATGTAATGTAAATATGTACAACAATACATAAAATATAGCTTGACTTTATAACCTCTGCGTCTTGTCCTTCAAATAAATATGTGAAAAACCTAGACGAGGACATATGTCTCGTCTGTCGTCTACTCAGTAGATAAAAAATGGTTTATTGCAGCTGTATAAAGAAACTTTTGTGAGTTTGTCTGACATAGGAAGGATGATAAGATGGCACGAAAGGTGATTATTCAGGAGCAAGAGATTGAGTGTTATAGAACTCGACACTTTGATTCATTTATCAAGGTAATGAAATAAACGTGGTTCTTCAGACTACTTAATAATGACATTGGATATTGTAACGAGTCTAATGACATTTATTGCACTTGCCTTCGCTACACTGTACCCAGTACAACTTTACTCTACCAGTAGGTGGGGTGTATAATACGTTATTTGTAAAGGACTCTTGTTGTACTTAACTTAAATACATGTGCGAATGCATCATTTGAGTGGCACATTAAAAGCTCCAATTTTGTTTCATCTGTTTCTTGTGATAAGTTGCCAATTTATCTTTTACTAGCACACTGTTTGTGCCAAAAAAAATATTAACACAAGATCAAAGCGAATTGGATAAAAGATTTTTCTATATGAGATAATCAAAGATCAGTATAGAATTACGATTTCGGTTATATTCGCCACGTCAAAAATTACATTAATGGGACTTAAACCCGTTCTACATGTATGAAACAACGACATGTACGACAACGTGGCGCGCAGAACGACAATGTGCGTTTTTTTTCACAATATACACACATATCAGAATCAAGCACCACGTAGGCTGACTCTATGGGAATAAAATAAAATGGCATACTTGAATGACATTACACAGATTATCACGAGACAGCGTATATGTGGTATTGCAAAAATGGAAGCAAATAAACACTGCTTTTCAAACTGCTAAACTCGGAGAAATACTGTAGACATACAGTGTTGTAACATATGAACAGAAATCGAGAATTGGACGGAAGAAATACGATAAAAATTCAGTATCACAGGGTAGTTACGAGTAATTTGACATAATTCAGGAATAGAAACAAGATACTGTGGCGCATTATTCTTAATGATAATCATAATAATAGACAATGATTTGTGCACATATGGAGTTTACAAACAAAGCGAGATGGAGCGAGCGTGAAATCTGGGTAACGTTTTGTCATTGTGTCTCACTACTGTTCGTCTTTCTTACAAGACCCAAAGAAATAAATTCTTAGCATAAAAACCACCTTATCTGCCTCAACCTAACCATGGCCCTAGCCTACCAGCTACACAGGCTACCAGTATAGTGTAGTAATGGGCAATGACACGTTTTAAAACAGCTTTCTGCGTGGCAATACACATAAGTATTAATACATACGCAACCTTCGTGTTAACCCCAATAAACACTCAAATTAATTGTTTGAAATACGCCATTAATTGTCTGAAAAGTACATGACCTGATGTTACAAATAGGAAATCACGTGGTTTCCCCTCCGAATTGAAATCGCTTTATAATAAAATTAATGAGTCCAAAATCCATATAATGTTCAGCTGACAGTACAAAATAACATAAATAAAAGTTAATATAATAAAATGATTAAGATATAAATTTATATAAAATTACAGTTGACTTCTAAAAAGTCATTGAAAGTTTTAAAAAATCCAAGATCTCGCTTATCTAACATAAATTTATTTTTACATCTTGAAAAAAACTCATGAATAAAACACTTTTCAAAATGTGTATTTTCAATTTTTTTAAACGATTCCTGTGCTCATACATGTATTTATCTAGGCAAATTGGAAGTTCGTCCACTCTACCGATGCAGCTATACAAAATGCTATCTCACCATGTGTTTTTATCCTAGCTTTGGGAGTTTCCAGTAAACGTTTGTCACCAGACCTCAGGGTGCTTTGAAGGTTATTATAATTAATAAGATCAGTTATATATGATGGAGCTAGTTTATACAAATGCAGCACGTGTAGAAACTAAATTCTAAGTAAAATTCTAGCCCCGAATGGCACTCAGTGCAGCTGCTTTAAAATTGGAGTGATGTGGCAATCTCTACGTTAACATTAAAAGCCTAGCCGAAATATTAGGAATACAGTATGTTGTTATCTTTTAATCTTATCATCTGGATTTGGATCCATATAGTGACTAATGCATGTGTAACAGTAGCAGCAGGTGATTGATTTACATATTTTCTTATAGTGCCAATCTGCCGAATGTTAATTAGGCACTATTTTATAATGTTGGAGATCTGTCTGTCCATTGAAAGCGTAAAATCAAACTATACTCAATTTTTTTTACATGGAGGAGGTTATTCTTTTGGAGTAGCGGTCGAATTATTGCAGATTTAACCTATCTGGAAAAAAATCCCAAAGCGCAACATATGTTGATGATTTCCACGAACCAGGAATGATGACCGGATTGGATCTAACATGCAGGATGTCTTTCTGGAACTGAACTGTTTGGATGACTGCAGTTCTTTTAAAAGTTCTTGCAGAGGTGGGTGCGATGGTGTAGCTGCAGTCTTTTCTAGTGCTGAAAGCTCAGCTTTGATATTGCTGACTTTATACAAAAAAGAAAAAAAACAAACTCCCCCATGATGGTAGCAAGACCTTTCAAAGAATCTGTTTTGAGATACTTAGAGCAATTTTTTTTTCAAGAACAATGTTTACAGATCTAAATAAATAAAGCCTTGGTATCACCATTAGATTTTTGTATCTTTTCAGAATAATTTCTTTCCCTAGCCAACAGCAAATCGAGCGTGGGTCCATCCTTCTCTATTACTGTCACCATTCTGTGTACGATTGAAAGAATTCATCTGGCTTAAAATAACCCTCCACTCACACTCACACACACACTGGATCGAGTTCGATGCGTCGTCCACCCTTATCTGCCACGCTTGTATGCTCCAGTGCTGCTGGTATTATTCTGAGATGAACATCAGCTCCTTCGTCGTGACCTCTTGGTCACCCCTGAGCTTGAGGAGAGAGAATACACTTGGAAAATGAACGGCTGAGTAGGGAGGTTGTTCTAGTGGACGGCCCTTACAACTACCCTGGAGTGAGCTTGGCAGTGACATGTACGAGATTCTAGACAAAATAAGAGGTCACAGTAACGCAAAATTTATACCACGTTAAAGGCAGTGATCAAGTCAGTCATTTCGTAACTCTTGGATACTTATTGCCACATGTTAATAGGTCTAATCGTAGTCTGTGATCTACAGAAAATACATCTATGTATCCAACCCTATTTTATTATTTTATTGAAATAAAAAAACGCATGACCTGTGTTCGACACCAGTACGCATTTTTATATGTGGAGATTTATGGATTTATCGTTAACTGAAGAAGATCAAATATTTGGTCTAAAATAAAAGTTTAGACCATTCTCCAGGCTTAAGTTTGTTTGTGGACTCCCTATTCACTGGCCTGACCCAGTTTTCTGAAATGTACCATACAACGATTGCAGCAGCGGTGATTGCCCCTAAGGCGAGACGAGATTATGTACCCTCGAAACCGATATCTTCGGAGTGTACTTTTTGTGGAATAACGGCATAAAAAATGGTTGGGACGACAGGAATCAGATTTAAAGAAAAAATGAATTTCTGATAAAAGCCCACGGTCATCAATCATGGGACCAACAAACGTATTTTTTTAATAACAGTCCTGCCCGATATGTATTTGTTGACAGATAAATGCACGTGCGACTGAAACTCCATATGTGAAATAATGGTCATTAGCGATAGTATAGTATTGGCTTTGTGGATAGTACCTTCAACCCGTTCAGTGTACTTTATAATGGATGATTACATGTAACTTAGGTTGACCGACCGTACGAAAGAGCAGGTCCCTAACGTGTTTGTACGTAAACGGCGTGGAAAGATGTTCCTTGTAGCTTGTCTAATACGAAGTCCCTGGTGATTCAGGGTTGCTGAACCTGCGTATATGTTCAACTGGAAAATGGAAATTAGTGCAAACCTGTAAATGTATGCGTGTGTGTGTGTGTGTGTATGTGTGTGTGTGTGTGCCCGCCAACGTGCGTGTGTGTGTGTGTTGATGTGACCGTGCCTTTCTGATGCGCCATTGTTTTTCTGCATGTTTAACACATATTGTAGTTACACACTTCAAGAAGAACATTAAAATAGCGAACTGAAACAAAATAATAATTTGCTTATTGGTTGCGTGCATTACCCCATTTTAAATACAGTATTGCACAGTGGTACTTCTTGAAACCCCCGCAAACACACGAAACAATAATGATCCAATTTTCTATCCGTCAAAAGCTATCTGCTACGCTTTTCATTTCGTTTCGCGGTTAGGGTATCGATTTTTCATTCTTGGCTGCAAAATTTTCCATCCGCTGTTATCACATCTACAAAGTCCGCCTACATGAACCTAACGTTCATTTGTTAAAAGGCAGGTTATAAAGAAGAACACAAACAAAGGTATTACTTTGCATAGAACATATCTCTGGATTAGGAACCGAACACAAGGTAAGTTACCCAGAGAACAAATTGATCACCAATGTTGTTGTGAAGAAATGGCTGTCTATCGTACCAGCTGGATAAGGCGAATAAGACACCGACTGTTAACCTTTTGAAACATATATTCAAGTATCGGACGTGCATACTTTGGGTATTCGGTAATAGTTGTTTTCATCGTAGATGCAAATGTATTTTAATCAAAATTTTGAAAATAGTTTGCAAACGGTTGTTGGACGGAAAGTCACCTTGGGTACAAGGTTACAACACTTACCACATACGGATGTTTTATGCAGAAATATATAGTATCATAACTTCCATATAGATTTCAATTTTTTTCAACAAATCTTGCAAGGACTTTGAAAAATAATTACCTAAGCAAAGGCATTTGTGAACTCGGGACTTCCAGGTCCCCCGTACCTCTTTTCAAAAGGCAAAATGGCTGAAAATTCCCGTGGAGATAAGACTGTTCCGCAGCTAAATTGCTCCATATTTTAAAAAACAAATACCCACTATTCCATTCTCATTCGCGACATGACTGTTTTGGAGGTGCACAGCAGATTATTTTACAACCAAATTCAACATACAGTATGCTGTAAAGTCCTCTGTCCAAAATGACCGACTTGAAATACATTTGAATTTACCTAATTAGGTGTTTCTTTTCCATGGGAATGTCACACCTAACAGTGGCTCTTACATGCTTATTCTACATATATGTTAATGTTTCCAAAAAGATAGAAATAAGAAACATACGTTAGGCACGATTCCTAGCAGTTGTATAAACATCGTGTAGCATATGGTAGGTGAAATAACCATGGCGGCGCAATGGTATCACGAAAGGAAAGTGTGCTCCTTTTTTACTGTGCATGAAAATACCCATTTGGTTCATTCAATATTGTATTATTTCCTACATTTTTTTCCGTTCTGCTTAATTAAAAGAACGTGTATAGCACACAATGATATTGCTCAATCTTCAAACAATTTCTCTTCAATTCATTGATTTATTGTAACAAAAACGCGCTATGAGTGATAAAACAATACGATCGCTTCATCCATGTGTAAATTAAGACACTTAATGTTCGTCAGATCTGATGCAGCATATGCAAAGACAATATTCATGTTTTCATATCCGGCTGCTTTAATCCAAATGTCAAGTCTCATCCCTCGAGATTTTCGTTAGTTGCTGCCAATGGGCTTCACTTGACATCCATTAGTTTATTAATTCGACTACCTGCAAATGCATTTTAAGGTTCCATAGCTATGTAACATGTAACTATGTTACATATCCCCAATTGTCTCTTGCTATCTAAGATCAAAATTTAATCTCTCTCTTTCTCTCTCTCTTTCTCTCTCTCTCCGTTAATAATGGCTTTTGCATTAAATCATTGTGTATAAAGCACTGCATATATAATTCATGTTAGGGGCATGGTTATCGACAGATACGACATGTAGCACTGATCAATAGTGCCAGCACCCCAAACTAAGACCCATGGTTTGGCCACTGAGCCAAATGGGTTCCAATGGGTTGGCCAAAATGGCCCACATGGGGAACGAATGGGTACAATGGAACTATTGGCAAATTCAAATCCATGGAATCCTGCCAAACAACTTCATATGTCAATGTCCTCTGTAGCGTGGAGGATCTCCAGCAAAAAATTAAACCATGATATACATGGGAATGGAGTAAATGAGATTAAAATTTTAGGTACTTACACGCGCGCATGCACAATTATATTTGTTTCTCCATCAAGTTCACCACTTATCAAGACGCTTACAGCTTCTGGCGATTAAGTCAATTTAGAGTATGAAATATTCATACAGATGCAGCTTGAGTATCACGAGTGTAGGTTGTTTTACCCATTTTAAAAGATGTAATGCAATTTGTCTGAATTAGTGTGTGAGTGAACACAACTCTCTAAAAGTAGCACAGGAAGACCGCTGTGAATGTATGAGTTTACATATCAACGCACAGTTCAAGCATATGTCTAATCATTGTGGTTTTATATACACAATGCTAGTCAAGCAGTGGTAACTCATTGTGTTATGAATATTATTTTAAAAAGAGCGTTAATCTGATAAGTGATACTAGTTCTACTTAAAACATCTCCTTCTCATAGAATCCCCATCATTTCTTTTGGCATTATTTTTAAAGATATAATAGTAGCTTTAGGTAGGATAATTCATTTGATCGTCTGGTTGTCATAGTAACCCCTGTGCGGACCTGACGGAAAATACTTCCAATGTATTAAATGCAATCGTACTTGGCCTTTTAGTCAACTATTACGTTTACTGAAAGAGCGGACATCACCGAGATTGCTAAATTGAGAAAGATCTGACATACGGATATTACTATTCAAGCCAGGCTCTTTAAGTCTTTTTGATAGAGATTCAAAGGCGACGGTGCAGTATCACATAAACAAAGCGACCGGCAGCACTATCCCACGTTTTGAATAACGATCTCCGTAACGTGATGAAAATCAATATTTTGAAAGAGCCTATCCATTCCGGTCTCTCACGGAATCTGTGCAATGCAATTTCCGAGTCTAAAAACGCATTGGGGTTAAGCTTCGCAGAACGCTACAAATATCCCACTGAACATACATGCATACGTAGTGATCTTTAAAGACGTAAATGTCTGTATGTGGAGGGTGAACTAATGACTTTTTGAGAAAACGAAATTATCCGACACGTCTCCATATACAGTCACCAAACTGAATTTTCTTTTTTTTTTATTGACAGGAAAAGGCTAAAACTTTCACAAGATCAAACACGGGAAAATGGCTCTTTAAATTAAATAAAACGCTTACATCACGCCTGGTTGCTTCATCCCGAGTATTTGAGTTTCCTGGTAACTTATCCTATCATCAGCATGCGTCTAAGGTGAATTTTCTAGTAATATCTGAAAACTTCGTTTAATAATAATAATAATTTATTGGCTAAAATCGCAACCCAAAGGTTGAAGTTTTACAATGTGTCAATAAATAAAATCATAAGGTATTTAAAAGTAACTAAAAATTATAAACTAAAAGACCAAAGCTTTAAAACAAGACTTATAAGACAGTTTGGAGCAGTATTTTACATGAAATTTAAAAGACTGTGCACTGTAAAAGATGATTTAAAACACTCCGTTTTCAAATTTGTTGCTGACCCTGAGATTTCTTGGGTTCTTTTCTTTAAACAGACGGTGTAGCTTATTAAAATTCTTAAAAAATTTGTAAAAAAGTTCTTGAATAAAACGTCTCTTCTCTCCCTCAGTGAGGTGAGATTACTAGCCTGTAGGGCATCCATATAAGCATAAAATGGGTAAATAATTCTAAGAGCTCTCCTTTGAACAGATTCTAAGCATTCACATTGTTCGGCTGTGAGATCAATGTTTGGTAACCAATCTGCCTGCTCATGGTAAGGTCTGATTCCAAACTACATGTAAGTGGTGATATTGCGCTTTGATATTAACTTTGATCATTATCAGAGTGCTCTTTACTCAGAGTAAATCTACAGATTTTAAAAACTGCATATTGTACATGACATGAGTGGATAGGTATCTAAAAAGACAACCTCCCCTCCCCCCAACAGTTTGCCCTTCACTTTTAAAACATTTCAGAATTGAATCTTGGGCTTTTTTCATAAAGAATTATCCATCTATTAATAATCATTTGTGTAACACAAAAAGAGGAAATAATTTCATTCAGAAACACTAACTGTGATTGGGGTGTATTCATAGATAAGATTCTTGAGACCACGCCCCCCACACCACCCCACACCCTCACCCCCGAAAAAAATCCTGGCTTCGCTCCGGACCTGGCGTTGGAATTATCTTAAGTCCTTCCAATTTCGCCTCTCCTTCGTGTATTTGTCTTCCTAAGGCAAAGCACAGTCAGAGCATAATATACCGTCTCAAGGGCCTCTATGATTGGAATTTAATTCATCTCTCGAGAGACAGCCATCGGCTTTGACGAGATTATGGAATCATCGTGCATGCGGAAAATAATGTGGTTCAAAAGTGCAAATTTTATTATGATTACGGAACAGATCTGGTCCAGAGATAAAGTCGTTCGTGGCCTTTTCGCAATTACTAGACTAAACTGGTTTTGAGACCTGATTAATTTTCTCGGAAGGCCGAATTAACGAGCAAAAAAGCAAAACAAAAACAGTTAATATTAAATCTGAAAACTAGCCGGTCGGCTTCCACTGAAACTCCCGCAGAACGGTTATGGTCAGCGGTTTGTACTTATGCATTATTGTGTGCACAGTATAATCGCATCCATGTACGTAGTTAAATGCAAGCCATGGAGCAGACGTATGCAGCACCGGTTGATCGATTGTCTGTCTTGTTTTAAAGTGCAATTCTGTGTATAAATATAACTAATGTATGGTACCGATATAAACCAGAACGTTTAGGTAAGTACCC
This sequence comes from Lingula anatina, assembly GCF_001039355.2. Next base: position 47,513 of record NW_019776032.1, on the reverse strand, counting down.
ATGAGTGAAAAGCCATGGTGGCACCAGTGAAGTCCTCCACATACCGATACCCCCCACGACACACACACACACACACACACACACACACACACACACAAGCAAATGACAAAAGGGACATCACAAACAAAACGATAAAATACCTAGCAATCCCTATCTCTGTGCCATAGTGTTGTTCTCGACAACTCTTAAAATACTAGTACACACACTGGACAAAAGAAGTGTCACCCCTACTGAGCCAATACTATGGGGGAGATAAATGACTGTGGAATGATATGCTCCTGGTATCATTTTATTAACATCAAATTTCACAAAAAATCACAAAATGAGAACAAAATATACATTCTACCAAAATATGTAGTTTCAAGTCCAAAATTAGTACTTAGTGGCATAGCCACGTGACCTAATAATAGGTGCCAGTCTACGAAGCAAGGATTCATTTAATTGTCTGATGCGTTCAGGGCTTATGCTGGCCCAAGCATGAAACACTGAATATAACAGAGTTTCTCTGCTGGTTAGACGGGCATTTGTAAAAAGTTTTGACATATCATTCCACACATTTTCTATTATGTTTGTATCCGGACTCTGGGCAGGCCACATCACCCTGCGAATGTCCTGTTGGTCAAACCAATCATCAACTGCTCTGGGCCTGTGACAAGGAGCATTGTCATCCTGGTGAACAGATGGATAATTCCTTTCACCAAACATGTTAGTAATAGATGGTAGCAAGCCTGACTCCAAAACATCGATATATTTCTAGTGATTCATGTTTCCATTAACCACTATCAATTCGCCCAAGCCATGGATGCTGATGCAGCCCCACACCATGATGAATATGCTGCTCCGGGTTCGAAAATTCAGTGCATGTGGTTCAAATGCTTTACCAGCAGTTTGCCAGCATAGTACCCGTCTGTCATCAGAGGTCAGACCAAAGCGACACTCATCAGAAAAAAATATATAGGACCAATTGTCATGAACTGTCCAGTTCCAGATCCTGTTGACCCTAGTTTACTCTACGTTGCCTGTTTTGTAACGATATAAGAGGTTTCAGTCTTGCTACCCTGCTGTACACTCTCTGAGCATGTAACCGACGCCTAGCAATTTTCACAGACACATTCTTATGTGTGAAATTGTTCCACTGTGTTGTCAACTGACAAGCAGTGTCGAACTTTGACAACCTGGACATCAAAATCAGTCGTCGGTCTTCACGGCCAGTATTTTTTCTTGGACGACCCATCAGAGGCAATTTGTCTCTTGATCCAGTGTTTCTATACCGAGACCAGACCCTCTGCACGGTTCTGACTGAACAATTCAATTGTATCGATATTCTGACATTGCTTATATTCCGCCTCTTCAGGTTAATAACTTGCACCTATAACCGTTATATAATTACCTGTATCTTGCCATACTGGAGGAAGACAGGAATAACATTTGCTGTACATGTACAAGACCAACAATACAATTCCATGGTATAGCGGTTTTATACTCATTAGTCACATTATAAGTAGACCAGGCATTATAAGTACCCAAGATCTGCCTACTTTCATTACTCTGAGTTAGGGGGTGACACTTCTTTTGTCCAGTGTGTGTATTTAAGGATGCTGACTGAAGTGTTGCAAAATGTTTTCACCCCCTCCGATAACAACTCTAAATAATACGCACGGTGAAATAACAGAGATTAAAATGTAGCTATTGTTATTGAAGACTTGATCCACAAGTCAATTTGGTAATTCATATATGTATGTCGAAATTATGGAAATTCTCATGCTTCATTTGTTCAGTGTCGACATGGTATCTGAACCCGTTTTCATATTTAATTACTGCCACAGCACCGGTATGATTTATTGCAACAGATATCCAAACATAATGGTACCAATATGAGTGCTGAGGTAATTCGATGCACGGACAAACAAAAGATAACAATAAAAATAACAAATATTGTTAAAATATTTCAAAACACCATGGTACTACTGTATTTTGTTCCTATCACAGCACAGGGAATATAAAAAGGCCGATGTGTACCTTATATATGGGCATTTTCTTTTCGTTTGGGGATTCGAAGGCTGAACCCGCCACTTGATTTGAAAATTAAGGGAGAGACGGGCCTTGTTCTCAGCTAAATTCACCACTGTAAAATATATACCATGTAAATCTTTATTGCGGCAGTTTGAGCAACCATTTCTTATAAATAAAGAGAAACTCTGTCTTCAGTGGAGGTCCCTGCTATATTGTGTATATATATTCATGAAACGTCAAATATGAAAACAGTTATTTCAATTATTTTCCAGGAGGAACACTTCAACATGTTGGACGACTGCAGCCGCGTTGTGGACAAAATGAACCGGAAGAAGACCCTGGAAGAGGACCTCTTAAAGACTCCCCTCAACCGATGCCTCACGACCTTCGACCTGACTCTGTTTGGCATAAGCCAAATGGTAGGAGCCGGCATTTTCGTTCTCACGGGTACAGTCATAAGGGACAAGGCTGGTCCAGGGGGCATCCTCTCTTACCTCTTCGCCGGAGTAGCGGCTGTGCTTTCCGCCTTGTGCTACGCCGAGTTCGGTGCCCGAGTGCCGAAAGCTGGTTCCGCCTACACGTACACTTACATCATCATCGGGGAGTTTTGGGCCTTTTTAGTCGGATGGAATATAATTTTGGAATACCTCATTGGTGCATCTGCCGTGGCTCGAGGACTAAGTGGTTCATTCGACGCGTTGTCCAATTATAAGATTAGTAACTGGACTTCCGAGCACATAGGGACAATGCCCGGGGAGTGGTTAAGCGACTACCCCGACTTCGTTTCATTTTTCTTGGTAATATTGGTGAGCTGTTTGGTCGCTTGCACCGGTGCTAAGAAATCCGTTGTCGTCAACAGCGTCTTTACGATCGTGAATGTGGTCGTCATCGTCTTCGTCGCTGTGCTGGGATTCTGTTACGCTGACCCGACGGTTTGGGAAGAGGGCGGGTTCCTCCCTTACGGCATGGGTGGAGTATTCGGCGGTGCTGCAGCTTGTTTCTATGCCTTTATTGGATTCGACGCGATCTCCATCGCCGGTGAAGAGGCAGCTACTCCTGGGAGATCCATTCCCATTGCTACTATGTTGTCCGTTGTTGTCTGCACGGTTCTATACGTGTTTGCAACGATGGCATTGACTCTGCTTGTCCCATATGATGAGCTTTCCGCCAGTGCACCCTTCCCCGTTGCTTTTGATATCCGTGGATTGAAATGGGCAAAAATCGTCGTGTCAATAGGTACCATAATTGCCATGTTTACTGCTCTTTTAGTGGACCTCTTTGCCCTTCCAAGGACAGTGTATGCGATAAGTTCGGACGGCTTGTTCTTTGAGGCTTTTTCTCGCATTAATGAGAGGACACAAACGCCAGTGCTATCTATCATGGCGTTTGGTTTTCTCGCCGCCCTGTTGGCTCTGTTCTTTAGCATAGATACTCTAGTTGAGTTCCTCTCTATTGGAACTCTACTAGCGTACACCATTGTAGCCGCCGCCGTTATATTCATCCGGTATCAGCCGCTTAGTAAATGCCAGTTCGCTCTTAAACCAGACCCAACGGACGACAACCTTAAAGAGGTGGAGACGCCTGAAGGAGCTAGGCAACCAATTAAGGAGAACGGTGCCTATGGTGATTTCGGGAAGTTAAAAGCCTACTTCCGAACCCTGCCGATTCTGCGCAATTGCGAACCGGGGCAAGCAGCGTCCAATGCTACTATTCTAATGGCGGCGTTGATGGCGGGCTGGTGTAGTGTACTCATTTACTGCACAGAAGACCTGGGTCAAGGCAAATGGTGGGCGTGGTTACTCTGTATCCTGCTACTTGTGGGCGTGGTTTTGTGCTTTTTTGTGATAACTGCGCATGTGCAGAACACAGCTTTCTTGACATTCCAGGTAAGTGCAGATTGATTTAGTGATGATATCTCGTGTTGAAATATGTTCTTATCGTTGTTGTACTACAGTCAATTAATCAAAAAATATATTTAAAAAACTGTGCTGATTTTCAAATCCATTTTAGATAGAAAAATAAATCCAGAGCAATTTTAGGTAAACTTAAACACAAGATTTTTTATTCACCGGGATAGATGTCCTTACAAAGCCCAAATAACCATCATCTCCATCCAAATACAGCTCTAACATTGAGGAAATGCCAACACAATTTTGCGATCGATATTTTGCCTGAAGAGGGTCGCTTTATTGTGATTCTGAAATGGTTAATTCTGCCCCGTCAATGATCTAGTAAAGTATCTACAAGTAAAATCATGTACATATTGTGGCTGCAACAAAAGTCAGCCCAACATCCTACGAAAAACGTACATGTTAATCTGCTCACAAAAACGACCATCACTCTCTGTTCCACCTATCACATGATCAGTCTCTGCTTTTCTATAAAAATTACCAAAAATAAGATTTTCATTATCAAGTACACTTTTCTTATAAAACGTGGTTATTTAAATCTTTATTTAGATTATCCTTAACCATAATATTGACCTATTAATATTGTACAATAATGAGAATGCGTTAGCTAATGATGATGAAACAAAAAGGGCTAGATATTTCACAAATGATTGAAGAGTAAACTCTGACGTCTTTAGCACTTTCAAATGACATTTGAAGTGATATGGGTTCGTCAGCCAAATGCACTCACCCTTGCCAGCCAAGTCCTAACGAAAACTAATATCTCAGAGCAGACAAACACTTAAATGAAATTACATCCTATGCGATATTAATGTAGAGGCTGTAAAGTAATCTTAACGAGCTGCCATGCGAAACCGCTGATAACGTTTAAGGTAATATTGCTTTTACATTGACGAGAACGTCGTTATGGAAACAGACAATGGCCGCCTATAGATGTTTTGCCCTCCAAAATTCCTTTCCTTTATTTCTTTTATAGCAAAGTGCACTTATTCTCTGATAGAAAATCCAAAATGTCGGGTCAAACCTGATCATGGCAGGCATTACAGCTGTCAAATTATGTGTAAATATTGAAAATGTTGAAAAACCATGACTCTGAAACTGTATTTATATTCCACCTTAATACTGCATTATTTTATTTTTGTTGTTGTTGTTGTTGTTGTTGTTGTTGTTGTTGTTGCTGTTATTATTTTTTAAAGATTTGATTATCTTTTTTTATTCTATAATCTATTTGTCCTAAACTCATATCTTATGAAAATTAATTTGATTGAAATAAGTTCTCAAAAACTCATATTGTAATCAATTACAACAAACGAAAGGTCTTGAATTTCATCTGGATACGAAGGAAACATTACAATGTAAATCTGACACTCAATGAAACAATTTAACATATTGTAATCTTTGTTTCCAGATCCCGCTTGTTCCCTTGTTACCTGCTGCCAGTATGTTTGTTAACATTGCAATGATGCTGAAACTCTCCTATCTTACCTGGATCAGGCTGGCTGTGTGGATTGCAGTAGGTGAGACATCGTGATTGTGGCGTATTGTGTTCGATGTCCCGCTAATAGATACGTGAATAGACTGCAACACCTCTAAAATTTAAGAAAATATTACTGTATTACTGTTAAATTCTATTTTCTATTCGCGGTATGTCTTATGATCACGGTCTGTGCCCTGAATATCCCGCCACGTAATTACTGGCAGCGCGAGCCAGTTACTTATAGTAACTTATAGTAACTGGCTCGCGCTGCCAGTAATTACGCCGCGGGATATTCAGGCCACAGACCGTGATCATAAGACATACCGCAAATAGAAAATAGAATTTAGAAAATAGACATTGCATGTGAACGAAGCCTTATTCTGTTAAATTCAATACATAAATATATAATATTTCCCTTAGGTTTGATAATTTACTTTACCTATGGCATACGTCACAGTGCTGAAAACCGGGCACTGTCTTCCTACACACAAATTATCCGCTACTCCGGAGACGCGACAGCAGACGACCAAGTTAAAGGCATGGTAAACGCCTTAGAGACGCAGCCCGTGCAGGATGTTAAGGAGGACGACGATGGGAGGAATGCTACGGGAACGGAGAATGCTTCTGGAGGGGAGAACCCATCGGGAGAGCCAGGTACAACGGCTCCGACGGACGACATGGAACGTACGGAATAGCTCGTACTTCTTCGGATTTCTTCTCACACACTCTGATATTTTGCAAGCATGTTAGAATCACTTGCACTCGGCTTGGATTTTCATTTTTCGGAATTTAGCGTGTTATATTCGGGATTGGCGAAGTTATACGGAGATTGACGAGTATTTACGACAACGCTGCTGTTCAAGCGCACCAGACTAAACCTTGTGATTTTTAAGACTGATGTTTATAGGTGCTATATTTTCTTCATCATAGTCTTTACATACATTTCTACTACTTATACCTTTAAATCACTGTTCCTTGATATTTAAATATATTAAAAACATCTGATATTATATAAACGTATGTTATAAGCATAGCAGGAACTGCAAAAGATCGATGGGCAATATGTCTTGCCAGAATGAACACCAGAAAGTGGGCCAGAGAAACACCAAGAGATCGAAAAAGACCAAAGAAAAGNTTATGTGTAAATATTAAAAATGTGGAAAAACCATGACGCTGATATTGTATTTATATGCCACTTTAATATTGCATTATTTTCATTATTATTATTGTTGTTGTTGTTGTTGTTGTTGTTATTTTTAAAGATTTAATTATCTTTTTTTCTATAATCTATTTGTCATAAACTCATCTCTAATGAAAATTAATTTGAAGTTCTCACCCATATTGTAATGTTTCCTTCGTATCCAGATGAAGTTCAAAACCTTTGTTTGTTGTAATTGTATTTATAGTCTAAAATTTAGTATTGTCCAATGAGTTAAATAAAGTTTAAATCTATCATAAAATGAACATTGTAAGTTCTAAAATCTGACATCTAATGAAACAATTTTACATATGGTAATCTTTGTTTCCAGATCCCGCTTGTTCCCCTGTTACCTGCTGCCAGTATGTTTGTTAACATTGCAATGATGCTGAAACTCTCCTATCTTACCTGGATTAGGCTGGCTGTGTGGATTGCAGTAGGTGAGACATCGCGATTGTGACGTATTGTGTTCGATGTCCCCGCTAACAGATTTTACGTCAATAGGCTGCAACACCTCTAAAAATTAAGAAAATGTTACTGTCAGGTGTGATTCTAATGTCTATAACATATAGTCAGCAACTGATGCTCTTAACCATCTTTAATGTTGATAATGATGAGAAGCAGGATGTTGGGCGCGCCTTCTGATACTTATTCCCTTAACTCCTGAAATTTAATACATAAATATATAATTTTTCCCTTAGGTTTGATCATTTACTTCACCTATGGCATACGTCACAGTGCTGAAAACCGGGCACTGTCTTCCTACACACAAATTATCCGCTACTCCGGAGATGCGACAGCAGACGACCAGGTTAAAGGCATGGTAAACGCCTTAGAGACGCAGCCCGTGCAGGATGTTAAGGAGGACGACGATGGGAGGAATGCTACGGGAACGGAGAATGCACCTGGAGGGGAGAACCCATCGGGAGAGCCAGGTACAACGGCTCCGACGGACGACAGTGAACGTACGGAATAGCTCGTACTTCTTCGGATTTCTTCTCACACACTCTGATATTTTGCAAGCATGTTAGAATCACTTGCACTCGGCTTGGATTTTCATTTTTCGGAATTTAAATAGCGTGTTATATTCGGGATTGGCGAAGTTATACGGAGATTGACGAGTATTTACGACAACGCTGCTGTTCAAGCGCACCAGACTAAACCTTGTGATTTTTAAGACTGATGTTTATAGGTGCTATATTTTCTTCATTATAGTCTTTACATACATTTCTACTACTTATACCTTTAAATCACTGTTCCTTGATATTTAAATATATTATATTAAAAACATCTGATATTATATAAACGTATGTTATAAGCATAGCAGGAACTGCAAAAGATCGATGGGCAATATATATGTCTTGCGAGAATGAACACCAGAAAGTGGGCCAGAGAAACACCAAGAGATCGAAAAAGACCAAAGAAAAGATAAATAGATGACACTGAGCAGGCCGCAGTGCATGGACGCATGCGGCACTAAATCGTCAAGCGTGACGAAGTCTGTGGAGGCCACCTGCTAACAGTGGCGTGACAGGCTGAGATGAATGAATGAACGAATGTGCCATTTGTGGCTTGCTTACATAAGGATTAAATCAAGCAGAAAATAGACGTCATCTAACGTCACAACCGCTAAATAGGAAACCAAAGATATAATTTAAATCACAAATGTGTTGCAGGATGAAACATGCTCCTCGACTCCATTATGCCATTACTCACTGCCTTGTTAGAATTTGTGTTTATATCTGCTCCTTTAATGTGAAAAAATGCTCAACAGACCAAAAACCAAAAACATATGTATGGTTTAGTTATTCAAAATAATTTATTTTATGAATAGAAGATATATGTACCAGTACATGGAGAATGTAATTTACGTTTTTTAATACATAAAAGTCATTGACCGAATGGTATTGAAACAATTTTCTAAAAAATTGAAAAAATATTTTTTGTACATATTATATAAAAAACGCACGGAATGTTAATGAGAATAGAGACTTGGAAAATCACCTGGTGTCTTGCGTGTGGGAAGTCACTATCACGCATGTACCCATTTTCAACTTCCGTTCTACGCCACCGTCAGTTATATCTTTAATAGCGTTGAACGTTTTTTGACTAATTTGTATCAGATACAAAAAAGATTTCCTTTCAGCATATTCATGATATTAGAATGTTTTTCCCATAATATGTCCAGTCTTTTTTAAATGGGGCAAAGAGAAGAGAACTTGCAATGATAATCATGATTGTATTAAAAATATACATGTACATGTATATTTTGAGTACATAGAAAAAATATTGACATCTATCTTCAGCAAAAAAAAAATACTATTAACAAAAACATTTGGGATGAAAAATATATCGAATGCATAAAAAAATAATATAAAAATGCAATGTGCTTGTGCTTCTAATACTTTTATCAAAGTAATGTTCGGTGTGGCCTTTATATACCCGTAGTACATGTAGGCCTACTAGGCACGGTTACGTACGACGTTTATTGAACCCATATCATTGTATTATATTGATTATTTTCAATTTTCATCTTACAGCACAAAGCATATATTATCACGTACAATGAAGAAATATTTAGCTCTGTGTCCCTAATTTCAATTTTTACAATACACTGGGGTATTAAATCACTGGCCTTATATTCGATATACCGGAATGTGCGATATCAAGTGTTAAACCGATTGAAATAAGAAAAAAGTCAATGGAATCGACTCCCATCAGACAGTAGAGATTTGAGAATCCACCACCTCTTTCGAGTCCTCATCTGGCGGTGCAGTTTTATTCAGAGCTTCTTTTTCCTTTTCGTCAGCTCCCTTCACCGGTTTGCGAATACACTTCTTATATATCAAATACCCGATCACCCATAGCATCAAAGGTAGAGGGGTAAAAATGGCAGCCCCGATGGGTGCAATGCAAGCAATATCCCCTTCCGGCGACGGCAATGAAAAACGAAGCAACACCACAGCGACGCCGACATTTTGAATACCAGTTTCTATAGCGACAGTTTTGATGCGTTCCCATGACTGCCGCGTTGCCAAGGTTACGAGGCCTCCCGCAATGAACCCGGCATACGGCAGCAGGCATCCCGCAATGATAACTTTGTTGGAGAAAAGCTTGAACATGTAGAGATTGGCATAGATGCCGGCTGTGAAGAGGAAGATGATGCAAATGACTGAAAATGGTTTGATGACTTTCAAGATGATTTTGGCGGCTCTGTCACTTTTGTACTTGATAGCCATCCCGATGACCACTGGGATGATAATATAAGCCAGAGCCTGGACTATATTCACGAATGGAATCGTGACCTCGTGTCCATGGAGTAAGGTTTGACCGAGGGTGAACATCCAGAAAGGGATCATGGCTGAAAGTAACAGTTCAAACATGCGCATGTCAAAAAATCAAAAGTATTTAAACAACAAGGCAAACTTAGAAGATGCAATATATCTCTGCAGGTGTTATTTGCTTCAAAGAATAGGTAGATGCATCAGTCTTTAGATGTACAGGTATGAACTTTCAAGAGAAACCAAAACGTCACCCATTAGACTGACGGTTATTTGATAAGAAATTGGTTATTTTAGTAGATCATTTGCCTTGAATGGAATTTCCTCTCATAATATATTATTAATAAGGTGATTCGCGGGGTGTGGTTTAGGTCCCACTGAAAGAGTTTTTTCTTCTTCTTTCTTTTATTCGCTGCGGACCCGTTTGGCATCTATAGTATATATACAGTAGCCTACATGCTTACCTAGAGCGGCTATCGTGCTGATGAGTGTCATAGTGATGCTCAGTGTCAAATCGCCATCCAATAGGAAGCTGTATATGTTGCTAGCTCCGCCCCCAGGGCAACACCCACCGCAGAAGAACCCCAGCGCCATCGCCGTGTCAAACTGGACTATCTTAGCAATGGCATATGCAAGCTAAATAAAACAAAAGGGTCATTTGAATAATCTTCCACGTTGTTATTTTCAACTGGTGAAGGCAATGATTTTTGTTGTATTACTGACACATAACACGGTTAAAACATATGAAGTAAATTAGTTGTAAATACTCAATGCATTGTCAGATCAACCACTGAGGCTTCAATTAGCGAGGTCAAGAATTGGGAGATTTGACCTTTTTCAAATTAGACCTCGCATACAAATGCACACGTACGCAGAGGCAAAAACTCACACACATTGATACTCAGGAAATTGCTCGATCTGACCTAAATTTAAATTCTGAAATTTAAATTCTAATAGTTTCTATACAGTTTTCACGGTGGGATTGGTTACTGAAATGAGAAGTGGGAAATGGTCATCAGTTTTCAAGCGAGAAGTTCGGGTATCAGGATGTTTCAGTGAAGCTTTGATCCTTCCTAAGGCATTTTCAAAGTAAACAAATAAATGTCATATAATAAGATGTAAGACCAAATGCTGTCAGTTGATAAAATATGATTGATTCTATATGGAGTGCCTCGATATTTTTCGTATCCAGTGTTAGTTCCACCTTATTCACTGATCCAAAACACTATTTGCAACCAGTAAATGTAATATGATGTAAACATTGCATGGCTTAGTCATACATTGCTAGGCAATCACAAAAACTTGTTTTTAGTATATGTGGGACATGTAACTTATTTCTGAACTTTCTTTTCAAAACTGGCGGGGCGTTATTTCTATTTTTTACTTCGCTTACAGGTCGAGATACCCTACAACTTCAGCGGAACGATGGCTATTGTCAGCTCTAGTTTCTTCATTGCTCAAGTTCTATTGTCCGTCAAACTTTGATTTCCGTCAACATTGAATTTTGTATATCAAATTCACGTGAAAGCATTATTTTGCTTACGGTGGGTAAATGTCTGTGAAATTCTTCACGCACAGTTCTTCAAAACTAAACTTATTAAACACGACCGTTGACTTCGATGTCGATGCTAGTGGTACCATATAAATAGGACGCTTTGATAAAGGTTGTTCATAAAGATATATGAATTATAAAAATCTGACCTTCATTAAATTGGACAGCGCTAAGTAACTTAGGTTTACCACCATATAAACACACACAAATGCACACACGTGCTCACACACACACACACACACACACACACACACACACTGATACATGTACGTACACATAAACAAATAAACATACTCGCACACACCCACATTACTGCTTATCGTGTGTTCCTCAAACAAAATAAAAATGTTGAGAAATCCCCCTCCCTTCTTTATCAAAAATTCAGTTTTGCTATTCTTAACATGAAAATAAAACATAAATTGAAGGCAAGCATACTATGATTAACAGGAGAACTAAAATAAATGTTTTGCTAAACTAAGACTGGGTTCCCACAGATTTAGTTCGATCCATCTGGATCGACCTAACTCCCTGGGGTTCACGCTAAATTGCTGTCAGCTTCCGGGAGCCGAGCGCGCACATAAGTTAATAACTCCCTTACAGCTTTTAGTAGGCGGGACAGACATTTAAGCCAGTTAAGCCGACAGCAATCTAGTGGGACTCCCCAGGGGGATAGATCGATCTAAATATCTGTGGGAATGGTCTCTAACTAACCAGCGGCATAAGAACATATTGACACCCAAACCCGGTCACGGGCCCTATAGGTTTCTTTAACACTTCCTTAACAACTTCCAAGTCCGCCTTGCACCCCATCCCCATCGTGCTGAAGAGCACGAACGCTGTCACCACGACAGTGAACGCTGTATCTAGCCACCTCGGCTTTCTAATGACCACCACGCCGTAGTCCACCGGCAGGAATTTCGGCTGATCCTCCCTGCCGGAGGGCTCAGAGGAATTCCGAAATACAAAAAATCTCAGGCTGGCTCTTCCGATCAGAACGGCGCGTAGAGAAACGTTGGCGGCCGAGACGGAAACGTTTGATCCGTCCCTTGGCTGTGACGTTCCTAGCACGCTCAGAGATTCATCGCCGTTGTTGCTGGTGTTGACGTAGTTGTACTTTATACTGTCCGGTGCGCGGTCAACGCCAGGTCCCATGTTAAGGACAACCGTGTGTCCTGTTAACACTTGAAATACGCGGTCATCGCTGGAGTGGACATGCAGCGTCCATGCCACGTCGCCTGACGCACCATCATTGTATTCAGTAGGCACAGTGAAATTGAATTCGACCACCGAGTCATAGTCCATATATACTGTGACTGACTTTGAAGGGATGAAATTGAATTGGACACTTATGTTTCCGTCCACTGAGTTAGCAGACAAGGTGTCTGGATCGCGATGACCACTGTCCAGGATATTCTCCATTTCTAACGCCGTTAACGCGGTCACTAACAGAAGACATACGACACACCCTAGAGCACACGCGTGCATCTTCGACGTATGTCCCTGAGAAAATCGTTTGGGAGGCAAATGTGCCTGGTCAGGTAAAAAGATGGGACGCTGAAATTGATACCATGCGATATATTGCAGAGGTCTGACTTGTAAAGACGCATCTGCAATACTCTTAAAGGGGTTTATAGTGATTTACTGGGGCGCAAAGGAGCTATTATTTAAATTATCAAACACTACAGTGATACACGAAATGTGTGTTGTGCCGTTGAGCCACTCGAGACGTGTTCGCATGGGAGATAAGTCGACCTTACTCGGCACGATCCTATCCTCTGGGGCGTGTGAATCAGTTACACGTAGTCTTACACTTGAATTTCTTTCACACGATTCCCGTTGGCCTCGCAGTTGAATAAAGCACGAGATTGCTATAAGCATCGGTTTTAATCTAGATAATCCAGTCATGAAAGAAGTCTTTCTGAGAGTGAACTACCTATCTGCCACGTGAACGCGACTTCTGACAATCTGACTTCTCGCTTGATCTTAGCGATTGTGCAAAAGACAATTCACCTCGGTCTAAGGTGTTACAGAATACGCTACTCTTGAATGATGCCCAGAAATCAATACCCGGGTTACAGTAGAAAATGCGGCACAGTGTCCAACTTCCCCTGCCCCCCCCCCCTTCCCCACACCCCATTAAACGTGATAATTGTGTAAAATCATTTCTTTACTCCTCTCTCTGTCTCTCTCTCTCTCTCTCTCTCTCTCTCTCTCTCTCTGTGCAACATCTGTCAAAGAAATAGAATAGCGTTATAAAAAACAGTATCAAGCCAGTATATATAACTACTGGTCTAGTCGTGGCACCTTAAGGTTCAGAGGTTGCTGTATTCAACTAAAACTGAACAAAATAGGCCAAGATGATAGTAGAAGTTTGCATTTCATGCCGAAAACTTATTCGTTCGTAAACATTATATATTTTGGCATGGTGAAAATATAAATGCAATATTGGAGACCGGAGAATAATATGGACTTTTCCATTAATTTTATTTTCCTGAAAAATGTTCTTGTCAGGCAGGTAAAAAGAAACATTTTGATAAGGAAATCTCGCACTTTACTTGCCAGGTGAGTACATTGCTGTTGGTGTGACGTCGATTGTGTTTCATTCATATCTGCTGTTCATAACCCGTGAGGGGTGCAGCCCTTCCCTTTCCCCCGACAGGCAGACTGCATTGCCATGTCTACCTCGGTCCACCATAGTCCACCACCATAGTCAAGACACCTCAATCGTATTAAACACTAAATGTCCTTTTCAGGGTGTCATGTATTGTCCTCGGTACACAGATAGCTAGGGACTTGGAATGTCCTTTTTAGGGTACCTAAGTGGAATTCTGTGGACACGGTTACGTAACGATCTCACAGCACGTAGGCGAGACACCAACATCTCTATCCACTACTATGTTCTCTCATTATTAAAAAATGATTGCTTAGGCAAGAAGCCATATACCCTATAGGAGCTACCTTCAACCCATCCCCACTCTGCAAGGGACGCTGTCAAAACTCACGTCCTCAGAGGCCCAGCTCTGAACCGTGTTATTTTGATAAAGTGGATTTAAACTGGGGCATGAGCCGACCACCCCCTACACATTAAAACGGGAGTTTGTGTAAAAACAGGAGTAATTTCATTCTGTGTTAACATTTGTTTAATTATCTTCTGGTTTATTTTATGATAAAGTGTCGGTATGCTTCAGGGGTTTCGGTGAATCACAAAGATATTGTTTTTATCTGTTTCACACTGGGAGCAAGTAGACTGATCTGAAGTATTATACATGTACATCTCTCTCTCTCTCTCTCTCTCTCTCTCTCTCTCTCTCTCTCTCTCTTGGTAGAAATACATTAACACCTTGTCTGAAAACACAAACTTGTTTTGTGGCCTCTGGAAACATATTTTTCCATAGCACTTAGTGAAAATCATATACCGCAAAGACGTACTCTGAAGCCCGATCTAGTTTCCAGAAAACATTCTCCACTTAACGAGTACTACATGTAGTGCTAGTACGTTCACTTAAACTGGTAAATAATTACGTGACTTAATAATTATAATAATAAAGTACTGGTGAAATCACGTGCCCAAAGTATGATATACGTACCTCAATTGAATCGTATACCTTAATTTTATTGCCCAATTAAATCACCCTTCCATAAAATAATATTTTAATTACAATATAGACGTGTCTATATATATATATATATGTAAGTTCTTGTTCAGACATGAAATTAAACCCAGACTGGTTTGGGACTAGATTTGACAAATTGAACTGACAAATTGATATGCAGCAGGATTTCTTATGAAAAGCCCGCTTCAAATGTTCATACCGATTTCCAAAACTTTTAATTCCTCAGTTTCAAATCACAGGACTATCAATAATCGTTAAATAAGCATTACCCTGAAAATGTACACCCGTTTACACATCAGTTTAGGCTCGCTGCAAGCCAGGATCACATCAGGTTTGAAAAGTCCACATCAGTACAATGTATGCTGTTGACAAAAGATTTTCTAAAATCGTATAAGGACCGATCGTGCCGGATTCTCCAAAGTGCAAACGAGCCTAGCTGGGGCTGGAATAATTCCGTCTCAATAAGAAACGTAAGGTTGTGACTTTTGCCGAAATGTGCAAGTTTTAAAGAGCAACCTGTTTACAGTTTCGCATACCTGAAGTTGTTTTAAATGAGCTTGTTTGTTTACTGAGATACTGTAAATGCCCGTCAATAACTACATAAAGGGTGACTTAATCGGTGCTTGACTAATGAGTTTTTCTTTTTTTATTGGATTTCATTATTGCTACCATCTGTGACTTCATAATATCTCACTAATTGTATCATGCCATATCTCTAAATGGCATCAGTAGAATTAATAGCACCATCGCGTGTCACGTTTCTGCTGAATAATGTCCATAAATACTCTCCATTTGCGTTAGAAAACCAAAGGTCTTGACATAAGCTGGTTTCAAAAACAAAAATAGAGAATTCATATCCGTATGTTTGGGGATAAACGTGAGCATGTCATGCATCGAATGCGTTTATCACGACTTAAGACAAACCGAGTTGTTAACGTAGTGGTCGCATTGCCTTCAGGTACAACAATCATTTATACACATTTAGTCATCAGGGTTTTCTGTGAATGAAATTTTCTCAAGGCAAATTTTTGTATCCATTTTATTTGTTTGTGTACAACGTGTTTGGTAAAATACACGTCAACGATGATTAATTTCTCTTTGTAGTTATTGATCAATGGATGCAAACTTGACTAGAGAGCGTTGTTACACATTCCTAAAACTGGGGATGTAAGTTAAATTTATAGCACACACGGGCGTTAGCTATGTCAATTTGACACAGAGAAGAATATGTTAGGACACTGAAACTCATGGCGCTTTTTATTTATTTTTATTTTTTTGATTAATTAATTAATTTATTTATTTATTTATTTATTTATTTATTTATTTATTTATTGTTTCGTGATAACGCTGTTCGATAGTACCTTAGTCGGCGTATATGTGTTGAAAGGATTTTGTTTCTTCTGTCATTTCTCAGCTTGTGAAACGCGGGAAGAAGTTAATTGCGTTCCAGTGTGCAGGAACCGTGAGAGACCAATCGTAGATTCCGCGTGCTCATTCTAGCATCACTTCGTCCATTTTTATTTGTACATTCTATTGCTGTTTTTGCGTTTTAATAGTAATTTATGATTATTCCATTGTGCAGTACAACTGTTGGAAAAAATTATGATAACAGTAATAATCGTGAGAAGGAGGAGGAGGAGGATAATTCTAAGCCATAAATCCATACCATTCTCAACGCCTTTTACTAAAGCGACTTAGACAATAGATAGAGAACCGGGAATTTATTATCTTTTGTATTTAGGGGTGTCCTACGTTGGTTCTACAAAATGCTGCTTTTTAATAGACGGTGGACGGCCACGTGGGATCGAGACAGAACTTGATGGTATATCGCCGCAGGCCTCACCATACTTCCCGATCAGTACCGTGTATTTGCGGGCGATCTGTGCGTCAAAGGTGTCTGTGAACTAGCAAAGGTGCTGATAACTTAAGCATAACCTAGAATACAGTTCCATTAGGATGATTTACAGGTAGCAGAATCGACAAGTGGTATTTTGCCGTGTTTAGTACTCAGAACAGTGTTATAAAATGAACGCTTCCAGTTAAAGTGCTCTGTAGGAATTCTGTGCTGAACGGTTATCACATCCAGGGTAGCTATAAATCTTGGAATGGGCTTCACAGCTACCTAGGCACACCGATGGCACTGACGTTTGCGTGGATGCAATTTCATACCTTTGATCATTTATCTTTTTTTTTTTTTCAATTGAACGTTCAGTCGAAAATATACAAGCCTTGGCCATAATGTGCTTGGACATTACTGTACCTCCTCATTTTCTTTCTTTTTTTTTCTTCAACAAAAACTTTCCCCTGGCCTCTTGATCTTTCATAACACACATGTCTGTTTCATGAAAACATAACTCAGATAGATATTTTCACAACATTCGCTGGAATAAAGAAATGCACCAACGTAAGAAATTAAAATACATGTATTTTATGATTTACGTTGCATGAAAATGAGGCCTCATAATCGAGTTTATGTTGCGTGTTTTCTCTGGGTGGCAATCTTTGTCAATTTTATTTCTGTACAGTGTTATCTGTACAGTGTTGTACAGTGTTATCTTTTAATAAATACAGTAGAGGAAATGTAATTCTTTCAACCAGTAACACTGAGAAGGATTATTATTGTTGTCTGAATTTTATTTCTATTTTAGTGACCTCTTTTTGGCGGTGACTCACATATAATATATTTGGAAAAAAATACTTACTAGGGTGTTACCTACTTCCCAAGTGTAGGTTTGTTTTTGCCACGGTTTTCAATGCGTTAGTCTATGTTTTCTTTTCGTTACGATTCGATCATCAAATTACCAAAGTACCTGAGCCATTTCGAAGTGAAGGTCCCACACCCTTATACCGGTCCGTATGTATGATGCACAGTGCACTTGGGACTAAGGCTACATTCACAGCAGCGGACTTACAGATCCGCCGATCAAATACAATATTCATTTAAAAGCTTGTCCCATTCTTCCCTAATAGACACTGAATAATGGGTCGGCCATATTTGATCCTCGAATCTCTAAGTCCGCGGTTGTGAATGGGGCCAAACACACGGTACCTTACACATTAAAAAGTCAATGAGGTCCAACTGAACTCTTTTAAATACGTTTTAAAACGGTTTTAACAAGTTTCCGTCTGCTGTTACATAGGAACCGTTTACAGTGACTTTTGTCGACCTTGCCAATAGGCACTAACTCCACGGGGACTCTTGCTGAATGCAGTCAAATTGTTTCCAACGTACTCGTATAGTCAGCAGATCTATTAGATATTCAACGCCAGTAGGATGCGTGTTAGTCTGTTAATCCGACTGAATACAGCGAGAGTCCCCTTGACTCTCACTACCTACATGTAGGTCACTACCAAGGTCAACAAATTTCATATAGGTCAACGTAAGACTAGAACCACGACCTCACTCAGTAGCTTTTTTTTCGTGTATGATTCATTTCTACCTGGGACCTGATAAACCTCAAGGGTCAAGGCATTTAACTTTTAAAACTGGATGGGTGTTGGATGAGTGCATCACCATATGTTGAAACACTGGAAGTCATTATGCATACCATACCTGTGTACGTTAGTAACAGATATATATATGTGTGTGTGTGTGTGTGTGTGTGTGTGTGTGTGTGTGAATCCCTCTACACATAAGAAAAAACGAAAGTATAGTCACGCACGCTCTCTCACATGCACGCACGCGCACGCGCACACACACACCCACACACACACACACATGCACACTGTTCATCGATGGTTATCACACCAAATAAAATTTATGACTAATGTTCCAATGCAAGACTGTCAGGTTTCTGTTCTGCGTAGTCCAGCGCGTCCTGTTCACTCGATGATTACGAGTTAACGTAGGCCTCTTAACCATCCTCCCTGTCCTATAGCCATGTTGGACCGGTCTCCTGTACATAGTTTGGAGAGAAAGCCGAAGCAAATGACGAGACCTTGATTCTGTGGCAATGGCAACTGCATAGTTGTGCGGCTTCTTCTGGTAATTCTAATGATGATACGATTAGTTCGGGGGTCAGTGGCACGTGGCCAACCTGTGGATTTGTCAGGAGCTACGCTCTCGGTCACAGTCCTCCTCTGAAGTTCTCTTATAACAGTTCGCCTTGAAACGCCAAGCCCTCTGACAATGATGGGTTCCATGAAACTCATTTCATGGAATGCAGTTATCTGGTCCCTAACACCAACGTCAGTCGGTCCTGGCATGGCTTCAGCTATAGTTTGGTGGAGGTCAGATCTCATCTTCCCCTACAATCCACTTTGTATCAAGGCAAAAACAGCCCTTTTTATAGCCAAACTTGCAACATCTATTCGCAACATTCTTAACTATAGAGCTGCCATCCGTTAACATGTGATAGTATTTGATCTATGTTATGTCAAATGATCAGTTGTTACTGTGGGGAAGAAAGCAACCAAAATATCAACTCAGGTAGAGCTTTAAAAGCAGGGGCGGATCCAGAGATATTTTCTGACAGTCTTCTAAATTATCATTGTTGATCCATCTTCCATTTTTGACCGTCTTCCGACAGAAAACATTAGATGGCTGACAATGTAAACTTCCAGAAGACCCAGAAGACGGCCTAAATCCGCCCCTGAAAAGCTTATATGATTGTTAAAAACCAGATCTTTGAGGGTATGACAACCATTTTGAACAGCCCTGTGTGTATAAAGCGCATAGGATGTTTATTTAATTCACGTTGAAAAGGTCTGACATATCCCATTTGCAATGACGCATATGCTTTCCCCATTCTAAAAGTTACATCAAATGTTTTCAAAATGGTTTCAGTTTTCAAAATTTTCCATTTTTCATTTGTCATCTTTAACTCCTTTTTATTTCTATTTTCCTTGATGTTGCTATCTTACCTGAATTCTTGGCAGTGATTCATCCTACAGAGGCAATCTTTATTTTTTCTCAGAAGATAAAAGTTTAAAAAAACAGTTACGTCATGAAATGGTTTTAGTTTTCAAAATTTTCCATTCTTCATTTGTCGTCTTTAACTCTTTTTTTTTATTTTATACAGATAGATAGATAGATAGATAGATAGGTACACTTGATTGCTGTGATTTGATATCTGCGTATATGGGGTTTTCGCAGAACCTATATCTATCGCATAGGGTGTTTGTTTAATTCACGTTGAAGAGGTCTAAAATATCCTACTTTCCATGACGCATATGCTGTGCCCTTTTTTTTAAAAAAACCGGTTACGTCAAATAATGATTTCAAAATGGTTTCAGTTTTCAAAATTTTCCATTTTTCATTAGTCGTCTTTAACTCCTTTTTATTTCTATTTTTCCTGGTGCTACTATCTAACCTGAACTCTTGGCACTGATTCAACCTACAGCGGCAATATTTATTCCTTTCTCAAAAAAAAGTTGAGGTGTTTCCTTACAAATTATATGACTTAAAGCCCATCCTTTATTTTATCAAATTGAATATATGCCTGATTATTTGCCTAGGAGATGAGTTTTAGACAAGATCGCATTTCGCGCAATTTTGCTTCATGTGTTTTGGAAGGGGGGCTGAAGACAGAAAAATATAGGCACGCTCTCATAGGATCAGCTTTCAGGAAGAAAGCGTTGTCCTGAAAAGTGACCGAAGATGAAACAGCGAGGAACAGAACATTAGCTAAAAATGATCACATCAGTTATTTAGCTTTGAACAAACAGTAACATCGAAATATCTCAAAGTGAATGGGCGCAACCAAAGTCGTTAATTTCCCATTTAGATAAACCTCATACTTATATTAATATACTTAGGACGGGTTCCACGTTCTTCCATTATCTGCTGTATGACGCACATGTATTTCGAACAACAAAATCGACATACTAGTACGTATCTATTGTGTATTGGAATTATCTTATCTTTATCCTGTGTAATTTTTAATTTTTGTAAAATGAGAAACTTTTCGTCAAACAAACTCTAGACTCAATTCTCTATTTGCATTATATATTAACCCCACTCTCCTGGATTTTTAGATAAATCTTTTATCTTTTGTCTTTCTTACATTGTTGTTTGCGAATAGTGCATCGGCATGTTTTTAACGCCGATATCAATGAAGCGTTTCACTTGGCGCGGTCGGTACTTATTTTACTGTAACAAACAAGGAAGCCTTCTGTGGACGCTTCACCTGATCTTATGTGAGATTGCTATTTACAACAGCTTGGGATCACAGCACTTACAGAAGAAATGCTCTGACAGGTTCTGTGAAAACCCCATATACGCAGATATCAAATCACAGCAATCACGTGTCCCTATCTTAGCTTTAGAGGAAAAACCCCCACCCTCACCCCACAAAAAATAATACTAATTACGAGACAAAGCCAATCAATTTCCAATCCCTGTGCCCCATACATTATGTATGCTTGCCTTCGTCTACGGTTTTATACCTTTATTTGTCGAGCAAAGCGATTTAGGTTTTTTTCCTTTTATTGCCAATCATCCAGTTTCCAGCACCATTTCAAATCCCCCAGTATATATACATAACAAAATGCATTTTTACCAATAGAAGATGGATCAGAAGATGTACCTGTGCATGTGCATTAAGACGCCATTGATTTAAGTGAGGATATGTTAAACGTGTTGGACCTATATCCTGCGACAAAGCTTAATTTTCAGTCACAGGATACGGACCATTCAATTTATGAACGTGACTCGGATATTTTCCTACGCCGAAGAAGCTGTCCTTTTTGTAAATGGCTGAACATGCCGTGCCGCACGTCTTCTTACACTGTACGGGAAGACGGTTCCGTCCAGGTGACATATACAAGTGACGGCTACAGGTGTTTGGCCGATTACTCGCTTTAGGCACTCATCGATGCGGTTTGATTGCATTTTTGTCCGATGAATGAAATTCAAGTTCAAGTATTGTAAGCGCTTCAAGATCCAGATGTTACACCAATGATTTGTATCCGCACGTGCGTGACCGCAGGTATGTTTGTCTGACTGCCTCACCTGGTTATATATTAAATACTTGATGAGTAAAAATAACTAGTAGGTCAGATTTGTTCAGGTTGTAATAAACCTGTTTCGAAACTATGATCACTTATATCTATCTGGATATGGCTAAATTTTACTGAAAAGCTATAGGGAATTCAATTGTTCTCGCATTACAACATTACGTTAATATCATTAATCAACACTATTCAAAGTTTATCACTAATCCGCTTCATTTCTTTTTATTACAGGGACCTTCAATAAATGGCAAAATTTCGACCATCATACTTGAATATGTTCTATTCTTTTAATAGGCACGTCTTATTATTTAAATCGGCTCAGACCAAGGAGACATAAAACGGGGTGAATTCGCTTACTCGAGCTGATGACGCAACAGCAGCGTTTTAGAAATGAAACCTTACAGATCTCCCTTGTCTGAACAGCTATTTTAATACCCAAAAAAAGTGTCTTTTACGCCTATTCAATCCACAAACAAATACTGCCAGGGAATTTTCACGAAAGGCTTACTTCTGATTTTATCACTGAAGGAGAGAAATGATACCTTTGTTTAAAGAAGCATCGTAATTAGGGGACTCATGTCTCCTTAACACAAAATTTAAACCAACCGACAGCACCAGACTATAGTTCACACTCTAGTCAGTTGCGAATAAAGCAACAAAAACGGGAGTTTGCACTCTAAAAGTGTTTATATGTTTTACACTGATGTTAAGATAAGTATTGTACATAAAGGACATGTGAAAAACTATTTTGCCATATGCAGGCCTTTATGAAGTATCGAACCACCTTAAGGTAAATATTACACTGAGTCGGTAGAAGTTGTCGGCGTCCACAGACAAGCTAATAAATCAAACAACGTGAGTAATTAAATATGTATAAAGTCCTGTTACAGAATAGTAGGGACAGGGAAATCACACAAAACCCCGTTTATTAGATTCTGAGGCTAAAAGATTCGGTCGACACTGCATTATTTTTATATGTATATACGTATTTACTGTTATTCTCAGACTTCTTATTGGAATTGTTCCTTGGATTCTTGACAAAATCGATAGCCCGATGCGGATCAGGAAACCAAAAACTGCTGCACGTTATTTTAAAGAAGGCATCTTTCCCTTTCTCTGTATTTATCACAGGTACAAGGATTTCCTTTTTGACTGCCGATCGCGTGAATACACGAAATCATATATAACAAAAGCTAAAAGCCAATATATATTCCCCACGTACCATGAACTATAAGCTGTAACTAATATACATATAACAACACTGTGTTTATGTTGTTTTCATTCTTAATTTTATTTCTAAATGAACATTTAAGTAGTAGATGTATTTATTATGGAATCCCAGGAGGGCCAAGTGAAATTAAAAAAAAATTAAATTGAAAAATTTGCTTGGCCCTCCTGGGATTCCATAATTTATGTAGTGGACCCTAATTTTTTCGGAACTAATTTTTTCGCCGGTAGCATATCAACCGAAGCACCTTCATATTAAAACTGCAACACGAAATCTAAAACCCTCCGCCTTCCACATTGTTTTTAAAGCAAACTTTGCAATTATTTTTAAAGTTACAGAACTTTAACATTTGGTTTTACAAGTGTTTGGTGGTTATGGTGGTTTTCCCCGACCTGTAGTGTAATATTAAGTCTGTATATTTAATTTGTTTTCTTTCTGGTTATGTAAATAATATATATCATTCAGATTTTATTTTATTATGTCGAAAATAGATCGGCTAGATAATTTCTCTAGATAATTGTCCCTTTGTTATCAAAATTCACTTTACAACACACTGGGCACAGCTGACATAAATATATATTTGAAAATAGAAGTAAAATGTGCATGTATCTGAATATATATATATATATATATATATATATATATATATATATATATATATATATATATATATATATATATATATATGACTTATCTCCTGGCTAATCCATGTGTGTATATATATATAATAATATTTATATAATTTATTGTTGTCTGTCACATACTTCAGCTGGATGTAATAGCGTATGGATTTTACAGTCGACAAAGCGCAAGTACTAGTAAATGGTTCCTGTTTAAATGTCCCGCCCAAAATTCTTGGTTTTTCTTGGCATATAGAATCTAAAGACCGCCGTCGTCATATTCGTCCCTTCACTTTAAGTAGGCCTATACTTCCTAAATCAAAACTTATTTCCAAATATAAGTTGCTACATATATTTTGATTTTATAACGTAAATACTGAATGTCGCAGCTGCGAAAAAGGGGGAAATGTCTTTCATTTCGTGTCACTTAGAAAAATATGTAATATCATCGATGTCAGATAGGTCTCTGATACAACAATTTTACAAGAGATTATATTATTTATTTATATTATTTCATCATTTAAACAAAAACACTAGAGCTTTATTGATCTTTTAGTCCGATTTCAATAAGAGTTTGAAATATACTCATCAGCAAGAGGAGATAAAAAACAATGATTAAACAACAAAATGTTTAAAATGCTCTCCTATTTATAAGTTGCACAAAAACATATTGGCTCTCCTAGGTACTTAAGATTCTTTAAAGCAGCTTAGCAACGTGTTTACGTTTTGAAAAGAATTTATCAGCTCGTTTCATCATTCTGATGCATAGATCTTTTATATTTACCCACTGCTCTGTATTTAAAAAACCGGTCACGTGTATGTTCACATGATACCGGAGAGTGACAAGCACTACATACATCTACCTTTTCTTGGTTTAGAAAAAAAAAAGACACACTTTCGCTACAACATTCCGATAAGCAGCAAAAAGATGTTTCGGAGGTTTGAAGACTTATTTATGGGTTCACAGCTGCCCATACCTGTTGTTTGTTTGGCAGACGATCTTATATCCCGAATCCACGAACTTCCGTATCAGAACCATTCACAAGACTAAATTTATCTGTCTGTAATGTGTGCGTGTGTGTGTCAGATCTAGATAATTTGCAACATATCATTCTATATGAATATGCTTTGTGACAAACAAAACAAAAAACAAAAAGTCGAGTTTAGTTGTAAATGTTTTATGAATCTGAAAAAAATTAATGCGACTACTTGACTTTTTATGACAAAGATACACATGGGATCATTTTACTAGTTCCGTATGCATCAGGGCGTTCCTTTCTGAACCGATTTGTCTGTAAATTGTTCCACTTTTTCAGACTAAGTTAAATTTGGAAAATTTCCTTTTCTAAACTCTATTGCTTCGATTAGTTTTAATTCGCAGTGACGTTTGTGGGCGATTCTGTTGAACGAAGCCATGGGTATTGTATCTTTGTTTTTAACGACTGATTTTTTGCCGGCCGGCAAACAATGAAACGATTCAAAGCGATGAATTCGTCATAGATAGATGTTGCTCTTAGGTGAATAATTTATATGATGGCATAATGGTATGTTGTCAGGTATAGATGTGATTTCATTGCAGTCGCGTTTATAGACAGCGATAGTCATAGTATTGATGATTGATAAGGCTACTGATTTATTCATGAAAGACCACAGAAACAAGTGGGCTAGATAGAAAGATGAATGTAAGAATGAATAAAAAAGGATAAATGAATGAAAGAAAGAAAAAGACAGAAAAGAAAAGGATAAGAAAT
Source organism: Lingula anatina (assembly GCF_001039355.2). The sequence continues at coordinate 21,915 of NW_019776032.1, read as the reverse complement.
AAAGGAATGGATATCTGAATTGATGCAAAAAAAAAGTAAAGGGGAAAAAGAAAGAATGAAAAGACGGCTAGGACCAGACAGTAGACAGAAAGAAAAAAGCAAAACAATTGTTTTTGTTATGGATTTCGTAAATTTACATTCATACCGACACTAATTCCCGTTATATACGAAAAATTCAAAACACATTTAAATAAAGGGTACTTGAATCAGTGAACATTTAAAATCGATTAAAGACTCAAAGTCAATGTACTGTCGCCTGAAACTCTCATTCCGTCCACTGTCCAACCCCTGATCCCTTCCCCATCCCCTGTGCAGTAACAACTTAAAAAGCCCATCTTTATTATGCAGAGAAGTCGTTTTTTCACTGGAACTTGACAGGTCGATACACCTGACGCCTTGTTGGACATAGATGAAAAATTATAGCATGGATTAGGAGGGTAATTTACATAGAAAAACAAATATTTGACCTCATCCACGAGGCCACGGCTGTACCTAAACCTGTGAAAAGTGTCATAGTGCCAGTCTATATTTAAATACTTATAAAACAAATTCTATTTTCAGAGACTCTCTGTGTCGTTAAAGGCGTAGAACTAGCGTCACAAACTTGTTCACAAGCATTAATTATTACACCGTGGCATTTCCTGTGTCCTTAGATGATACGCAAACGAATAGAATCATACTGAGACGGTACATAAACATTTTTTCTAGCAATATCTTAAGACATAAACTAATTTCTTTAGTTTTTTTATTTGTTTTATTTTATATTATTTATTTAAATAGTTGCGTATTTTTTTGCCCATTGATGTGACATGTTAATTTTAAGGTCCATCAATGTTTTTCTGCGTCGCACACAAAAACTTCACCTCAATCCCGTACTTGTACGTCAACAAACTTCCTCCAAACCAAACCGCCTTTCTTACGAAACCACTATAACCCAAGCAAGGCATACTTGATTATCTTTATCGTAACATACAAACATCTGAAATGTTATTTTTTGATATCAGACACCTAAGATCATTCTATTTCAATTCTTTAAGGCCACCATTATGGTGAAGAAAACACCTAGATTAAACCCCACGCGTCAAATCTACATGTGTTTGTAATGTTCGAAGTTATAATTTTCTGTCCTCAACAATATCACCTGATAGACTCCTTCAAAACAGAAGTGTCATCTTCAATTAAGCAAGGCATTTCAATGACTATTGTAGAGCCTACACACTGCATTGTGGCGGTGTAGCTTTATTTGCGCTGATTGTAGTCGCTATAGTACAGGGGTACTTAAAATATATGTGATTACCAAGGGTACATATCGGAAGGACAAATATTTGTTGGTAAACAAAGGAAAATTTATTAGCTAAAAGATGTACAATCCAAGTGAAAAGTTAGATGGTTTTTTTAGCAATCTACCACTACTAACTGATCACCTTAAAATTTAATTCACTAGCAAATTTAAACCTATTAGAATACAATTCATTCGAGTTTCACAACTTAATAGTCTACAGATTCGCTCACGGAAGAATTAAATGCTCAATGTTTTACAGTTATTACCAGATGGGTACTTAAGTCATTTTGATAGTGTTCGAAAACGACAGCTCTTCTGACTTCGAGGATAATTTTAATAAAAACTTAAGGTACACATTTGGCCGCACGGTGGATTCTTACCCTCACTCCCGTCCACCCCCCCACCCTCCACTGCGCCCAATGACGAATAAAATTAGGCAAAATGTTGATCCCTTTGCGCCTCCTCTCCTCACTGGCAAAATCCTGTATCTGCAAGAGGCTATTGAAAGATGTTGTTTCAGCACTAACCACTGTTTGATAGACCTGCTAGAGCATCACATTCTTTGTTCGACAATTACAGTGACGCTTGTTCTTTGTGACAAATGCTAGGTATAACAACCTGCCAGGAAAATTTTCAGGACACAGCATAGAAATGAGTAAGTGAAGAGGACAAAATGCAATATTGTGCTGCAGGCAGACGTAGAAGTTGTTTTAATTCGTATGTCACTGTTTATTCTCGTGGCATGGACGCGTGCTTAAGAATGAGGCGCCCGAACCTGAAATGTGTGGGGGGCTTTTTTTTTTATCCATCCGTCTGCTGTGTTTTATATTGGTTGTGTGCGTCTTTGAGTTCCACCTGCGCGTTTAAAATAGCACAATTAAAGAAATGACAACAGTGGCCTTAACTTCCATCCAAAGAAAGTTTAAGCAGAAAGACGTGTTTTTAACATTCACCAATTTTTCACATCCAGTAGCATACAAGCCTGTCTCGTAGCAGTGACGTTGTGATGACGTCAATGCCTCGGTGCGCTCTCATTGGGGGTAAGCGCTTACTGGATTGACGAGTCGGTTCTCACACAGCTGCGAAGACCTGTCTGCCAGGTGAATGAGTCAGGCCACAGAGAGGGCACAAGGAAGAATGATTCATTGCTCGGCAAAAGGGAAAGTTGTGTCAAGGGGCGGTCCTGCCAAGTATATAAACTGGAGACCTGAGCGATGGAGATCAAAATCGAAACGCAAACAGAGATCAAAAGACGCAATCGCATCTAAAGCTTACTGATATATACGAAAAGTTGATAGCTTTTAGGTATACCTGAACTGTGTCTACGCGATATGCTGTTCAATAACAATTCAGAGATGTCTCTCGCTACAGCTAACTACGACGATTTCGGTATCAACCGCGACTTTCAGCCGCAACAACAGCAGGGCGACTGCTGTTTGGTTCGATCTTTCTCTATATCCCGTAAAGGCCTTCTCAGCCGGGGCGATTCCGTCAAGAGACGCTCTGTGATCAGCACTGGCTCCAGTGACAGCGGCGTCTGCAGCGAGCCCGATTTGACGGATTGCAAAGATTTCAGCGGCAGGTGAGTTGATACATTTGTGTTGATTAGAACAGAAGTACAACATATATGTCACGGTATTAGTCTGATGCTCGGTTTTATGTCAGTGCACATGTAGTTGGAAGAAAAGTGGAACCTTGAACAGAAATGCACTGAGAACACCAGCTGATCCTTGGCTTTCGTACAGAGACAGCAGATAGTCTTTAAGAGTATAAATATATTCCTAGCGAATATTGCTGAATTTTATAACAAAATCAGAAACTTGTCAACCATTAGTCTTAAGTGTAACGAACTTAAAACAAATAAAAGGGTAATTCAATTGTTTTGTATAAAAAAATAATGTAACGTGACTTAGAGACGGTGGATCAAACCGGACATGAATTTCAATTTGCTTCGTCTTCTTTTTCTCATCAAATCCAGAGCAAAAGGCCCAAACACCATTAAGTTCCATTTTATTGAAAATACCAGATTTGCCTTTAAAAACCTCGATCGAATTAGAACTGGCTGAAGGTCTGAAATTGCAGACAATTATTACAGCTTGCCATCTACTGCATCATTGCCCTCAATATAGTGAACCAGTTCGCAGTGCTGATTGCTTCATAGTGACTTTTGAGATTGCTTAAGAAATGTAAATCCTAATCTGTACATTACAACCTGCGCTGAGAAGAATGTGGAGCGAGGTTTTAAATACTTATTATTATTATTATTTCAGACATCACGTCGTTGTGTATGGCTCAGGGGGTGTGGGAAGAAGCGCTCTGATTTCACAACTCACCAAATCCGATAGCAGCGATACTGACTCTTGTAAGTCTAGAACATACAAACAGAGAGAGAGAGAGAGAGAGAGAGAGAGGAAAGGGGGGATAGAGAGAGAGAGAGAGAGGGGAAAGGGGGGATAGAGAGAGGGCGAGACAGAGCTGTACTTATTTGAAGTTGAACTGTTTCACTTGTGTTCTACTGTAAGTGCGTTGCATATCACAAACAAACGTGTGTGGGATTATGATAGATTGGACAGGTTTAAACTGCCAAATTATTCTCCTTGGTGAATACTGATAGATAAAGAGGAAGATAGAGTAAGAGAGAGGTTGGGAGCGAAAATAAAAGTATTTTAGCAGAGACCACTGGGAAATACAGCTCATTGAAATATCCCGTTGGTATTCAGACTTGTGGAATATCAATATGTAATGCTTTTAACGCCGCTAGAAATAACTTTCTGTCAGTAACAATATATCTGGCAGTTGGAAATCAGTGGTAAATATAGCAAACAACAAGGTACCGTTTCCGCTGAAATTTCGAAATTTTAATATCCAGTGCTTTTATCGAGGCTGAAAATAGCATTTTTGTCAATAACAATGAGCAGTTATTATTAAACGCGTCCTGTTTTGGTTAGAATATTTTATTGATTGAGCTTCACTTAGACGCCTAGATGAAATCAAGATGATGGGAAATCGATGGGAGATTAAACAAAAGAATGGAAATTTATATTACAATATTGAAGTAGAAGGGTAATAACGCCGTGATTCAATCATAATAATGCCCACACGCCACGTGCTTTGACTTGTGAAATAACGAAATTGAAGGGAAATTACTTGGCCGTACGCTGAATCCGAAATCTGCTAAAATTGGGGAATGATGCCAAAGTTATTTTGAAAGCATGAAATATTTTATCCAAGTTGGTCTCGAATATAAAGACACACTAGGCACTGGGTTTCAAAAGTTGCATTAACAATTTCTCTTGCAACAACAGCTAACTTATTTCAACTCTAATATTTCAGTGTCTGACAAGACACCTTTTTAATGGGTTGTTACAGGTGTAATTGTTTAATTTTAAAATTTGTAAATTGGGGATTATAGTACTCCTCCTCCCTTCCCTCTATCCAAAAACGCTAGGCAGAGGTCAAAGAGATTGGTTCCAACGTTTCTGTTGAAACTTGGTTCTTCTTATACACTGAAATACTGGAATGAAACTCTGAGTTGGAGAGCAAATAAGCATGATGAATTAAGATTTTGCTTGAAGAAGAATCCATTATTATATCTGTGAGTGCATAACCGATGAAATTCTGTACTGGATTTCAGAGGGTTAATTTTGAGAGCTTTGACTCACTAGAGCTACTCAAAAAGTCTTAGACCATGTCCGATAAGGACGAAAAATCGGGCCTTGAGCAGATACCAATGCTGTTATAAACGGATGAATCATTGTTTAAAGTAGTCACTTTATTAAAACAGGTGAAGTTTACACGTGTGGATTTTTATCTCTTCTCTCTTGGCGGGTCGCTTTTCTGGCATCAAAACACTCTCTGTGCTTCTTAAAAGCCACAAGCTAAGCTTCTGCGGTAAGACAAGCGGTTTAAGGCGTTGGTGCAAAACATCGCCGTCTTCTAACAAGTTCACCCCCTTTAATCGCGAGAAGCTAATAGCGCCTCTTCTTGTATATAAACTGCCTTGTTGTGGCGTAATCTGTAACACGTGAATTTAATATAGCACTGTGGCTACTGGAATCCCATTGACACACCATCTGCTGCAAGGTACCTGATTTAATGTATCGACAGAGGTTTGAGCACTGGTAATGCCAACCTAGTCTCTGCCATCAGTGTTAAGCATACCCAGATGTTTTTGACATTAAGTTCCCAACCAGCAGACAGCTCTGACGTCATTGCATGTGCCATGGTTTAAATTTAGAGTCAGGTGTATATTAAGCGAGTAGTTTAAGTTAATTTATTTACTGAAACCGCGATCAGTTATAGTTTGGTTGGATTCGATCCGAAAATATACAACATTAGGCCTAAGGCACGATTTTAAGCTTTTGCCTGTGACTAATAGATGCGCTCTTTACAGTACTTGGATCCTGGAGCCACAAACATGTGACAATAACGGTGCATCAAATACGAACTGATTTAATAGACACACTGGACAAAAAACTGCTGCATAATAAATAACCACGACCTGTCTAAAAATACACGAGCACAAATGAATCTTTGTGCTTTAATTATGAATAATCGAATGTGATTAACGGGTTGTCTTGTCTGAGATGAAATGGTTAATTGTCTTTCTATATTTAGATTTGTTGAAATAATGAAAGGTGATGGATTAACCAGCTTAAGGCCTAATCATATATTAATGTTACGATTGTTTCGTGTACTAATTAGTTCCATTTTCCCCAGGCGATGAATCAACTCAATTGACTAACATGGTGGTCGTAGAACTGGATGACGAAGAAGCCGAACTGTGCTTTGTGGAAAGCCAGGAAACAAAGGTACAGATTTGCTACAAACTACGTACTTTTCTGAAACAAACAAAAGAAATAAGTGTGTTATCGTACGTTATGTATTGTGGTACTGTAACATACTTTGACCTTATCTTTTACCAGCCAGTTCAACTTACAATGGAAGCGAATAATAATTCCCAGTCCAAATATGATTCATACTCTGTAAATCACTGATTATTCAAAATTTATAACTTAACTTATTATGTGAACCCACTTAGCCGTGCCTTAATAATGGCGGTGGCGAAGTAATTTTTTATGTCATTGTAGTGATTGTGTTTTTCGTTTTAATTTTACAAATTTAAGATCATATAACATTCTTGAATTGCGTATATTTACAGGAAATTCCGTACGCGGATGCGTATATCATAACGTACAGCATTGACCACCGTAATTCATTCCGCTTTGCCCGCAACGTACTGCTCAGCCTCCGCCAAAGTGTTGGAGAGTCAAAACCCGTGCTGCTTGTAGGATGTAAGAGTGACTTAGAGAGAACACGAGAAGTACCGGTGGAAGGTAGGCGATACGATAGTTGCTTTTACTACAGTTGTTTGGACTTCTAATGGCTTCTCGTTGCCAAAATGGCGGATCCGGATTCGGGATGTACAGAAAAACCAACTCTTCCCAAAGCAAAATGGGTCCGCCAATTTTCAATATCTTCTTATGCTTATTATTGGGCTATAAAGAGATACACAAATCGTCATACCAGTAGTGGTTGCTGAAAACGCTGACCATTTCAACCGAGAGGTGTTATGTTCAGCGGTTGGCACATGAAGCCTTCTACATAAAATCTTTTCAATAAGCTTATAATGAATATTGTATATAATATGCGTTTAGTGCTCAGTCCTATTATCACTATAGCCCTTAATTTTAAAAGTATTATAAAAGTAATTTTTTCACTTTATAGATGCCAGAACACTTGCCTTTGACAACCAAGCGAAGTTTATCGAAGTTTCCGTACTTTTGAACTTCCACGTTGACGAACTACTGGTAGGCACGCTGACCCAGATTCGGTTAAGAGAGAAGTGGGACATGGAAGACGTAAAACTATCGCCAAAAAGCAGACAATCGTCTTCCAAAGGAGCGAAAGGACTGGTGAAACGTTTCCTTAAAAGAAACTCATCGAAATCCAAGTCGTGTGAGGATCTGTACGTGCATTAGAGAAATGGTGGACAAAACATGAATTTTAATTATAAGTCCATGACAGCCTTCAGAAACAAAATCTGCTTGGACTATAAAGGAATACTTTTTGCAATTTCCTATGGTGACTTCGAGTCAAAGTCTATATTGCAACCATGATGGGAAATCTTATACGAACAAGTGCCATTAGATGTCACATAAAATGCTATGCAATCTTAAGAAAGCTATATCTCCCCGCCATTTGGCAATCTCCAGCGCCAGTTTTATATTGTTTCACCAGATACCTTGTACATATATGTATGATATTTGTATCTCAATATTAAAACATTCCAAGCCTATTATATGAAATGAATATGTCATGTATAAAGATACACCAAGAAAGCCGCCCGTACATGCAGATACCATCAATTCATATCCATTTCAGTTTCGTTTCATAATTATCCTAATTGCGCTGATGAATAATATAAGCGCGTTCATTCACCTGTCTTAGCAAAAGCAAACACATTGTTCATTTTGTATTTGTGATTCACCCGTTTCATCATATCGCGCTGTTGACGCCATAGGTTTTATCGATTTTATGTCACTTAGTGTATCCGTTTTACCTATTGCTCATTTCTCTACTGAGATATGCGACGTTTAAGTTGCAATCTACTAGGGCAGCATTGCTGCATGGTTCTTTGTTTCTGTTGATTGAGCCGCGGGTAAGATAATGAGTGCGTGGCTATAATGTAGCTTAGTCACATTACATAGGAACAGATTTTTCTTCTTCGATACTTTTCCATAATAGGACAGCTTCCCTACCATTCTCTGTAAATGTTTATTACCTGTATTATGCACCAAATATAAGTTCGCACTATTGATTATACGAGGGAAACTAGAGCAAGTGAGTTTGCAGTCATTTTTTACAAATATCGATAAGCCAGACAAAAGTATTTGTCCTGGAATATTGCTTTTGCCATTGATTTGCAACAAACCTTTTGTTTTAGAACAATTGTCCTGGCAACTCGTTTGTGTTAACTTTGAAGTCTGCACTTCATTTTGAAAATTGACACATTTAGATGGATTCTTTGTTAAGTTGAGCGTCCGTCTTGAAACTGAAACGCGGACACTGGCGAAACCTTTAGAGCAAAAGCTCTTCGACGCTCACCTAGTGAAGCTTGCTAGTGAGCACTAAATGCCATTTGTACTTCATCAACTCCAGAATATCACGGTTGAATCACAATGATGTAGATGAATTGTAATGCAGTTTATAAATTCTGTTATTTTTATCAAACAATAACTATTTCTACTTTTGTACAGTTGGACACCTTCTTGCAATAAATGATGAGAATATGTACATCTCGTGTTATGTCTCTTTTATTTTATTAATACTGTGATTTGGATTAATATACCATATGACAATTCCGTTATTCTCACTAGTCAAAGCACCAGCTTATATCGCAGCTTGAAGCTCTAAGATACAGTACCAAATTGCCATCATACTATTTGCAGGTGATTCTTCGTTAGAATTTTGATTAGAAAATTTGCCATTAACGTCGTTTTGATAATCACCATCTTTGAGAAGTTGGACATAAATAAGGCAGAGAGTTTGCAATTATATCACAAGGATATTTAACTGTAATGATGATTTAGAAAATGCAGTCGATGGTGCATTTGTGTCTAGAAAGGTACGAAACCCAACGACCCGATTTGAAAGCCCTTACTGAACTCTCCAGTCGCAGGGTAAACTTTGACAGATAGGCCGTTTCTCACGCACTTGGATAAACATTTACCAGTGGTTTTATCTCTACCACTTAAAAAAGGAGTTCTAAGGGGATCACTGTTTGGATTTTAGTCAAGGGTCTTGTTCAGTTTATTATTATTATTATTACAGCTATCATCACTGGCTGGTCCACATTTTTGGTGTAANAGTCGCAGGGTAAACTTTGACAGATAGGCCGTTTCTCACGCACTTGGATAAACATTTACCAGTGGTTTTATCTCTACCACTTAAAAAAGGAGTTCTAAGGGGATCACTGTTTGGATTTTAGTCAAGGGTCTTGTTCAGTTTATTATTATTATTATTACAGCTATCATCACTGGCTGGTCCACATTTTGGTGTAAGGGGGGGGGGAGGGGCAACAAATAAAATGTTGACTCGCTTATCTCCACAAATATACAGAAAAACAGAAAACGGTTTGGCACCATTACGCCTCATTACGCCTCTGGATGTAACATTGCATGTTCGTTATTTTAGCTAATTGTTCATGGTTTTTTTGCAGTTTACAATGCTCCAATGCCATCTATGTGTATAGATGACAACTTTGTTTATTTTTTTGTTGATAAACAATTCTATATCTTTTATTGCTAGATAATTTTTCATCTTTTATTGTTAAACAACATATGACTGTGAACGTACCTAACGTTGCCGTTTACGAAAGCTGATTAAAGCTTTCCCTTTTGTAACTCACTTTGTATAAGGTACAAAAGTACTCATGTACTGAAAAAGGTACATACACCCCAAGCCAAACACGTTTTATCCTGTTGTTTTGTTATAAAAACAACTAAATCAATTTCTTGTAATAAGGCAGATCCTGAGGAACATCCATCAACTGGGACTATTCCTGTAGATCAAAACCCTTCATTTTCTCGTCATGTTTTTTTTTTTTTTTTTTTTTTTTTTTTTTTTTTTTTTTGTCAGACTCAAACCTGTTGAAATTCGCTTTCAACTTGTCTTGCGACTTTTGCGAGCATGATCAATTCGACGTTCTATGGGACAATTTCAGATGAACCTGTGATTGTAATGACAAATGTACACTGTAGCAGATAAATATAGTGAACGCCACTACATCTTAACGCTGACAACGTGCAGTTTCCCTCAGTTCCAATGTTGAGATATATTATTGTGTTACTGTACAAAAGACAAAACACATGACCTGATCGACTCTTCCGTTTACTCAAAAGCATGCTCTTAGACAGTAGAAGAGGTTAATCAGTGCCTTTAGCGGGTTACAGAGCTTGTAATAGACGCTGTAAACACTTGATATAAGGACACGCTCTTAGCGTACGCCAGATATCAGAGCCTTAATTTGAAAACTTATCGGTCAACTAGGTTCTCTTTCTGGTCTATTACATCTTCTTTGAAGAGGGTGATCGGGTAATAGCCGATCTTTCACTTGACATTTGAACGCCTGTGCACTGGTTTAAAAGCTGACGTCGGCAACAGTGTGTAAGCTCAAGCTCTTGCAGCCATATTCTTGCAGGCTTTCACTCAGGAGGTTGAGGTTTAGTTAGGGACTCAAGGAAAAAATAATAACAAAGTAGCCTAGATTAACTTACTTTAATAGAAATATAAAAGGCATATGGATGAAAAATCGATTGGTTTTTTTTCTCGTTTTGCTTGTTATATCTTTTATTAGGGGTAGGAGTGGAGAAGTAGGTGCTGCTGTATGTTTGCCGACCGAAGGAAATCATATATGTTTTATACATGTGCCTCAGAGGCGGACGAAAGCCGTCTTCTGGGTTTTCCGGAAGACGGTCAGGTTTTTTCATTGACGGCCATCTAATATTTTCTGTCAGAAGACAGTCAAAATAGAGGATACAATTTTGAAGACTGTCAGAAAATATTTCTCGATGAGCCCCTGTGCCACCCCCCTTCTCTTCGCAAACTTTTGGATCCGCCAGCGACACATACCGTGTATAACTACCTGTGGCATTATGTTCTTGTTGCATACTGATCGCAAAGTACACGTTTACTTTGCCATGTCAAAATAAACCATACAGATGCACGAGGTTAATTGTGCCACGATATCCAATTCGATCAATAGGAAATGATTGTTCGATAGACGCCAAAACAAATACAATATGAAATATCTATTATTGGCAACTAACGCAAATAAAATGGTCTGTTATCATTATCATTATTATTATATTTTTATTTTTTGGCATAGATTCATTTAAGGAGCTTTATTTTTGATAACAAATTTGAGCACTATACAATTGTTGAAAACTTTGGATATAAATGATGTAAACGTTAAATATCCCCTTTTGTCGACTTAAAAGTACACTAGTAATTACTGTTGACCTTAAGAAATTTCCAGCCATTCCGTACAGGTAGGCATCGAAATTCGACCTTGTCATAAAGCTGTTCTATTCACATAAATCGTGAAAACTTCCTTGCAGGAAAAACATGTTGTGCTATTAGTGAATACATCAGCGATTACCCATTATACAATAACGTTATTCACACGGCTTTCTGCAACTTCCTTATGCCCTGCAGGGTGGTATCCAGTGCATTTCGTTGGCGTTTCTTAGACATTTGAAGAAGTAGTTTCTGTGGGTTTTTTTCTCTTCTTTTTTGGCACCGTTCAAGTCGAGTGTGCTCTCAGTTAAAATGATATATCGCCTACTTTAATACTACGTGCCCTCGTTGGGTATGATGTACAAAAACTAATAGATCAGAAATAGTTCAAATGCGTCTGATTTGTACGTTTGTCAAACTTAAATGCGCTAAATGTGCTAGATATATATAACCGGGTATGATACACAAATACTAATAAATCTGAAATAATTTAAATGCGTTTGATATCTACGCTTGTCAGAAATAAATGCCCCATATGTACCCAGCATGTGATGCACTCATCTCTTTTCGGAAGCTCGGCAAGGGGCTTTTTTTTCTTTTTGCGGTCGTCCTGAAATGTATAATACCTTAATACCTGAACCTAATTGTAAGCGTCTTTATAAAGCATTCTGTGCACTCATCACTCATTGTGTTTGGCATCTACGTGCACATTACGCCTACAATCGACTGAACACTAAGTAGACCCAATCAAAACCTTTAAAACTACACTGCACCACAGGCTAAATGGTACTGATGGTACCTCTGCGCAGTATTTACAGCGTTTATCAGATGCGGCAATACAAACCCCTGTAACAGGCAATGCATCACTTCCCCATGCATGAAATGAGCATGATATTACATTGTTAAACGTACTATCATGCAGTGTCTACACTTCCTGAGCAGTTTTTATTTCAAAAATACGAATCTGCCCAAAAAGACAAATTCATATACAATTTGTTGTTTTGGCATGCGTGTTTAGATCCAAAACGGTAACATGGCCATTTGTACCTTAACAGATATATTCGTCATTTACTCATAAATAATAAAGCATCTTGGAATTTTGATCAAAGGCGAACTTTTCGGAAAGAGAGACTGATGTAAACTACTGTGGCACCGCTGTCTGTTACCTGCGCGTTTGATCTAATCGATGGATGGATGTCTATTAATTTGGTCAAAGACGCAATTTTCTCACGGGCATATCTTTTCCAGCAGATAAATAAATAATGCCCTCTGGCCGTCAGCGCATCATCACAACTTCTCCATTATCAAGGGTGCTCTAGGTACACGTTTGGAAGGTTTCCCTCAACAGCTGTTTTTCCTAAACAAAAAATGAAGTCCGATTCCTCAAGGCCACGACTGCATTGCCAGATAAACAAACACTCGCAGCAATGGTTATGTAACACGGTTTTGGATAACATTGGTTTCTTACTTCCTTCTTTGTATTCCAACTTGCGCCGTGATCTCTACTCTGTGTTCAAAAGAAGTTGTCAAAACTTTGAAAATTTTAGCAACAAAGATAGATTTGCCACTCTAATGAACAGCGACAGCTATAAACCTCAGGAAGCTTTGCAAAGAATTGATAGTCAGCCTTTCAGTGTTGGACTGTGTGGTACCCATCAACATTAAGTCACTGCAAGAATTTGGAATTAATTTCATTACTGATATTTTTTTCTTGTGTACAGCATTATCATTAATCCATTACTTAAATTGTACATTCTCAGTTTGCATTTAATATGTTTGTTTGCGATGAATTATACAATGCCACTGCATAAAAATAAATTCTTCTCGTGGAAAGACGAATTAAGTCTTTCGCTTCTCTCTCACAGATAATACTGTATCTGGTACCTATATTGGTTGCTGTATTGATTTTTGTATGATCTTTGGCGAATTCTGTAACGTACATATACAAATCAACTTCCGGGTCTTTTTCTAAATGAAGCTTCTTTTCTAAAGGCCAGTCAGACCTGTGGGAATGGGGTCATTTGGTTGATATTAATTTTGAATGTAGCAGGAAGAAAACGAAAATATCCATCGGAAAAAAGCAAAGGAACGGAATATCTCACGAGAGGTTAAACAATTTTGAAGATTGTTCACTCTGTTAAAGCCTTGAATGTGACTTTATGCTTGAAATTGTCTACTTAACTCTTATCGGGCATTAAAATACATACAGTGTGTAAGGTAATATACAGTATGTTCTATTTATACAGGCTAATTGCATGATTGGTAGTAGATTCCTATCCTTTACAAGGGCTGCAGATTAATTATGTGCACTTTTCTCCAACACGTGCAGAAATACACGTGAAATACATGTGAATATTCAGTGAAAAATCAGTCTGTGGCCCTGGTAGAGGGCAGTAGATTCCTCTTTGTCGCTTCTTTAAAGTGTGCGTCTTTGAAAGTAAAATAAATTCGTGCACTCCTCTCGCCATCTTTTTGCCTATTTGTTCGACAATTGGGGCCAATCTACTCCCTCTGTTGTCCCGTCCATTGCCAATGTAACAGAATATACAGAACGCCAATGTTCATCGACAACACACGTGCTGCTCATTTGGTATTCTGTGGTGAGCTAATCGCAATGAAAAGGTCTGTTACCGAGTTAGGTGGACTGAACTGTAGGGGAAAAACACGACTTGTGATACGTTTAATTGTAGTTAGAAATTGGGAATTTAAACTTCATTGCAAAGCCTACAGATGGCTGTTTTTGTCCCATGAAGAAATTAAATTTTATACATGAGGTTTATGTATAATTATCTTATTATACTGGACACTGTATATAGAGGTTACTTTTCTATAAAGATGGTATATCTTATTATATATAGGACTACAGATAAAGGTAATAAAAAATACTATTATGCAAAAATATCTATTTATATATTGGACATAATCTTATTACGAAACTAACATTTTAAAATGAAAATAGAGCAAGTTTGGTGATTGATAAGATTTATAGGACTTCGGGATGGTATTTAATGACATTTTAATTACATTTCTTATCCAAAATACCAATAAAGCTCAAAATCACGCACTTTGTGGTGAGAGGCTTCCAGACAAGACGATATCGGTAGATGTATCTAGAACATTCGTTTTTGATTTTGATAGCATTTTAAATGATGGGCCGGAGAAGTTGAACTTGGACATCCATTCCATTTTATGAAAAGCAACAGTGGATCCAAGTAGGGGTGCAGAGGTCAACATATCCCCTTTACCTCTGGACGTTTCCCGTTTTCTTGCCATCTCCACCCTACGAAACAGTATGATAAGCGAAACGAGTCAAAAACAATGCCAACAAATTTCCCCAATCCTGTGTACTTAATATCATTGTCATTGTCCTCGTCAACTCAAAATAAAGAATTCGCGAGTGAAAGTGAAATATAGAGGTTTTTTATGCCTCAATCATTTTATTATTAATATTGTTTGCTTGCCAAGACATTTTATTCGCACTGGTGACAACAGAATGTCGTTAGTCGCATGTCGTAAGTTCATTATTGATCAATCCGTCGAAAAGTGCACTTAGACCAATATCACTTTATTAAGTCGGCTTTCCGACTTAAACAGTCTTAGCTCAATACAAATCAAAAGTTATTTTTTAAAACAGAGCAATGCAGTATTGCTTAAAACATCGACAACACACTGTAGATAGAAAAGACAAGACTCCCGTTGCGTTAGGTGAGATCCAAATGCAAATGAGTCATTCTTTCTTTACAGACATTTCAGTTTGATGGCATATTGTAATCCATCAGCGGTGGCATATTGTCATCCATCAACAGTGGGTCTTTCACCTCGCCTGAGATTCCATGCCAATTAGTAATTGATAAACATAACTAATCATGATATCCTCTAAATGCAATATGCAGCCCATGAAAAGAAGTTGGGGATAAATTTACAGTTTGACAGACAGAAAATATCAAACCCAATTTAAGAGCATCAGTAGCCTAAGTTGAAACTGATTTTGACATGAAATTCTCTGTAATACGAGCTCTCTCTCTCTCTCTCTCTCTCTCTCTCTCTCTCTCTCTCTCTCCTTCTGGTATAAGTTTTTATACAGATGATCTTCACAACACATTGCTACATACACGATTCCTGGTTGTTATTTTCCCTTCAATTTGTAATACTTAGTGGTTTTCAAAACAAAAACTGACCAACTCGATAAACTAATTAGCATAACTAATTATAATAACGTCTTAATGCAATGTACAATTTTGACACGCTTCCTTGTACATGTACTGGCATTTGTATAATCTTCCGTGTATGCGTGTATATGTGTATAGTCTTCCATGTATTTGTGTATATATGTAACGTTCACGCCCTGAGTTTCAGAGATCACTGGAACCACACAAGAAACATTAAACAGCAGAGACATACTGATAAAAGAAACGAATCTTAGGTAACCACTACGCGCAGGGTGTCAATATTTCAAACTCTATATAAAAGCATATTGACGTTGTAGATGTACGTAGGCGCTGAGTCGGACCAATCCTTGGTGCTTCACGGTGCACGCTAAAGAATGGGAAATACGCCACCTAGTGAAGTACAGGGGGATTGAAAATGTTTGGAATTGTATTGATGGGTCACGAAATGACTCGTATTTTCTGGTAGGCTTTAATTCCCATGTTATTTTCAATTGTGTGGATGATTTGCTGTTTTAAGAGAGAAGGCTAATGCCCTCTCTCTCTCTCTCCCTCTCTCTCTCTCTCTCTCTCTCTCTCACACACACACACACACACACACAGGCAACGATTTAGAGGTGGGGGTAGATTCAAAATTCAAAAATTCGCACACCATTCATTAACGACAGTTACGAGTAGTTGGAGAGTTCAAGGAAATTTCAAGCATCCCACAACCGGCACAGGTGTTCAAGCAGAGAGGCATGCGTAATAAAAAACCTTTAAAGTAACGATTCGTGTCCGTGGCGACGCCAGGTATTAAATTGTGTTGAAGGTAACATTATAATTTATGATGCAGATCTGATTCTTTGAACCACATCCAGGCCGCATATTTACACTGCAATCTATCTATCTATCTATCTATCTATCTATCTTGCTTGCTTGCTTGTTGTTTGTTTTTTTGTTTTGTTTTGTTTTGTTTTGTTTTGTTTTGTTTTGTTTTGTTTTTGTTTGTTTGTTTGTCTGTTTGTTTGTTTGTTTGTTTTTCTATCTGCATTTTTTTTAATATTGCCTGAGCTGGAACGCTGTTCGCACATCTTACACAAGATGTTCCCCTTTAATAATATCTTTAATAATATCACCAAATCAGATTCTTTTGATACACTCTGTACCTGGCCATGGCTTGCATTTTTTCGCATCTCCGCGATTATCTATTATTACACCGAGTTAGTCATGATTCACAAATAGCACATGCTGTAATACATATATGTTAGCCAATGTATGTATATATAAGCCTTGAACTTTTCCAGAAAACGCGAAGACAAGAAGGGTGAGCAACCTTAACAGCACAGCAAAACAATTACGTGAGGCGAACACAACGCTGCTTCTGTTGCTGCGATACCTTTGCAGTGATTCCAGAGAAAATCAAACCGCATCTGCAGATAGACATCCAAGCTTAATTCACTTTTCTACGATTAGAGCTTGGCTTTGAAGAGGGAATCTAGCCTATTCATCTGCATTGATATATAACGACAGCGATTGAATCAGCGTAGTTTCTGGTAGAAACCGGTGCATCTCAATAGCGTTGAGGAGGGAACGCGACAAGCAGCAGAAAGTGGGTGAATCGTTATCGTGTTTAAACGCGTTTCGAACGAGAAACCGTATAAAAGAGACTGCGAATATCAGATATGCCGGAGATGGCGATGTCCCTTCTGAAAATACCTAACGCTGGAGACAATCTCCAGCGCTCCAGATCAGCGGGAAATGTAAGCGACTTGGAATCAAGGAAAAAACCACAGATTCAAGATGGGGACACATACGTGGTGCGAGAGTTCGTCCTTTCCCGCAAAGGTCTACTCGGACGTGGAGACTCTTTCAAAAGGCGATCCATTGCAAGCACGGACTCTATGGAGAGTTTAAATTCTCGAAAATCCCTTGATATTAACACCAATGGATCAGCTGTACAGGCCACAGAGCCAACACCGAAACGATACGTATATCTTCTAGGGGCTAGCGAAGTGGGGCGAAGCACTCTCGTTCGTCAGTTTGCCACGTCCAGATCCGTGTGTTTAGATTCTCCGACCACCCCCGCTCCAGATAAAATCCTTTCCAGTCCCTTCGTGATGGGTATGTGTATTTATTTATTTATTTATTTATTTATTTATTTATTTATTTATTTACGTTGCAATTTCCCCATCCTTCCCCTGTCTAGAATATATTACATTGTGAAAGTGCTTTATGTGATCACATTTTATTAGTCAGTCTGTATCTATCGTAGGTGTATATATCTAAGTAAGTAAGACAAGCAACGAGCTGGAAAGGCTATTCCACATGAAGCAAATGTTTCAATGTAGGCCTAATAGCTGTCCATATAGATACAAACGCACACATAACATGAAGAAAGTATCTCTGCGGCTATTCAATGATAAATTGTAACTATATGCTGGATATCATTACGATTTAAATTCCATTCACATATAACTAGATTTTCTTTTGATTGATATTGTGTATACATCCAGTCATTGGATTAAACCAGTATCTAGAAAATTTGTCGAAAATTTCTCACATATTTGCACTGAACTATGCATTTCCTTTGGTTAAAATGGCTGTGTTAAACCTGCATCTTGGCAGAAATAGTATTTCGTCTGAATAAAACAGCCAAAGACTTAATATTTAAATATATTATTACCCATGTACCTTTGTTTTCTGTATCTCATAAGCGTAAGTTCCACGACAATAAGCTGATTGTAGTCTATGTGCATCGTTTTACTTCACCACCCTGAAATTCAGAGGCAATCTTTGTGCTGATCTTTAAAATACAGATTCTATTTTTGAATGGCAAAACTAGTTTGCGAAAAGTTATTTTTTCCATTGCAAAAATATGCAGTTTGTTACAATTTTTTCTTTAGAATAACATCAGATAAAAGGAATCTGTTGTCTTATATGTGAAAAACTGCCAATTCACCAGAAAGAGCTTTGCCGAAGTGGGCAACATCAAAAACAAAGAACGCTTCAGCCGGAGTCACCGAATAAATTGGCCATAACTTACCATTTCTTTGGACTACTTCAATTCGGGATACATGCACATCCATAGTAGTTTATTATAATAACGTAACCGTTTATCTGAACATATTGGCCATTTTTTGGATATAAAACAGTCGCAATATTCCTTTTAACCGAATTGCCACTGATTTATCTCGGGTAAAATTAGCCTAAAATTTAGGTTTAAGAACTTTTAAGACCAGCTTTTGACCTTAAGTTCCTTTGAGAAACCGGAATCAGATCCCACAATAAACTACTGCAGACTATGTAAGCCCTTGTTTTATTGATACTAAAGCAAATATATTTCCCATTAATTATTCTTATTTCTGTCTATTTGCAGGAGACGACCACGGTGCATCGGTTGTGGTCGGGTTAGATAACGAGGAAACCGAGATTTGTTTCCTACAACCGCAGTCCAATCTGGTATGTATAAAGTAAAAAAATGTATTTGTTATCCCAATTTTTATATATATATTCCTTGCTTTCATTTTTTTATTATTTTTTTGAAATCCCTCTTGCTTCTCGAGATGTACTTCTTTAAGGATCAAGTTGATATTTTTCCATCCCTGTACCATATCGATTGCGAGGCAAAATATTACTTTATTTTTATTATATTTTATTGTATTTATATACTATACGAATTTCACCCTTTTTGCGAAATTCGTTACTCGTGTTTCGCACATCAACACTTTTTGTCCCTTTTCCTCTCTATCTACAGTACAGAGCGAAAAATATGACAGCCCAACACAGCATCCAACATGTGATACATAGGTATACTAATCTATAGTCAGAGGCCCAAATACCATGCAACTGTTGCAAAGCGTTAGTCAATTATCTTGTCTGCCTTTTTATCTTTCTTCCCTTATTTTGTCAGTAATTTGTAATACGCAAATTTACAGCATTTTTAAATCGTTACCTGTAAAACTTAGATTTTAACAGCATGGCGCGCTGAGTCAGTCTCCGTTTTTTGCGTCATTATGCGTCACTACCATCTCAGCACGCTTCAGAAAAGGCAATCCTATTACTATATTAAGTCCCCCCCCCAAAAAATATTTCAACTGTCGATCATTAATCTAACCTATTCATTGCATTATACAACATTCATAGTTTTACTTTGATCTTTTGTCGTAATCTAGCAGACGACTTGATGAATTACGTCGTTTGCTGGATAAATCCCAACAGCCGACATGATGAATCAATGAAATAGTCTCGCATTTCAACAGGTTATAAAATAAGCCCCATAAAAAAGTACTTGTACCACGCATCTTCACTCAAAGATTATTTTCGCTTGCCTTCTCAACAAAACAAAACCCCACCGATCCACGTATTTTAGTCTGTTGGCATTTACTGTGCAGACGGCACAATCAATCTCTCTTCGTATTTGAACAGGTACATGTATAGTTCCGAGGCGCAACACTCCCTGTCCGTATTTTTGGTAACGTCTTTCTTCATATCATCTTGATGTTCATATGATCTTAGATTGTTTTTTTTTTTTTCTTCTTTACTTTCATTCCTTTTTTGCATACCGCTTTGTGTGTGTGTTTGTGGGGGGAGGGGGGTTGAATAATAACAATAAACGGATATGAAAAAATAAAGCAAGTTTAGGGTCGCCAAATAATTTTTCTAATTCTTTCAAAGGTTATTACTTTTACTGCTTTCTAGCGTACACTTATCTCAAGTATAATTAATATAAATATACAAAGGGCGTGTCGCTTAGGCTCCCTAAAAGATAGAGACAACCTCGTGAAATGCAGCAGTTTTATATAACATTTAAGTCTACTTTCCTTTTTCTATTTCGACACACATGTATCATCTACCTGCGGCTTCTTGTGATGTCGGACACACATCGTAGGCATGTTTCCAGCTGTGGGTAGGCAACCATCACTTATAATCCACTTAGTTAAAGGTCTGAAAACACTTTTAGTTTGCAAATGAATTCGAGTTGGTTGGAAGGAATCTAACCCGAAAGATCGCTCATTTTGATCTAGGGCCTACCAAGACCCTAGTTTACGTCAACTTTGATCCAAGATAAATCAATCGCAGTCCGTTGGAATAAGTAAAACGGTTGTTTGTCAGACAAATAACAAAATTGATAATTTACAATATATATAATTTAACCAAAACGCAAGGAGAATTGATAAACAACCGGCGTGAAAACAGCACTTCTTATCTATCAAAGCACGAGGGGGAAATACTCAAAAACAAGAGCAAAGCTCATCATAACTATGTTTATTACAGCAATTTTAGTCAAACATCACCACTAAGCAGAACTTATTTTAAGCTTTTATTCGTCCAAATTATACCTCAGATTCCCTTCTATTTATTTATATATTTAGCCTTCACGTACTAAGCAAAGCGTCCTTCTTAAATAGATACATTGATTGATATCCATTTGATTAATTTAATCTATTCAAGATTAAGTGATCATCAAATGCTTTTTGATTAATGCGCCCATATATCTTCTGACGTTTATTTGTCCATAAATGAAATTCTTGCTGCTGGTGTACATATAGCCTAAATATTCGGTTTCTCGCAAATGTCTTGATAACTGTCGGGGACAGCATTCTGCGCATAAGCATACTTGTCAATATATTATGAAGTTTAACATTTGAAAGCTGGCATGCAACGGACCTACCCTCTACAAAGGTGACAGATATTATAGGCAAATTTTCAAAAAAGCCATCAAATGACTGTCCATCTATCTAAAGACAAATCTGTGAATATCTTGTGAATATCTGTCGCCCTGGTATAGAGGGTCAAACCGATCTGAGAATCAAGGTTCCTAACAAAGCAATATCGTTCTCCCCCCCCCCCCCCTTTTTTGGTTCTCACAAAAACAATTTTAGTGTTTTATAATTTTTTAAAGTAAACGCGCCTCGCAGAATATTTTATCTCGTTCACAGATCATTATGTTGATTGCTTATTTAGGGTTGCAATCAAGTGACTGTCTCCTTAAGTAGAAACTGAAATGTCTTTTTTTTACTACCACCCAAAGCGAGACCCTACTTCATATGAGACTATTTAATACACACCACCCTTGTGCAAAATGTAAGTAGTGCGTCACGGTAGATAACGTGTTTCTTCTTCTCGCGTTTCTCTAACCTGTGCACAATTTCGACTCGGGGTAAATAAGCTGTCAATAATATATCATCTTACTCTGCTTGGCTAGAGGCATTGAAAGGGTTGCAATAATCCTGGGAAACACCTGGTGCCAAGAGATTTATTCTCTGTGGTTAGCGGTATTTGCATTGGTCGTTTATCTTTATCTGTTTTCAGAACCTTGATTAGAGACCAAGACAGCCGCGCATCCAGTCTGTTTTAAGAATAATCGTCTTATCGCTAACTTCCAAAAGTAGCCGCTTGGTTACTTCCATTCCTTTTGTAATTACACTGTACTCATGTCTACTGCTCATTAATAATAATAATAAT